>BOPP01000103.1:4470785-4491116 GCA_017312745.1 Gryllus bimaculatus
GATCTAAGAAACACTGCCTTTCCCTTATTGGCAATGAGAAAATACATTCGTCCATGGCGGGGGACGCAGTCGTGCCACTGTGATGTCGATGCAGAGCGCGCTTCTATTACTTTGTTAGAATTTCCACAGGTTGTTAGATGGCACACCGCTTAGAACTGCTGACCACGCCAGCGTTTGATCGAGGCGCCTCCAAGAAGTTGGGGTACGTGTTGTCGTGGCTGAGAAGTTGTTTTCTGCAAAACGTATGTTTTTCTAACCGTGCTACGGCGCCTTTCCTGCAGGGGACCTGTTGAACTTTGGGTCTTCGAATAGACGGAGGGTAATTGGGCGGTAATTCCTGATTGATTTATGCTACATGTTGCATACTAGTGGAACATTTGCGGGTCTTAAATCGGTTGCTTCCCGTTTTTTTTTAAACTACCCTTAAGAGCCTTTTTACGCACGGAGTAGGGTTCCCTGTCCCGCTGTGGAATTTGGATCTATAGGAAAGCAGAAAAGATGATATAATCATATCCCTCTTAACCACATCCAACACAAATTCTAAAACTTAAAACTTTTCCTCAAGCATGCCCATTTATTGTCATCATGTCCACGGGGACCGTGTACGTCTTCTGCTCGCTATCCACATGGAGACAGTATTCCTTGATCGTAAAAAGTTTTCCATTGCAATGCAGCTCCAGGTCGTTAATCTGCTAATTCCTTACTGCCACTATCGTTGACTGCCAACCATAGATGCTTAGGACTTCCTTTAAACCCCTTGTAACTTAAAGCTAGATCTGGCATATCTCGTTGTGTATCCTAACAAATTTCGCATTTTTTTATAAAATGATATTTATAAAAATTATTTTTCTAGTATTTAAAAAATATTTATTACAACTCCTTCTTTTCTGACTGTTTTAAATGACGCCTTGCGGGTCATCCAGATATCTCAAATTCTGATTTATATCCTTTCGTATTTTCCTTTACTACCTATTTTATTTCCGGTCGACATATTTTTATATTTTATTACAAAATGTCGCTCTAGGTATGGTTTGGAGCCGCTACTCACTCGTTTACATTACAATGAAACCTGCATTGAGACAGTTTTTTTCTTACAAATGAAAGTAAGTAATAACAAATAAATATGTAAAATCAGAAGAAACTGAAAGCTGGTTTTAGAGATCACATTATCATTAAACATTATATCAGTATTATACGTTTCTTGCAAGTTTCTAATATAGCAGAGAATTTATCGAAACCGGGCTTGTGCATTTTTATAACAGTACTTTTGCTCTGTTTTCAAAAGAAAAAATGTAGAGCTTTTCATGAAAAACAATTGGAAAAATTCTCTAATTTTTCACAACAAACTTGCACAAAAAGGATCATTTTTCGGGCAACATTTTATTGTTGAACCGTTCTTCAACGGGCTGTCCCTGAAGAGATTTTATTAAACATTTCTATCATTATTGTTGCGAAGATGCGGAAAATGAATAGAAGTTTGAATTTTTGAAAATTCAGTTTATTCTAAAGGGGAAAATGAAGGCTTAAACGATTTTTTAAGCGTTTTCAATCCCTCCGAGTTCAAGTTTATTAAAAAAAATTGCACCCATTTTTGAAATAGCATTTGCAAAGTGTTACGCTTCATAACAAGCGCGAAGTGGAAATATCCATTTTAAAATTCATAGCTCCTTCAAGGTCGTTTAGATTCATTAGGAAACATTACATTTTTGGATAAAACCGTCTCAGCGTTTTTCGGCGTTAGGGTTAGGTTATAGATGCCAAACACGACGTCAATCATTTTCTTACCTCAGAAAAAAGTTTTATCAGAGACGCCCAAAAATCGCGGAAGTTAGAGGTCAAGTGAGAGAAAGCAATTTACTACACAGAAAAACGAGATTTACCTTTTTTCGGTTTGACAAGTAAGGGTTTTCTGTCGAAAATTGTCATTCCGACCCAATATTACGTAGTGCAGTAAAGCAACAAAAATAAAAACCAATAAGTAGGCATCTCGGCAAAAAATTCTTCTCAATTTGTTACGATAGAGACAGATTTTTCAAAAGAGAGGACCATAAGAAACAGGAATATGATATTTTTAGTACCAGCAACAAGTACTAAGCAAATTTGGGAGAAGAAAACGTAGCGGTATTAAATAGAAAAATAAACCTAAACGAATATATAAGCCATAAAAAATCACCCTTAAATTTCAGTTGCGTTTAAATAAATAACGAAAAAATCGACTTTTGAACGCCGTTATTCAACAAAAACTGCCCCTTTCAAAGTGGACCCCCCTGCACATGAATTAAAAAATTAATTCCCAAAGAAACACATCGCTTTTCGGTTGCAGTACATTTTGTAAATGATTTTTTTTTCGACCAAATCTACTGCCAGGGAGACTCCTGCGCGTGATCCAGAACGCTCATCTCTACACCTACTCAAGACGATTTATTCGACCAAGAAACTCCTCAGTCGCCCACGCCGAACGCTGGCAGATTTCGATGCCTTCATGCAGACCTAACAAGAACGCGCCCACCACCACGCCCAAGATCCCAGAGCTTCGTCGACGCGCGATTCGGCCGACAGGAGACGAGCTGGTGGCCGTCGGACCTGGAGGACTGGTGGGAGCTAGCCCGCTCTGCCTGGCCGCATCGGCCGACCCGCACTGCGCGACTGGCCTCGCAGCTCATAACGTCATCTGGAAGAGCCTCAGCCCAAGGTCAACGACACCATCAAGGACCACAGGCGACCGTATGCATCATTTACGTGCCCAACCTACTCGTGGTGCCCTGGCGGCCGCCTTCCGGGAGCTCTACTACTGGGACAACGTACTGGGTGGTGCGGCGCCTCATCCCTCAGACGAACATGACCTCCACCATCAAGGGCATCTTGGAGAACTTCTTTCGCCTGCTCGACAACTACGGCAATCATCCAACGGCGCGGCGCTCTACTACCATGCAACGCAACGCAAGCCCCCGTGCTCCACGCCCATGGTCACGAGTACTTACCAGGCCACCAAGGGACGCGGGCCTTCGTGCGCGACACTTCGCCTTGCTTGGCAGCGCGACTGATTTCTGGTTGAAGAACCGCACGCGTGCAAGTGAACAAGGACGGCAAACCTACACCCTGCGCCACTACTACGCCCCGTCCAAGGGCCACCGCGCCCGAGTCCTACTGGTTACGCTCTCATGCTCTTGACGACGAATGAATGCATGCTCGATGGAGGTAGGTGGTGACTTGTCCCAATTGGTTCGCAGGGAAGACTACACCAACGGCGAGATCTTCGCCGACGAGGACCGGAAGGAAGAAGTTCTACGTTCGACACTCAAAGTCGGCCGGCCGAGTCCGGTGGGATTTCTCCAGCCGCTGGTTCATTAACTGACGGCACCGACGAAGGTACAAGCGCTTTCCTCCGCTCGCGCTTTACTTCCCAAGCCCCATGCCCCTTTTCCTCACCAACAAAATGGGCCAGGCAATCTGACGGCCATCCACACCAAATAACATTCGTACGCCGGTGGACATCAAGACGCCTTCGTGTACTATCACGCTGACCTCCTGTCCAGCTGCACAGCGAGTTGGGTGATGTTGACAAAGCCGCCTCTTACAAAGCTAGATTGCGAACGCAGCCCAGAAAGCGATTACGGCGGTGGCTGTGGAACGACGAATTAGGCTCACCTGTTTGGCACTTACGATCTTCTTCACAACGAAGCAGCGCACGTACTTCTATCCTTGCCAACATGGCCCTTCCTCTGTGGACCAGGCCTACACCGCGTGCGTTCTCCGTGAAGGTAGCCGGTAGCTGTGTAGGTCTTCGAGAAGCGGTTGCTAACCCGTTTGTGATGTTGCCGGCAGGCCGAGAGCACGGAGCAGATCGCGCAGAGGCGGCGGCCTACCTCAAGGCCTCGACTGCTGTCGTTCCCGGGCCGGCTCCCGAACACGCTGAATGAACAGCGGGCCAGCAGTGGGACCTGCCCAACGCGTGGGCCTCCCTCACAAGCACCATCCGTCATCCGCGCGCCTCCAGGAACACGCAGGAGCCAGCGCGCAGGAGGCAGCTGCCTTCGGAGCTGGCGCAAGCAACTGGAATCGCCTCCAACTTCAATGGCCTTCCAGGAACTCGGTAGAATGTTCGAGAAGGTGAGTGCCCCTTCAGCTGCAGCGGCGGGACGGAGTGTCGGGAGATAGACCAGTCTACATGTCGCTTTGTCCCTACAGTACGCACCCGAGAGTTGTTCGGCCAGTACGGTGGAGGCGGAGAGAGTACAACACCGTGGCAGTGGCTTCGGCTGGACCAATGGCGTTGCGCTGGATTTTCGGCGGGCGACTGCAGGAGTTTCTTGTCGATAAACGTCTTGGAGTCGGTGTAGAGATGAGCGTTCTGGACCACGCGCAGAAGGTCGCCTTGGCAGTAGATTTGGCTGAAATGAAGCACTATGATTTGTACGCAAAATAGTATTCGATGTATATTGAACAAGCAGTTTATTATATTTTGAAATCTTATTTTTCTTCGATAACGTTTCTGAAACGGTGTCACATGGCCGCAAGGATGAAGTATTTTTAAATGATCAAATATGCCAGTTTAAAACATGGTCTTTCCATCGAAACTTTGATATAATTTATTTCCGCCAGTACAATGTAATATACAACTAAGCAGCAGTACACTAAATTAAAAAGTGCACAAACGCAGACGGCACGGGGTTTGTGAAGATGGTACAACCGTTGTAGCACAATCGCATTAAATAAAATGGAATTTTTAGTACTCATTTATTACTAATTTATTACCCAAAATTAAATTTGTTGCTCTTGCCGTTTATGAATTAATGCTGTGCTGGCGTGACTGAAAAACTAAGACAATCAAATGTACACAACTTATACTATAATCTCGAATGATATGAATATTTTTACGTATGTATTACTAATTTATTTCACGAAAATGAAATATATTGCTGTTGTCATTTATTAAATAAATAACGTTAAAAGCGGCATAGTTATGCAAGCACTCACGGAATACAAGTTTTATATTAAGAGTACGAACTTTCACAAACAAATGAAACCCAATAGACAATTAAATACACATTCAATACTAATTTTATTAACCCAAAGAAAATTGTATTAAATTGTATTACCGATTTATTGCATAAATTTTGTTAAATACTGAATCATAGTTATCCAACCATACCAGAATTTCAAAAATGATAATAGAGGGAATTATTGAGCACAATTAAACAAAACCAAATTAATTATTAAATCCGCATTCAATACTAATTTATAACTCCATAATAAAATTTATTACTGTTGCCGTTGATTAACTAAATATTGTTACAGACTGAATCTCAATTTTCCAATCATGCCAAATCTTCAAATAAAATAGGTATTAAAATAATACTACATACAACATAATATAATACTAATTTATTACTCAAACATAAATTTATAACTGTAGCTTATATGAAATAAACATTGTTAAAAGTTGAATCGCAGTTATCTAACAAAAATCATATAGAACAAAATAGATAATTAAATACACATCACATGCTAATGTATTATCCAAAAAGAAACTTTTGCTTTTTATTAAATATAATTGTTAAACACTATCACTGGCTCTATCATCTCAAAGTATAAAAAAAAACAAAGCTTGGTTTCAGACCTGACCTTATACGAAGGCGAAGAGTAGTGATTGTGCTCCCTTCTGGAAATGTTGATAGAGACCACATAGTTTTTCGTGATAAAATATTAATGTGAATAAGATGAATCCATGATTATCTCCCTTTATTAACTTGTGAATTCGGAGAATTGTTATAAGGAATTTGGGGAAGAAACCCTCCAAATCTTGTGCCAACATTTTAAAATTGTGTGGCATAAAATATTTTTTTATTTATTAATTGCACCATTAAAGTATTGTAATAACTTTATTCCCGTTGTAGAATGTTTAAAAATTTAGTAGATTTAGTAGTAAAAATTTAGCCCGGATCTGTAGTTGCACTTCTCTTGTTGCAACTATGGACTCGAGGAAAATGTGCAATGCCAGTGCGATCTATGCATCACGTGCATTTCCCCCAAAAACTGTCATCGCTGAATGTGTTTATGCGCTAGGCCATCGTGGTCCGACAATTTATTTCGCCTATATGTTCTTATTATAATAACATTTTTATGCACAATTTATTAACAAGAAAGTGTGCTGAGTGCTTTGTAAAGTTGTAATTTGTAGGAAATCATACATTTTAGTAAACTTAATGTAAATTATTTTACATATTGCACTAAATTCAAGCAGAAAATACGCAAAAAACGTATCTTTTTTAGATATATATTTTTAGATTAGAACTAAATTAAGACAAAATCTCTCATCTTTAATGTTATACTTCTGCAATTAATTGTTTGCCATTTTGAAAGTTGGACAATCATGGAACTATCATAATTTTCACAATCACAAACTTACCGTCCTTTCATACATATGAGGGAAAAAATACAGAAAAAGTTCGAGAGTCATTGAAAACATAATTGTTTAAGTAGTGCCTATAGTTCACCAAAAAGTACGCAAAACCTACACGCATTTAAAAAAATTACGTATAAACTTCAAGATTTCTTTAAAAGACAGAAAAATCAAGAAAATTCAAAAAATCTCTATTTTGAATTTTTGAAATTTTCGAAAAGAAAGGGATTTGAACTTAATTGATACCATCTTCTTGTCAGTCTTTACGCTATCCGAGCACAAATTGTAATAAAAAATTCAATTTCCAACGGAGCAATGTTTGGAAATATTTCGTTTAAAGCGGCTTTGTTTAAAGTACCCCCGAAATCCAAATAAACCTTTTTCAATCTCAGAGAGCCTGGAGATCATTTTAATCGATAGGGAATATCAATTTTATACTCGTTGGCCGAATGGTTGACCACAGATGGACGGACAGATAGATGGAAACCTTTTCGGTAATGTCTGTAAAATTGAATTGCTTGCTAACGATAGTTTATTGTATATAATTGGAGAAACAGAAGCGGGAATTTAATTAATCTGAAAGGAATTTATTGCAATACTAAAATTGATTAAGTGTAAACAAGTTAATAATGAATGTTGAAAAAACTTGATTTGTAATTTTACATAGTTTGAGAAATATAGAATGGAGAGAAATTATATTATTCACCTCTGACTTAAAGGAAATTAACAGTATACAAAATTAAATTTTTTGGGAGTAATAATCTGTAATGAATTTATTTTAAAGAATACATAGAGTAATAGTAACGAAAACAGAAAAAGATTAATATTGTAAACAGTGTCGGATCATATGTAAAATTGGCTATACAAGATGTTTGATATATAAATCCGTCGTTGCTCCACATTCTGATTACTGTGTGACAATGAAATGATGAAATCCCATATCCAACAAAATAAAGGCATGAGGGTAATAATTCAGTGCAGTTAATGTATGATATAAACTCTGAAATTTATATATCACGCTTTGGGCCTTCAAGAAAACACCACAACTCTTGTTTTAATTTTTTTAATTAGCGCATTGGCCTGACAATGAGTTTCTGACTCTGGTAAAACTTTTGTAATGAGCATTAAGGGTAAAATTTAAAACAAATTTTAATTTTTTTACATGAGCTCATTTCATTCCAAAATAGGGAAAAGTTTTTGTGTATTTTCCTCTTAAAGCACAAATTTATAGGGTTGTATGTTAATAAGGGTTAAAGATGCATGTGTCCGATAAATAATATTAATTAAAAAAATGTATTAAACTTGTATTAAACAATTTACTTTTTAGTAATCTGTATTGCATATATAATATATTTCATGACTGACTTATAAATATAATATATGTATATAAATATATTGCAGTTGCTTGGATTTTGTTTTATATTTTGAAATTTTAGTACCATGTATCATTTGTATACAATAAATGGGAAATACTGTTTCTTTTTGAAAGGTGGTTCGAGTGATATGATTCGTGATTTTAGGCATGAAACTGTTTAATTTATAAGTAAATAACATTTAAAAGCAAAATGTAAATGAAAGACGATTTATTGATACGGATATTCACAGCGACGCTGAACATGATCGCACGCGTTTTATAATACTAAACTAGACGTTCACCAATTAATTAATGTAGATTATTAGCTCAGCTTAATAAAACAATTGTTCGCTCAATTATTGTTTAATTTAAATTTCTTCTCGAAATACAGAAAAAAATAAATATGAATATCGGCGAAATGAAATGTATATTGTTGTTATTTAATTAGTCCCTGCACACAGCCGTAGCCCGAACCCCAGCCACGAGCAAGTGCGGGAGGCGGCGCTCACCTGTCGCAGGAGGGCGGCAGCAGGGCGTAGGAACTGGCGGAGGCACGCACGTCCCCCGCGGGGGCCGCGTCCCCCAGCGCGCAGCAGCCGGCCGCGCTCAGCAGGCTCCACAGGACGAACATGGCTGCTGTTGGCCTCCCGGCGGCGGGCACGGCTTATGTAGGAGCGCGCCGTCCTTTTGCGTGGGAGGAGCCGGGCCTCGGTTGTCCCGCCCTCGGCTAGTTAGCGCGCTGTTCGGCTGTCGCTCGCGACCTTGGCCTTCGAGGCGTCTGCAACGCAAAGAACGGCACGTGTCGCTCTCGCCCTTTGTGCTGCGAGGCGGGGATTGTCTATTCTTTGGCTTCCGGAATGCGAGTGTTTTCAAGCATCTGGTCGCTACAAGAGCTAGAAGGAAGTTGAACTAAATAGAGCAGCGAGTTCCACAGCGTCGTAGATTGCGACTAATTTTAAGTAGTCTAGCGCCAACTGTTCCCCAACCTGCGAAGTGCAATTTATTATGTCGAAATGTTTAAATGCCCTTACTCTGGGATATTTTACACACATTGTGTCGACTGAGCAAATAATACTGTACGTCTTGGTAAGTATTTTCCTGTATTCATACAATGGCGGCCCGTGGCTATGAAGTTAATTGAAGAGCTACTGTGAACAAAATAAATTTACAAATACGTATCTTCATATCTGAACTTGTCTATTGATTGTATACCAAATCAATCCTTCGGTACCTCAAGGCTGTAAGTTTGTCTATAATGACTCGTAGATAGGCTGTAGACTGGCAGTTACTTTATTAACTGCAGAAGCAGTTCCTTTGGAATTGCTATATTTCTGAAAGAAGAAAGTTTATCTTCTGAAGTAACATTTCTGAAGAATGTGTTTATGCGTTTGAGGTAGGGAAAGCGTCTTTCCACTGATACTGCAATAGATGAGATGAACAAAATGGAGTACAATTTGTAAGCGTATGTAAAATGTCTTTATACCAACGAAATTCGAACATGTTTTCTGGAAAGATCTACCTGTACCTTCCATAGGTACATAAAATTTGAAAGTTCGTTTTTAAGTAATTCAAATAAATTTTGCAGATTTTCAATTACACGAATTGTACCAATAATGTATTGTATTCTTAAACTATTGAATTATTTGTTCTACTGTATGTATTGTATTCTTCAACTTTCATGCTATCAGCAACGAAAACAAATTGAATTTTTTCACTATAGATAAATCTTTCATGCATTTTCATCAAAATATGGCCGGAAATTTTATAATACGCTAGATAACTTCGAACACATTGATCTTCAGAAAAGGATTTGCACAAGGTCCATATCGGTAATTTTGCAAGCCTTTAAAAATAGTAGAAAAATACTGTACATTCCTTTTGGTTCTTATTATAACACAAGTAGTTCTTATTTTTCATATATAGTAGTTTATATTCAATTATATCTTTTGGAAAACGTGAAACAGGTTATCTGCGTATGTATATTTTGAAACACTGCCAGAAATGTGAATTCAAAACTGCTTATAATGAAAATTCATATCTGAAGAAAATCTCTGGAAAGTTGAATTAATTTACTGTCAGACTGTTGAAGTAAATTAAGTTGAGTAAATTACGGTTTCAAGAACATCAAGTTTTTTCCAGTCATCCACAATTACACTCAATAATTTCGACTGATTTTCAGCCCCTGCAGCCAGATGTTACGTTGAAATGCATGATCCAGATGCAGAATAAACTGCGCGGGTTCTCTTCGCTGCTCAACGGAAGACGCTAGGAATTACGGTAATGAGTGCAAAGACGTTTTCATAATTTATAACCATGATGCAACATTAAATTTAAATAGTATGCAACAGGACACAAATACTGCAAGAGATCAATCTCTTTCAATTCTACCGTAAGTCACTTTGAATGCATAGACATCACGCTTGCACATTCATAACATTTAATTTTCACTCATAGTCAAATGGTCCCAAGAGTTTGTAAAATAAAGAAAGCAAAGTATCTGATATTTCAGCAGTGACATTATGGAAACAATGAACGATCCGCAACAGCGACGTCAGTACCTACGAACTTCATTATTACAGAACACTGAGACTTCAGAGGAGTGTCCATCGTGTTATCTACTTACACAGAAGGAATAACAGAAGACAATTCATTTTGTCGGCAATCATGCATGTAGTCTGAAATGCACTCGATTTATAATTTTGAATGTTTTTGATTCACCAGAAAATACATTTTTTAAATCTTCGATTACTGGTTTTGAATTTTTTCGGGGCTCCTTGGTATTAGCAATGTCAACATTTCCGGAAAATTCTAATTTTTCTGAAAAACCTCTTACAAAAAGTCTTCTCTAAAACACAAAAGAATAGAACAATATGGCGTTTATGTCGTCTTATAGAGTACATTTAGCACTATCCCTACCAAAAGTTTAAAGAAAAAATTTGTAGCTGTTTTTGAGAAAAGCTTGTTTTTGAATTTTTTTTTAATTGCACATATTGCACGCAATATTGCAATAAAACTGCTAAAAGTTTCAAAAGAAGTACATGACCCTAATGAAGGAACTTACTATGAAGAACAAATTTTATCTGAAAGACAAATTTCTATCTTCAATTTTATAGCTGTAGGAAGACCCCGAAAAAAAAATCATGCTTCTAAATTTTCGAATATTCAGTGTTCACTGTGATAATAGGACCTATGCAACATTTATAAGCGTATATTACTTTATTCTTACAAGAAATTTAATGAAAATAGGAGTTTCTTGAATTTGGAAAAAACCTATGCATGGTTTAGGCGCTCGTAGTGTTCACAGACAGACAGTAGACGGACAGACGGTAGACGGACAGACGGTAGACGGACAGACGGTAGACGAACAGACGGACGTATGCATGTTTTGAAAAAAAACACTTTTCCGGTATCGGGGACCCCAAAACGCGTATATCCGCTGAAGTTTATATATATATATATATATATATATATATATATATATATATACATACATATACGGGAAAGTAAAAGGGCTTAATGTGCCTGTAACAAGTAATGTTCTTCAGCATTCGAGTCAATGACCCCCATTTCGATCAGTTGTTTTTTTTTCTTATTTTTCTTCTTCAGTTTCTGTGATCCATTGAGCAAATGCTGAGGTGGCCCCTTGTTTTGCTTCTGGACTTAAATGTATCTTCACTATGCGCACGTTTTGTTGAACTTTCCTTTTTCTTGAAGTGGTGGTAGTGGTAGAAGTGAAGATGCTATTGAATTGCTATTTTGTTGGCAATGCAGGGGAAGTAATCCTGGAGTTCGTTTGCTGATGCAAATAAGTTTTCTATAGCTCGAGAACGAAAATGTCTAGTTTCTACTAAATGTTGCTAATCTCACGCTTTCTCAAATCCATTATTAAAAAATATTTATAATTTAATTATTTATAGTTCAAATGTTGGGAAGGCGTTCTGGAACTCAAGAAAACGTGCGCAGTTGATTTGCTTCCCTATCCGTCACATACAGTTTCTACTGATTTTTCACTAAATAAACAGATTTGAGGAAAGGCCATAGGTTCTTGTACAATACTCAGCGAGCCTGAGTTGAGCTTTGGGGGAGAAGGGGCGGGGCGAGACCCTTTGGGAACAACGATATGGTCTTGAATTAGATTTCAATACCTGTATAGCCCAATGAGCGTTGATTTGTATGTGCCCGTGAGAGGGTGGGCGATTTGGTCACCAAATTCTAAGAAAGGGAGAAGAAGAGCGTTAAAAAGCTTCTTGTTCGAATTTGAACTTCAATGTACGAATTTGTTGAACGACCACCGACGTTATTTTGAGTTTTAATTGAATAAATTTGCAATTTTTAGTATGTATTCAATATACGGGTTTTTAACATTACTAAAAATATATTCAAGTTACTATTTACATCTATACAGTCACATAATGCTAACGTAATAAAACGCTCATTTTGTGCAATAATTTTTTATATTCTTATACTCAATATTAAATATTTTGTTCATTTTTTTGTTCACTTACTAAAAAGAAGAGACCAACACTATTGGCTGCGTGGGTCTTGATGTCCGTCCCTGGAACAATAAATAAACAAATTACAGTATGCCAACACTAACAAAGTAGTCTTGATTCAGCCCTTCTGCTACAAGAGGCCAACACAATGCAGCGAGATAAAGCACGTAAACCAACTGAATTGCAACTGAGAGACACTAATAACACACTCCATGAACTTAATTTCCTGTCAGCGAACCACTTCAGCCGAACCTCGCTGCATGAATCTTGCTAGAAAACGACTCGGTAGCGAGCTCCCGAAACTGAAGTCTCCTACGGAAAACCCAATTTTCCCACCTTAGGTTATACATCGTCCATCCTGATTTTACCTCACCATCCGACTTACCTCTCCAGTTACTTCGATTCACATTATAATTTCCTCTCTACTTGATGCCCCATTTCCAACTCAACTTCTGCGCTGAAACACGCTACTTCTTTCGACCACGTATTCGAAGTAAAAATTTACTACAAGATTCTATGCTGATTTTATTCAGCTATTTTCAGGTCGCATATTGTGAAAAAATATAGAAATTTACTATGTTAATTTACTACGTGGTAACAAAGTAGAAGCTCATACTATCACCTACAATTCTTAAACATATCAATTAGTGTTGGAGAGCCTAAAAGTTACGGGACATCATTCAATACTGAAGCAAAAAATTGCTGTACAGCAAAAACGTTGGTGTAAATCGATATAATTATTTGTCTACTTTTCCACGTAATGCTTATCGACTGCTCTGAACTTTTACCATTTTCTTACGAGTCTTCTTATCCTCTCAGAAAAGAATTCTATACTTTGATCACTAAGTCATTTTTGCACTTTTTTCTTTAACTCTTCGTTGTCGTTGACCATGATACTATCTGACCAAACAGATAACTATCTGAATGGGCAATGTCCGGGCTATCAGGACGATGTGATAGGGGTTCCCAATCCATTTCGCCCGTAAGTTTCCAGGGTCTGATGTGCCGCATAAAGTCGAACGTTGGCTTGAAATAGAAGCAGACATTGCTTCTCCCATCCTGGATATTTCCTGTTCAGTGCGGGCTTGGATTTTTCTCAATCTTGTCTGAGTAGCATACGGTGTTGATAGTGCTTTTCTTCTCTGAATAATCACAGAAAATTGGACTTTGAATTACATGAAGAGATATAGATGGATTTGTTTCGAATTCCTTACTTCTTAATTAGGTGATTCTGGACGAATCTTCAGCACGCATTGATAGTTGGGCTCTGGCTCAAAACAATGTGTCCAAGTTTAACAGATCAAAACCCCGTCCAAAACTCCGTCAATTTCGAAACTTAACAAAAAATGTCAATTTGGTGCATGGAAACTTTTACGGTAATTCTTACGGATGGAATGAGTTAGGTCAACACTTGTTGGATATTTTTCAGTACTTCGTTCAACTGTAAGTCGGTCTTTCCGGATTGTGAATCAATCGAGATCACATGCGGATGTTGACACTGTTGCCGCATGCCTAGAGCCGTGATCAAAATCATTATGAAAACAAAAACTGCGGCCGAAAAAAATAATCAAAAAATTCAGAGAGTACTTTTTTAAATTTTTTATAAAATGCGTTTACTTTAAGCAAAAATAACGCGATTATAACTATTTTTTAAGTAGATAATCTTTTTTAAAGTTCTAATTTATTAGAACAGAATTCATTAAGGAAAATTTTTCCTATTTTGAATTTTCTACGTTTGCGATGTTTTTTCTCTCCCAATTTTCGCAAATACAGAGGAATCGCCGAAAATGGGACATGCGCTGGCGGTTTGAAAACACTGGAAATACTCGCACGCACGGCGGGTTGCATAACGCCCCTACCGCCTCGCCAATTTCACGCGTTCCACTTCCACAACGACATAGCGTTTTCAATTCGCCGCATTGATGCGCACTCACTGTTCACTCAAAGCAGCTTTCGTGTTTCATTTGACCGCTGGAGTGCGCCAGGGCAAAGATGCGCATGTTCCATTCGCACGATGACACGGAACCAGTGTGCACTCGCGGTGCCCTACCCTGCACTGAGGCGCAGTCCAATGCACTAGGCCATTTTGAGATTAGTAATTTATTATTGTTGATTTGGATTCGAGGTGAAAATGTGAAGCAACTGAGGATCATCTGTCACGCAGAGACACTTCGAATGATGGAGTTTATCATGTTCTACAAGAAATGTCTTAAAATAAGTTATGTGACTTTCGCGATATTCGGAAAATCGGTTAGTGAATTCCTAGTTTTTAAATGAAGAAATCACAAGCCAATAATGTATGAATTAACGAATAACAATTACCAAAAGACTTTGTGCAAGTTCTGTTAAACACAATAATAATAAGAATAATAAAAGTATATTATTATTATTATTATTATTATTATTATTATTATTATTATTATTATTATAACAAAGATCATGATTCAAATTTCTTGTTTTTCGAGTTTTATCAGTTACAGATCAAGAACCGCTGTCTATAATCTCACTGCACAGCGCACACGCACTGACTCAGTTCGGAATCATGTTTCATTCGTGGCTGCATTTCCCGCGTGTAAAGCGATTACCTTTCCGCATTGCGCTAGGGTGGGTCTCAGTGAAACGAATGGTAAACGCTATTACGCCCAAGCGTCGCGTCCCGTCGCGTCCCGTCGCGTCCCGTCGCGTCCCGTTGCGTCCCGTCGCGTCCCGTTTCATCCCTTCGCGTTTCGTCCCGTCTGCGCCCTATCCGCCATCGCGCCCCTTCCCGTCAACTCTCGACATCCCGACGCACTATGGAAAAAACGAAAAACGCTGTCCAAAAGCCATACAACAAATTGTAAGGTTTTTATTTGGAGGAATTTAAAGCGGAAGAATCCCTCTGTTGAATGCCGTTGACCAGAAAGCCGAGCTTTATCTATCTTCGCCCCACAGTCAGGCTGTTCCACTAATTTCTATAAACATCAGTGCCGTGTGCGAGTGAGTTTGGGTAGTATGTTTTTGGAGCTTTTGTGCAGCTACACTATTGATCCAAAATAACTTTTGGGAAATGGAGGATATTCCTGGATGTACGTAGAACATTTTTATGCCATAAAAAATTGTTATTTATTCGTATTATTATTGATCCTGATAACTACCATACAATTTTGCAAAAAAAAAGTAAAATTATTTTCTTCATGTAGACTGAAAGTTGTAAATTCTGCAATATTCCGCTTTCATTTTTCTATAAGCCATAAGTTATATTAAGTTATTGTTCTATGAAATTAAGGATATTCAGCTGCAAATTGCTGCTAATCCAAGTTTGACAATCTTCACACTGGAAAGATGAGACCCCTCATTTTTATGACTACATAATTTTCAATTGCCAATTTCTCTGGTAATGTTGAGAAGGGTGCCTTTACCCTCATGACATTTCATTAATACACACAGACATTTTAATAATCAAATAGAATAAGAAGAGGAAGTTTCATCTTTTTTTTGACAAATGGAATTTTTTTATTACCCAGTGTATCTAGTATATCAAAGAACCAGTACGTGTGAGCTAATTATTATTATTATTATTATTATTATTATTATTATTATTATTATTATTATTATTATTATTATTATATTATCATTATTATCCTTATCATCATTATTATCATTATTATCATTCTTGTTATTATTATTAATATTATATTTCTTCAGTCACAAAATTGTTTTTATTGACAATGCAAAGGAGAATATACATTCAGTTCTCATTGCATTTCCAATATTAATTTGTAATCCGCTTAATTGTTGTAAGAAGCGTTCGGCTTCTTCTTTAATATATTTATTATCTGTTCATAATTCTATATTTTCCAGGAGTTTAAAAAATATTTATACATAAACGTGTTAGGAATATACTAGACATAAGTTAACGTACTATAATAATAAATCAGTCTCACTCCAGACGTCGAGCCGAGCGGACGTGTTTGCTACCTGCTGCAGGATGGTCTCGACGGAGAGATTTCGGAGAAGACGTCTCCCAACCTGCGCGGTCAAGTAGCCGTTTAATTTTGTCGCCCGAGTAGAAGCGATGGTCGCTATCCTGCATTGCGCTCTAAAGCACCTATGTATAAGTGTGTCAGCCTTGTTCCAAATCTGGCCTAATTTTTTAAACCAGAGTCTTAAAAATAGGGTTTTCATTTTAAATTCCCTTTTTCCCAATTCCTTTATACTACACCACCTCTCCCTTAAGACTCCGGCAAAATGTGCCCCTTGCGCGACCTAGAACACTCCTAGAAATTAAATTTTGCAATAATCCCTTGTTTCGATGCTTTCAATCGATTCCTATCCTTAATCCACTCCCAGATTTTCTGCTCCAGTAGTTCATAGCTGGGAGAACTAAACGATTTTGAACATTGTTATCGCAATACCTTATTACCGGCAATTCCGTACCTGCGCACTTGCCGCAAACCGATTTCTTTGAGCGTCAATTCTTGCCTTTGCTGTGAGGCCGTCAAATATAATGCTATTCCAATCCCCATCATGAATTTCGCCCCAGATATGTAACATGTTTGACCGCGGTCAATTCTCTCCCTAGCGTAGTAAGCATTTCTCTTTGCTACCCCAAATAAACCCATTCTTAAAGACTACTACTTTCGTTTTTGTAATATTTACTTTTAGCTCGCCATGTCTCACTATACCGTTTCTAAAAATAATAAACTCTCGTAAGCGCCTCAATCGTCTCGAGCACAAACTAAATCATCCCGCATATAGTAGTCCCGGGATTTTCAGGCATCAAATTACGGAGCCGCTGTCTCCGCTTTCCTGTAACCCATGTTCAATAAATCGTTATAAACAAGATAAACAGCAGCGGTGAAAGAGCACCTGCCTTAACTCTATGTCGATTTTATTTTTTGCGTCTACTTCCGTCACCGCACCTGACGCAGAAATTTTACTTAGCTATACGATGCTCTCGCAAACACTTTTAAAACTTACGTGAACGCCTAAGCTCAATTTAATTCTTTGCCATAAAGCTTCCCTACGTGGTAGAGTCGAAAAGAGCCTTTTCAAAATCCACAAAACTGCAATATAAGTGCCTCGTTCACGCGCGAAGCGCCTGTTTTACTGGGTATCTAAACAAATATATTGTCGGTCTGTCGCGATGCCTCTCCTAAATGCACTGCTTGTAATTCTGATTATTTTTACCGTACTTTTCCGCCCATTCCTAGTTCGCCCGTGAGTATGTACAGACAGTTGGCCTCAGCGCTGGCAAAAGACTAATTCCGCGATGAATTTTGTGGGCAATTCGGCTCCCTTTATTTCTTAAAAATTGTGTGGGATAGCTGTACTCCACGTTTCTGGATACGGCCTGAATCAGTCAAATGACAGTTAACAACTTCATAATGTACTCTCTGGTCTATTTGATACACATTTCCGAAATAAATTTGTCGGAATGCCGTCCACGGCCGCTTATATTCATCGGTTAGAATACCCTATTTACTTCTTCCAGGTTAGAAGGTTCGTCTAATTCAGGCATCACTCCGTCAGTGAAAATTTTACCTTGCCCTTGTTTCAATGGTCCTACTGCCGAGACGTCGTAAAAATACTGCACCCACGCGTCTGCTGAAATTGCATTACCTTGAATTTATTTTATTACGCACGGATTCTGATTAACCGTCCCAATTGATTACTATATCGTTTCTTAGAAATGCGCTGTAATTTTGGCTGCCGCACTATCCTGCACGATTTCTTCGTATTTTCTAATTGTACCTCAACTTGCTAGTATAAACAAAGAACTGTTTCTAGCTACCTTCGGTTCCCGAGTTGCTGAGATTCCTTAGGCTATTATAGTTTCGCGCTGGTCTCTCCCGACATCCTCGCTAAACCACGCCTTGGGTCTAGTTTCCTTTCCTCCTCTCCCCCCCCGTGCATACCCTTCCTGCCGCGGTAACGAGCTCGCTTCTAAGTCATGTGTTTGGCGGTTATCCGCGAGTAATCGTCTCCGCCCAGCCTGCCGAGGTTAAAGAATATTGTACAAATTCGCTGTCCTTTCCCTTTCATACAACCGTTGTTTCTATTGTCAAGTTCATTGCTCCTGGCCCGCTCCCCTTGCGATGGCAGTGCAGAACATTTACTGCTAAATGTACGCAAAGGCAAATGATCTGATTCTGCCCGTAATTCCATCCCAAAATCTAATACTTGGTGTATTATTTCTGCGACCAATAGAGCGTAATCTGATTACACTACTCAATTCCACAATAAAAAGTTAGTTCCCCTTCCGTATCCTGTCCATAGTTTGCATTTAAGGTTTTGAGATTAAAAATGGCTTGCATAATTCAGCAATTCCTGCCCCATCATTATTTGATGACCGGATCTTGCTTTTTCTGGGAATCGCTCTCGCTTCTTGTCGGTCGAATCCGAAAAAACTCCTCGCTCATTGCCAATTCGAGCATTCATATCCCCTCCACACTAGTAAATTTAGTACTTGGGTACCTCGAGCTTTAGACGTATCTAGAAAATCATTGATTTCGCACGAAGGATTCTGGAGTGTCAATAACGCGAACCTGGTGGGTGACGGTATATAAAACACAATGGCAATATCTTACATTCTGCATTACTGTCTAATACAAAGGAAAATGTCTGAGTTATTTTTAATTTCATTAATAAAGCTGAATTAAAAGCTAGTCGAAAAAACGCACGCTACACCACCGGGTAACCGACCTTTCTCCTCTCCGTTTTTTTATTTTTGCACATATGGCTGTAAAACCAGACACAGTTAACATTTTCCCTCCTTCCACCAAGTTTCAACCGAGACCATTACATAAACGTGTTAATGTAGCCATGGAAGTCTTTGATTACCGAGCTTTATGGCCTAGACCTTTGATGTTCTCAACACCCTATTCTTAAACCTATTCTTGGCCTATTTGTGAATGTTGGGCAACCGATCACGAGCAGCCTTCTGCTGCTGCATATTGGCTGCCATGCGCCCTCGTACGCGACCTCGCTCCGGCTTTCGGACCGCGACCCGCGCCGGACTCGACGAAGTGCCGTGAGCTCCGGCCGGAACGGGCGAGTGCGAGCACCCGCCGCGGCGAAAGGGGGTGAACCAGGATGCGTCCGCCTCGATGCCGCGGTTCAGGCTCGCGCCCGGCGCCGAAGCGCGAAACGAAGGCGCAGCTGCAGGTGCGACGCGGTCCCCGGCCAACGGCGCGCCGCGGGGGGGCGGCCGTGAGCAAGCGCTCCGATTGCTCGGAAGGGGTTTCCGCCCTCCTGGGGTCTGCCCCGCTCAGCAGAGTTCAGTGGGCCACTCCGCCCAGCCCGCCTCTCCAAGCCCGCGGACGGGGCCGCAGCTCACCCAGCCGAAGCTGCGCCTGCCACGACAAAGCTTGTCGAAAACGAAGGGACGCCTTTCCTCCCGCTCGCTTTCTCCTCTGCAAATGCGGAATTACGCTTACGCGTTTTGTCGGCACTGGCCCAAGCTCAAGTCAACTCTCGACGCGACCATGCTACTCTGGGAGAGATGCTCCGGCTGTGCAACGCAGCGCTCCTCCCGCTTTCCCTGAAATGAAGGCCAGCTTGGCCACAATCATGCGCGCTGTCCCTCAAAACGCCGCCGCCGTCCCGGTGCGCGCGGCTCGATGCTCCCCCCCCCCCCCCCCCCCGTGCTCCAGCCTGACCCTAGCTGCTCAGCTAAACCCCAGATGCATTTTTTCGCAATCTGCCCATGACTTCGTTCCGCAGCTCTGGAATGCCAGTAACAATGATATGTTTACCGACGCGACCGGTTTTTCAGGTAATCCACCTTTGCGCACTCAGCCGCTCGTTGGCTGTCTGCAGCGACTCGCACTGTACGCCTCTGCGCCGTCACCCTGCCGTGTAATAATATCGACCTGTTCTATCATCCCTTATAGTTACGTTCAAAATGTCCGATGATCTCGGCGCTTAGTGGGGGGGCGGATTCAGCTCCACCCCACCGGATCGCCAAAACACGTTATCAACTGCCGGGCCCAGCACGCTCGCAAGTAGCCCCAGCTCCCTGCGCTGTTCCCCGGCACACGCCACCGCGCGGCTAGGTAGCCCTCACCCAGCGGGCACGATAGCCGCCAGCCACTGTTTCT
>BOPP01000103.1:4491141-4512239 GCA_017312745.1 Gryllus bimaculatus
TCGTATGGGCTAGGCCGAAGGCCTGGAAGCCATTACATTACCTAACAAAATGCCTTTCGCGTTTTCTAATCCTTTCGCATTCTGGTAATTCACGCCCAGAATGGTCTCTCCATCGCATCAAAAGGCCGCGAAAAAGAACCACAAGTTACGGTTCAGGAAAAAAACCCGCTGAAGGGGAAGAAACCTTGCCGTCAGAAGCCGAGGTACATTCTAATCTATCGACATTTATTTTAGCTAGTTTATTTTCTGGCGCGGGCGTCCGTCGTCTCCTTCCAGTGCTTGGCCTCGCTCAGCACCTGAAATCAAACGGCCGCCACGAAGAATGATGGTCCGCGACCAACGCCTCTGCCCTTACATTTTCGAGCCCCCTTCCCTTCCAACCCCTAACGTGCTTATTCTCATGCCAGTTTTATTTTATTTATCTGTATTGACCAGTTTATTACCAATTGACACAACTTATGACTATTTCTGTTTACTGACTGTTTTACTAACTTAACATAAAATTACTACTTATTGTTAGCTTATGATGCTGTAGATGTAGGGTCTCCTGCCAGATGCGTATGCTCCTGTTTCATATTAAAACCAGTGCTTGGTTTCCCCGCTCCCTAGATTTCAGTTTCCCTAATGGTCCACCTTTCCTAAAATGTTCCTAGTTCTTCATCAATTTAGATCTTTTGTCAGTCTTAAATGTTTTGGCGAGCGTTACGTTCCTGTTTAGAACTAGAAATTCCCATTTCCCATCCCATTTTCTTCCAGTGTTTCGTTGCACAGCAAATTAAAGGGGATGTGAGCTTACCAGCATGGATTTTTGAGCACCAGCGAACGTTTTTCAGCGTTGCGGCCCAGATCTCTTGCTTTTTTATATCCACAAAGTCTCATCGAAATCAGCCTTTCTATCTCATGGTCCCTATCTCCCACCGATTCCGGAGAGACTTTCCCGGGAGAGCTCCAACCTGCGCGGTCAAGTAGCCGTTTAATTTTGTGTCGCCCAGTAGAGCGATGGTCGCTATATCCTCATTGCGCTCTAAAAGCACCTATGTATAAAGTGGTGTCAGCCTGTTCAATCTGGCCTAATTTTTAACCAGAGTCTTAAATAGGTTTTCATTTTAAATCCCTTTTCCAAATTTTCTATTACTACCAACCTCTCCTTAAGACTCCGGCAAAAATTTGCCTTGCGCGCCACCTAGGA
Source organism: Gryllus bimaculatus (assembly GCA_017312745.1). Lineage (NCBI taxonomy): Eukaryota > Metazoa > Arthropoda > Insecta > Orthoptera > Gryllidae > Gryllus > Gryllus bimaculatus. The sequence goes on from BOPP01000103.1 coordinate 4,492,331, forward strand.
CACTCTAGAATAAATTTGCAATAACCTGTTTCGATGGCTTTCTAATCCCGATCCCTATCCTAATCACTCCCCAGATTTTCTTGCTCCAATAGTTTCATAAGCTGGAGAAACTAACGATTTTGAACATTGTATCGCAATACTGTTTACCCGGCAATTCCGGTACCTGCGCACTTGCGCAAACCGATTTCCTTTGAGCGTCAATTCTTCCTTTGCTGTGAGGCCGTCAATATATGTCTTATTCCAATCCCCATTCATGGAAATTTCGCCACAGATGATGTAAACTGTTGACGCGGTCAATTCTCTCCCTAGCGTAGTAACATTTCTTTTGCTTACCCCAAATAAACCCATGTCTTAAAGACTACTACTTTCGTTTTTCGTAATATTTACTTTTAGCCCATGTCTCACTATACCGTTCTAAAATAAATAAACTCTCTGTAAGCGCCTCGATCGTCTCGAGCACAAACTAAATCATCCGCATATAGTAGTTCCCGGGATTTTCAGGCATCAATTACGGAGCCGCTGTACTCCGCTTTCCTGTACCCATGTTCAATAAATCGATTTTATAAACAAAATAAACAGCAGCGGTGAAAGAGACATCCTGCCTTAACTCTACTGTCGATTTTATTTTTTGCGTCGACTTCGTCACCGCACCTACGCAGAATTTACTTAGCATACGATGCTCTGCAAACACTTTTAAAACGTTACGTGAACGCCTAGCTCAATTAATTTTTGCCCATAAAGCTTCCCTACTGCTAGAGTCGAAAAAGGCCCTTTTCAAAATCCACAAAACTGCAATAAGTGGCCCCGTTCACGCGCGAAGCGCCTGTTTTACTAGGGTATCTAACACAAATATATTGTCGGTCTGTCGCGATGCCTCTCCTAAATGCACTGCTTGTAATTCTGATATTTTACCGTACTTTTCCGCCCATTCCATAGTTCGCCCGTGAGTATGTACAGAACAGTTGGCTCAGCGCTGGCAAAGACTAATTCCGCGATAATTTTGTGGGCAATTCGCATCCCTTTATATCTTAAAAATTGTGTTGGAGATAGCTGTACTCCACGTTTTGGATACGAGCCGGAATCAGTCAAATGACAGTTAACAACTTCATAATGTACTCTCTGGGTCTATTTGATACACATTTCCGAAATAAATTTGTCGGAATGCCGTCCACGCCGCTTATATTCATCGGTGTAGAATAGCCCTATTTACTTGCTTCCAGGCTTAGAGGTTCGTCTAATCAGGCACACTCCGTCAGTGAAAATTACCTTGCCTTGTTTCAATGGTGTCCTACTGCCGAGACGTCCGAGAAAATACTGCACCCGCGCCTGCTGAAATTGCATTACCTTGAATTTATTTTATTTTACGCACGATTCGTGATTAACCGTCCAATTGATTACTATATCGTTTCTTAGAAATTGCCGTGTAATCTTGTGCTGCCGTCACTATCCCGCCACGATTCTTCGATTTTGCTATATTGTACGCTTCAATTGCCTAGTAATAACAAAGAACTGTTTCTAGTACCTTCGGTTCCCGAGTTGTGAGATCCTTAAGGCTATTATAGTTTCGCTGCTGGTCTCCCCGACATCCCGCTAAACCACCCTTGGGTCAGTTTCCTTATCCTCTCCCCCCCCGTGCATACCCTTCCTGCGGGTAAGGCTCCTTCTAAGTTCATGGTGTTTGGCGGTTATTCCGCGAGTAATGTCTCCGCCCAGCCTGCCGAGTTAAAGAATACTCTCGTACAAATTCCTGTCGCTTTTCCTCTTCATACAAACCGTTGTTTCTATTGTCAAGTTCATTGCTCGCTGCCCGCTCCCCTGCCGATGGCCAGTGCAGAAGCATTTACTGCTAAATGTACCACACAGGCAAATGATCTGATTCTGCCCGTAATGATCCCAAAATCTAATTACTTGTGTATTATTTCTGCCGACCAATAGAGCGTAATCTATTACACTACCTCATTCCCACTAATAAAAAGTTAGTTCCCTTCCGTATCCTGTCCATGTTTGCCATTTAAGGTTTTCGAGATTAAAAATGCTTTCGCATAATTCAGCAATTCTGCCCCATCATATTGATGACGGATCTTGCTTTTTCTGGAATCGCCTCGCTTCTTGTCGGTCGAATCCGAAAAAACCTCCTGCTCATTGCCAATTCGAATCTCTCTCTGCCACATAGGATCAAGTAATCTAATTTGTTTGTAATAATTACCTATTAAATAAATAAATAATAATAATAAATTATCTGTCTTCGTTCAAAACATCGGGAAAATATATTACATCATAAAAATATTTTTTGGAAATTAAATCTTTTTTAAAAACAAGAGTGATGAATTATATATTGAAGGGAAATAATACATTAATATTTAAAGTGGGCAAACTACATCTTTTGAAATATAGGATCGAATTTCATTAGATTTGTAAATTTAACCGAAATTAAAATATTGGCAAATACGTGGTTGTTCTTGTAGGTGCGCTCTGTATGGTGAGTAATTGCCACTTCATTAGTGTGCTTTGGGCATGAAAAATGTATATTAAAATATGGCTATTTTTCATTGTATTTTTATAATTTATTTCTTTATTTCACAGGGTAAGAGTTAGGACTTTAACGTATTACGACAGTCTTTCATATTTTAAAATATTAAGTATTATGTCGTTTAATGATAGTCATAATAATTAGGTGCTAATGAAGTAGTAGGGCAATAAAAAACATTTCAAAGCAGATATTCAGTGGAAGGTACAGTGGCGTATCAAAATCATCGGCGCCCATCGTAATTTGTTCTGAGAGTCTATAATTTCTCTGGAAACATATTATTTTTGAATATCTGATCTATATTATTTTTAATTATTACTGAATTTGTTTAAATTGATAAAGTGCTAATTGGTATTAAAGTTGTTTTTATTTTATATACAGTACAATTTTGTATACAGTACATATAACAAATAAGATGTTAATCCGAAAAGGAGCGTATGGAAACTGCGCATAAATGTACAAAGCATGATATTATTATTACAAATGTGTGTTAATTATTTTTCTAATTTATTGTTCTAAATATTTTTTTTCACAAAAGCAACTCAAAATTACATTATTCTACTAGCAAAAAACCAAAGGTATGACGTGCGTCAGCGCCACTGTTGCTACAGTCATATTCAACGAATATGACTGGATGAGTGAATATGAATGATAAAATTAGTGAATATTCTGAATACATACGAATTGTGTGGGAAAAAATATAAACAAAAGCTGCCGATCTCACTAACAGTCTTCAGCCACAAAATTCAACATCAGACATTGCCGAAACATCTTCCAATGAAATTCTTAAAATAATCGATAGACTAAAAAAAATATTCCGCTAGTTTAGATAAATTTCAGGATTGTTTGTTAAAGATTTGTGCGACTGCCTTTATGCACACGTCAACTCACATATTTAATGTTTACTTATTTACAGGAATTTTTTCAGATATTTTGAAAACAGCTAAAATCAAGCTGCTTTTAAAAAAGGCAACAAAAATGAAATTCAAAATTATTCACCAATTTCGCTTTTGTCGTTTCTTTTTTAAATTTGAGAGTCTTTTTTACGTACGAATGGAAACCTTTCCTAGTAAACACGACACGTTTTCAGATTGCCAACATGGGTTTCGAAAATCAAAATATACGCGAACAGCCACATTTTCTTTTCTTAGACCCATGTTTTCTTTCTTCTCATCCATGGATCAAAACGAAGCACCAATAGGAATATTTTTAGAGCTTTCAAAGGCTTTTGACGTCATTGATCATCATATTTTTCTTTTAATATTACCTTCGTATGGAATTCGTGGTAGTGCTCTAAACCTTAAAGAACGACCTCAAAGAGTAGAAATACCTTACTGCAATAATGGAACATTATGTACACACCTTTCCTATTCCTTGCCCTATTCTCTGCCCTATTCTCTTCCTACTATACGTAAACGGTACGCCATCGACGATTAGAAACGGAAGAACAGTTATCTTTGCGGATGATACAAATATTTTATGCAATAAAGAAACCGTAAAAAGTTCAATATTAGATATTTCAATATTGGATATTCAATATTATGTTGGTTCCGTAATAACAAATTAATAGTAAGTGAAAAGAAAACGGTTTCAATGCAGTTAGCCATTTCAAATAGCTCTGCACTTCACTGAGAATGAACGGTGAGCCATTGACTGATGTTAAAGTGTGCGCTGTGATAACACCTAGGTTATTGTGTGTACTTTAAGTTCTATTCGGACACAAGTATAGCTAAACAGTGAAGTGTATGTAAACATATATAGTGCAATATAAATATTTAACAATTAGTGAAACACAAAATGAGACTGCTGGCCTCGGCCAGAGCATCCGTGAAGCAATATTAACTTACAACGGAACAACATCCGTTACAATGCAGTCAACCGATCCACCGCAGCTTACGCCAGAACAGCAGCTTCAATGGCAACACCATCAACAAATGCAGCCACACCCCTGGTCTCAACCATCGCAGAACGGCTGCACGGCATCCTCATTAACACCCGACAACATTTTAGTCGTAAGTACGTCAGGGCAGCAGCCTTCATGGCACTCTCCACAAACACAACACCAGTCGTGGCTTCAAGAAAATGATAAAGGTGACCATGAAATGTCAACAACTGATAATCATGGAGAAGCAAGTACAGACGGTTTGCAACTAAATGTACGCAAACGAAGACGACGAAGTGATGGTAGTCATTTAAATACTAACCTACCGACATTGACAGAAAATGTGATTCCTCTACAAAATAAATTCACCCTTCTAATGAATGAAAATCAAACTCAAAATGAAACGGCGGGGGAAGAATCAAATTTTTCTATCCCACCCATATTTATACCCGGCGTTACAAATGTCCCAAAATTGATTGACATTGATGGCAAAAAGTAAAACAAGAAGACTTCACATATAAAATGTATAGTAATGAAATAAAACTAATGCCACGCACAGTGGACGCGTTCCGCTTGTTAATAAAGCTCCTCGACGAAAAAAAGGCAGCACATCATACTTACCAACTCAAACAAGACACAGCTTTTAGAGTTGTACTCCGATACTTACAACCCACAATTGATAAAGATGAAGTTGTAACAGAATTAAAAACCCTCGGACATACAATTCGTAACTTACACAACGTGCGACACAGACTAACTAAACGCCCACTCTCACTTTTCTTCGTAGATCTTGAACCAAGCCCAAATAATAAATACATCTACAAAATAGAGAAACTCGTCAATGCCATCATAAAATTTGAACCTCCCTACAAAAAGAAAACAGCCCTTCAGTGTCATAGATGTGAAGAGTACGGACACACAAGTTCATACTGCAGAGAAACCCCTAAATGCGTAAAATGTGGTGAAGAACACTTCACTGAAGATTGCAAGAAGGATAGAAATGCACCAGCCATATGCGCTTTATGTTCTGATAATCACCCTGCCAACTACCAAGGATGCCCAGAATACCAGAAATATATGAAAAGCAGAATTCAATATACAAAATCAACATTCCAAAATCCAATTTTAAATCCTAAAGAGAAGCAAATAGTTCCAAATGCCTCAGATTTCCCTCCATTACCCACTCACTCCCTCCAAAATAACACTTCCAATCCCAACCCACAATCCGTAAGAAAACACGAGCAAGCTCATGATAATGCAATTTATTATCCAAATCCCAAACCAGTATGGAATACAAGAAATTATTCTAATCATGGAACTACAAACGACCAAGAAGACCTCAGTCAAGTCCTTGATAAAGCCTTTCAGAGATTCGAAAACATTTTGAAACAGCAATCCGTGCAAATAAATACCCTTCTTAATTTAATCACTGCACTGATATCCAAAATGCGATAAATGGCGGGAAAAATAAAACGTCTACTCTGGAACGCTAATGGTATACTCCAGCACCGGCGAGAGGTAATTGCAATTCTCACCGAAAGAGCCATAGATATCATGCTTATATCTGAAACACACTTCACAGATAAAAGCTATCTGCAAATTCCGGGATACGAAATCTACACTACTGAACATCCGGACGGAACTGCGCAAGGCGGAACGGCCGTTATCATTCGTAAAACGGTCAAACATCATGAGCTTACCGAATACAAAACAGAAGAAATTCAGGCCACCCCCGTAATGATTACAGAAAACGGTAGACCACTAACCCTAACAGCAGTTTATTATCCCCCGAAACACCAAATAACGGAAGATCAATTTGCTACGTTTCTAAAAATGCTTGGACGGAGATTCATAGCCGGCGGAGACTACAACGTCAAACATCAACAATGGGGCTCACGTCTCAATACCTTAAGGGGGAAAAATCTACTTAAGGCAATAAACAAATTTAATGTTATGACACTGTCAACAGGAGAACCTTCATACTGGCCCACTGATATGAACAAATCGCCTGATCTTCTAAACTTTTTCTTAGCAAAAAGAATATTACCTGCTACAATCAAGATTAAAACCAACTACGACCTTAGTTCCGATCATACACCAGTAGAGATGACCATCTGTTCGTCCGTTATTGAGCGCAGATCACCACCTAAACTTTGTAGTAAGTTTACTAACTGGGATAAATTTCGAATATACGTTAACAACTCGTTAAGCGTAAATATGCCTCTAAAATCAAGCAATGATATAGATACTGCAGTTTTACATCTAACAGAGGTTATACGGAACGCTGCCTGGAGAGCAACACCGAAATCTGAAGTAATCAAGAACTTACCGTATCCCAAAGAAATTAGACAAAAAATAACTGAAAAACGCCGACTTCGTAGAATCTATATGTACACCAGACAGCCTGAAGACAAAAAGATACTTAACGCATCAGCCCAGCAACTAAAAAGAGAACTAAAAGAGTACCAAAACACCAAATTTTCCAATTACGTAAATTCCTTGTCACCAACAGCTATAACTAATTACTCACTGTGGAAAGCAACAAAAAAAAATCGGCCACAACAACACATCTCGCCTATTAGAAGACAAGATGGAACTTGGGCCGAAGTCCTGAAGAAAAGGTTGAATGTCTTGCTATACACTTTTCTACAGTATTCAAACCAATAGCTAAACGCAGTATTTCGGAAAATGAGGTAATAGAAATTTTACAGGCTCCCCTCCAACAGTCGGCACCCATCAAGACATTCAATTTATGTGAAATAGAAGAAACCATTAAAAAGTACATAAATCCTACTAAAAGCCCAGGACATGATCTTATAACTGGTACAATATTACAAGAATTACCCAAGGAAGCACTGTCATTCGTCACATCCATCTTTAATGCCATTATAAGCGAGAGCCACTATCCGACTCTCTGGAAGTATGCACAAGTGATAGCCATATCGAAACCTGGAAAACCTGCTACAGACGTTGCATCATACAGACCAATAAGTCTTCTCCCAGTTTATCAAAGGTATTTGAAAAACTACTTTTACAACGGCTTAAACCAATAACCGATAATATAATACCAGACTTTCAATATGGGTTTCGTGAAGGTCACTCAACTATAGATCAGACACACTGAATAGTAAACAAGATATCTCAAAGCCTAGAAGAAAAGAAATATTGCTCTGCTGCTTTCTTGGACGTGCAGCAAGCATTTGATAAGGTCTGGCATGCAGGTCTGCTATTCAAAATCAAACAATTACTCCTGCACTCATTCTATACATTTTTTTAAAACGTATCTATCCAGCCGTTTTTTTCAAATTAAATACCAAGATGTTTTCTCTGAATTTAAGCCACAGACAGCAGGTGTCCCTCAAGGAAGTATCCTAGGACCAATTCTGTACGTAATCTATACTTCTGACTTACCTACAACAGAACGCACAATGATGGCTACATTTGCTGATGACACAGCTATTTTAGCTGTCGACGAGGACTCAACTCGAGCATCGCAACACCTGCAAGCGCATCTGGACAAGATAGAAGAATGGACGAATCAATGGAGAGTAAATATAAACACAGCAAAATCACAACAGATTACCTTCTCACAAAAGAACAGTGTCCCAAAGTGAAATTAAACTTGTCAGAACTCTCAGTAACAACTGTTGTGAGGTATCTTGGTTTACATCTAGACAGTCACTTAACCTGGAAACCTCACATCTTGAAAAAGAGGAAAGAATCACAACTGAAATTAAGCAAATTAGCATGGCTACTTAACCGAAGGTCTAAGCTCTCCTTATACAACAAAATTTTAGTGTACAAGACAATAATCAAGCCAATATGGACTTACGGCATCGAACTCTGGGGAACTGCCAGCAAGTCAAACCTGGAGATCCTGGGAAGATTCGAAACAAAAACACTGAGATATATATGCAACGCTCCGTGGTTCGTCACCAACAATAATTTGTACAAAGATTTGAACATCTCAAATATGACAGAGACTATCTCGGAGAGAAGCAAGAGGCATCAGAAGAGACTGGGATGCCACCCGAATCAACACTCAGTGAACATGTTGGATAATAGTGAACATGTGTATAGTCTAAAGCGTGAACATATTCTAGACTCACCCTTTAGATTCTCTTCATAGTAACTTCTATCATTTATACCATTTACTAATTGTTCCAAGTAAACAGATTGTAAATTAGCAGAATTGAAAATAAAAAAAAAATTGACTGATATTAAGGTAACAACATTTTTAGGTCTTTCAATTAAGTCCAAACTTAAATGGAACGTCCATTTAAATAAATTGAACACTAAATTAAGTTCTTTATGCTACGCTTTCAGAATTGTTTCATATTCAGACTGCACACTACTCGTGTATACTTACTCGTGTTTCGCGAATTCCCGTCTGACGTATGGCGTAATTTTCTGGGGAAATACATATTACAGCTCCCAGACTTCTTGATTACAAAAAAGAATGGTACGAATAATAAGCAAATCCCACCCACGTGATTCTTGTAAGCCTCTCTTTACTCATCTACGTAATTTAGCATTACCTTGTCTTTCATATATGAATCAGTGGTTTTTGTCAAAAATGACTTAATGGCGGGAATATATTTTCAGCAAACACCGTTGTCTATAACTACAACTCTTGACGTAGTAATCATATTCATCAGGTGACAGTATTAACAGCTCACTACAAAAAAATCCCAATACATATACTTTATTTTACAACACCTTGCCAGATGACATAAAGGGATTAAATATGATACAAAAGTTTAAGCCCCAACTAAAATATTTTCTCCTGTACAACTTTTGCTATACAATTAGAGACTAAACCGAGCATCCAAAAGGAAAGTAATATTAATTTCAACACTGACATTTAATGTATTATTTACCATTTAGATTGTATAGTTCGAAAGAACCTGAACCAAGGAATGTTTTTCAGTTTCTGGGTCAATAACCCCCATCTCGATCAGGTTTTTGTCCAGTTTCCCTGATCCGTGAGCAAATGCTGAGATGATGCCTTGTTTTGCTTCTGAACATAAATGTAACTTCAAATCAACTTCTTCCCATCGCACACACAGTTATTAACTGTTTTTGTCGTCAATAAAAAAATAAATATCCCGGACATTAGTGACGAGTCCTTGTTCTTGTCTGTGCTTTCTTATCAACAAAATTAAGTAAAACGTATGATAAATCAAATACTCCAAAATATCGCAGAAGTACACCATGATCTATTAATTGTCAAGTTTTATCATCATCGGAATGAGATTACTGGTCAGACCAAAATACTTTGTAAAATATGTCTCTCATATAATTTACAAATTAATTTTCTGATGTATTATTTATCTGTGCTTATTCCAATTTATGAAAAATTGCAAATGTGACTTCAGATTCTGACTCAGAAACCCCCTAAACACCGAGATAACATGTTTTTTCTGCGATTAGCTCTTTATTTGACTTTTGGCCAGGTTGTTGGCTGGGCTATCCGGGACGAGCCGCGTCAATGTCATAGTGGCTAACGTTTCAACCAGCGTATTGTGGCCTTCTTCAGAGCGTACTGCTGAATGCCACAATACGCTGGCCGAAACCTTAGCTACCACGACATTGACGCGGCTCGTCCCGGATAGCCTAGATAAACTCCGGCTGCGGAAGCCTACGCAACCATTTTGGCCAGGTTTGTTGGATTTTTTCCCATAGTGCGCCGCCATGTCCTGCTGTTTCCGAATAACTATGACAGTATGTCATAGGTGTGTAGTTGAATAAATATCATGAACATAAATTTTACTTCATTGATAAAGATTGAATCGATTTAAAATTTGTTTCAATTCTGATATTAAAAGACGTAAGGACAAAAGATCTAAAATTGTTTTCAGATAATTGACATTTTCCCGTACTGCCATTTTAAAAATATTTTGATATATCAATGTTATGCCGATATTTTTTTACATTTTTATTTTCCAATAAGATCAACAGCGGGTAATTGCTTAATATTATTTGGTTGGATAATTTTACACATTTTAAAAAATGTTAAGAGAATCTGTCAAATCATATAATATTATCAACAACAAATTAATACTTTACAAAACAGTAAAAAATTAAAAATAATTGTTAAAAAATTATTATAGTAAACAACATAACAATACAATGAAGTGTATTGAATTGTTTTCAAACATGACATTAGGAAAATAATCCATTCTAAGACATTGATCCAATAAATGCTGATATTATATTTATCAATGCTGTTTTAGAGGCTTTAATGAATTTAGTTGCCAAAGTAATTAAAAAATTATACTTTTTCTACAAATCATAAAGTACGTTATTAGTTTATTATTAAATTACTGCATTAGTTTATAACAATATCTTGTAACGTATAGCAGCAAAACTGCTCCTGAAAACAAACGACACAAAAATGTTTTCAAGCTGTAGCACGTACACTGCTGAGATCAACAAATAAAACACCCTGGTATAACACTAGAATCGCGAATACTGCAATAACATAATATAGTATATGAACAGTTCTTTACATAACAAGAATATTGTTTTTATAAAATGTTTGTTCCATTACGCAAAACTTGAATAGCACATATTTAATGGCGGGAGGAATTTCACTTGAAGCATTGCTGTCCATGGCGTAAGCAAAGACGCACAGATTAGGAGACTCCAGTATGAAAATAAGCGCAATAATGCGATCAAATATTCGCCTTTTTATACCAAAATTAAATTTGTTGTATTTTTTTATTTTTCCTGATTTTCGGGTAATTAGTGAAAATATAGACACCTTACATTGCAATTCAATTTGTGATATTTTGTTTTCATTTTGTGGGGTATTTAAGAACCCGTGTAAATTCATGTTTTCTTCTAAATTTTGGTGAGTTTCAGAACTGTACAATGAAACTGGTAGTACTATTGGAGAACTTATTCCGAAATTGCAGTGAAATAGTAGTTATACAATGTTTATCAACAGTTGTTGCTTCTTGAGTTCGTTAGTTCAGTGGAAAGTTATTCGCATACTGTCGTTTCCGCGCCCTTGCTCCGGCGGCCGCGGCCGTTCAAGAACAGAGGAAACGAAGTAAACTACAGTACTCAAGCACTCGTACTCCTCGTTAATATCTGCAAGAATTATTGTCATTCTTTTCAACCATTAAAATGTATTTAAAACCGAAATATATTTTAAAAAATTAAAAAAGATTATTTCCAAGAAGACCCAAATATTTTTTTCTTGAGTAGAGGAATGTACGCTTATATATATATATATATATATATTATATATATTATATTATATATTGTGACGTACCCTGGGAAAGCGGTACTTTCACCGACATAAATTCTGCAAGGGACAGGTACATTTTGTGAATTGGGTCTCCAAGGAATTTGGCGCAGCATAGGAAAGATATCGTTATAAGATTCTTTTTGCGCATTTTAAATATTTAATGATCAGAAACACACTTTAAAACAGTATTTACAAATCGCTAATGCGCAGGCCTTGGAAACAAGCGCACGGTTGGAAACATAGCGGCACTACCTTTGGATGTTTTAAAAAACCACCTGCTTCCTCTGGAGGCGACCGGGGCCGTCGTGGCAACCGGCGGCGGTGTCTTCCGCATATCCTTTCGGTTCGCCCCGCGAAAGTCCCGCCGAGGAAATTCCGCACCTCGCCTCGCGCCAACTCTCGGGCCCAACGTAACTGCCACTGATCGCCGGGGTTCCCCACCCCACAGCCGGTGTGAAACTGTCTCACGGGTATTGGAACGCACGACACGCGTGATTGATGTTCGAGACGGCTGTACTATTCTTTCCCGCGAGACCTTTCTCACTTTGCGAGGATGTCCGTACAGTATACCCATGTTATATATACCAGGGGGGAATTATGACACGACCAGCCGGCCTACACGATTTCCTGTCTTATTGTTTTTTTTTAATCAGTTCTGGTGCGCAATTCTACTTCTAACTAATCATCTGACTGTTATACTTTATCAAACCTGGTTCCACATTCAGCGGGCACACTCAGTCGACTTGCAACTTAAAAACCGACAATAAATCTCTTGGGATGCAAGCACTGCCCCGTCGTGCTTCATCGAGGCCCCCTGCGCACCACTAGCCGTCGCTCGCTCATCGTTTTTTTCCCCAATTTGACCGTTGGTTGGTGGCGGCGGCCGGCTTTTACTGCGCTGATCACTCCAGTACTTATTTTAATTTATAATTAGTGATCATTGTAATTGTTCTCATTCAGAAACGTTCTTCGTTCAATATATAGATATAATATATATATATATATATATATATTATATTATATATATATATATATATTATATTATATTATATAATAAATCTGTATCACATGAAAGGCTGACGTGTAGGGGATAGAATTCACGAATGAAAATGTTTTCGGTGTAATCACTTTTGCCTGTTTTTCATTCTGCTGAATTTTGCACTTTTGCCATTAGCCCTCGAGCGTGGAAGAAATTCAAAGTCAATTAGGGAAACCTTACATATTTCGCAGAGCGGAATCACATGCACAAAATTCGACAAGAATTCAGAAAACGGACTTTGGGAAAATATTCATTCGCGAATCGCTACCTAGGGGCTGGAACAGTTTGCCTGTGGACAATGCTTCGATCCCTTTGCTTCCAAAAGCTGAGCACAATTTTAAAAAATAAATTAGTTTCTTGAATGTAGATATTGTTATCAATATTAATTTAATAAAATTTCAGTGTAATTTCCTACGTCTTCCTTTGTAATTAAGTATTATTATTATATGTATATTAATATTATTATTATTATTATTATTATTATTATATGTGCCGTGCAAGTGGCGTGAAGTACAGTGACGTTGTGTAACTGGATGAAACGAGTGAGTCAGAAAGACATTACAGCTCGCTGTATCGCAGTGCGGTGAAGTGTGGTGAAGTGAAGTTTGGTGAAGTGGAGTTCTATGAAAGATTGCACAGCGAAATGTTCATGTGATTTTGTAACGTTTGTAGAGGTTGTAGAGTTGTTAAGTTCTGTAATGTTAAGTTAGTGTATTCTGCCACCAAGTTCTCACACATAATTGCAGAATTATTAATAAATCTAATGTCCATGACGTATTATAATATTGCACAGCCATTAATAATCGTGCGAGAAAATCTGTGATGTTGAGCACTCCTAGTTTACTAATTCAATAACGGCAAGAAGTGCGAACGTTCGGTAACTCATCTGTGTATCCCATCGCCGGGGCGTGTCCCCAGAAGCACCCCGGAGCCCCGTTCCACTGCGCGTTCAACGTGACGAGTCCCCCGCGGAGGACGTCCGCGCCGATTCGCCTGCACATTCCACGAACGAGCGCAAAGCTCTCCCTTTGCCCACCTTCACGACCTATGTTCTACAATTTCAGTTCATGTTCTATTGACTCACTGCATACGAACCGGTGTTACACCGCTCCCATTAATAGTAGATAAAATAGTTGATCCAAAGGATCAATACAAAAAAAGAATTTTAAAAGACTTAAAATAAAAGAATCAGTGTTGATATGTGAAAATGGAGCTATTTAAATACTACTGTTGCTACGACAGACCATACTGAATCGTACTGTTTGTAAGGGTTACGTAAGTTATTTTAAATTGCATCTTACTATTTCTTCAGCCATTTTTGGAACTATTCTAGCCAAGGAAGACATCAATAAAAGAAACACTCTTCAACAAAAGGTGCAAAGTTGCGATTTTCGAAGATATGCAATCGGAAAGTTCACAGACTGAAAGTTCACTACTGAAAATAGCATTTTTCTCTATTTTAGAGGAAAATATGCTCTGTCAATAACGGGAGTAGAACTGCTGCCCGCACCCTAAACCACAACTTTAGCCATAAAGCTACAACGGTCCGATGAAAATAGCATGCCAGAATTTATTATTCAAGAATAGTATATGGAAGTTCTGGCCCGAGAACTCAAAATTCTTTCAAAAGTACTATCTCGAGAAATTGCACGTAATATGATATAGAGATTTAATATTGAGAAATGGATTGCACTACGAAAGAAATCTCTAGCTTTGATATTGATGGATTAAAACAGATTGAAAAACGTTGAACTTTTGCAATTTCGAAAAATACATGAGGTTTTTGTAAGTATCTAACGTATTTCGTATTAGAAGGTAACGTTCTTCTATATTTGTATAAAATTTAAACAAACATTTTAGGCCATTTTTTAGTAAATCTTCTTTAGTATTACTAAACTACTCATTTTTTCTATTAACATAACAATATTTGAAGGTGTGATTTTAAAGAACAGATGAAAATTAGGACAATAGTGGAGATGTAAACTTTTACACTTTAATTTTTTGAAAGTTCAACAGTATGTTTGAAAATCCGACTTACGCCATTTTTATACGCAACTTTTTTGTACAAAAAGAGAATAATAATTTCGAAGTCATTTCGGAGAAAATTTCAAAGATGTCCTATTAGCTTCATTTAAATCCCCCTAAAATTAAAGATCCGTTAAAAAACAAATCAATATTATCTATACTCCGTATAAGATAAAGTGAAATGAAGACGCGTTTTAAAATGAATTAGCAGCAATAATTTGTAACTTGAAAATTACATTCAATTGGTTGTTTTAATTTATGAACAGTTTGATAATAAAATATCTAAATTATTCTTCACTTTTTAGAACTTTTTGATTAAAAAACTGTGTCCGCGTTTAGATTATTAGTTTTCAAAAAAACATTATTAGTCATTATAATTAAAATAAATTCGCAAATAACGTGCCATTTGGAAGAATTAAAAAAAATTTCTTTATTTTCCTTTTCAAGTGGGAGTTGAGACCCCAATGTAACGCCTTCTGGGCGTGACCATTTGAGAGCGCACGTGTCAACCATGTGGCCACGTGTGAAGTGGCAACGTGTGTTCGCGCACTCGTAACCGTTTTCATATCCTCAAGCGCGTTTTCGGAACGACGTTCGTAATGCGGCTCCGGTGGTCGAGATGAGTAGGTCCGTAGATATGGGAACGAGCAGCCTCGAAACTATATAACGGCCGTGAAAAAAGGCTCAGCCCGGAAAGTTCATCAAACCCATCGTACTTACCCCGGAATTGCTCGTGCAATGTACGCGTAGCTGCGAGTCTCACTGACTTTCGAACCTTCATCCACGTGTGTGTAATACTAGTAGCCCGCAGCAGCGAAAATTCCGCGGAAAAACACCACATGTAATGGTTTTCCCAACACTCTCGTATAACTGCAATTAATGAAATACATGAAACAACTGCCGTACGTGTGAACGCATGCAAACGCACTCGCACTCGCACGCACACACGCACGCAAGGACACATACACGCGCGTGCGCATTCTCGCAAGCGCACGTGCTCACGTAGATGCACACACGCATACTCACAGGCACACACCCATGCATGTCTACACTGGGTGTTCGATTTAAAACTGGTTTGGGGAATAACTTGAAAAGTACGCATAGGATCAAAACTAGTCGGTAATGAAAGTTGTTCGTATCGACGGGGCCCATCAAATTATACCATACTCGCCCACCACCGCTATCCCTGGGGGTGGGACTGGGAAAAAACAAAACCGTTAAAAGGACACCTCCGTATTCTATTGTAGTTTTGAATTCTCCCTTTAAAAAAATTACGTAACTTTTGCATGTAACTTTTTTCCATGTCGTGATAGATGGTGCTGTAATGGACAAAAATCAAAATAAGCAACAAAAAACCTTGAAAACGAGATTTTCTTGACAATTTGCAAGAAGCTGCAAACGATATCAAACTGACACAGACTTCAAAGTTCGCCACGCACACAAAAGTTATGTAATAATGTTGCTAGTTCAAATAACGATAGTAGAATGGCAACTGAACATGTTGCCCTGATGTGTATAACACTGTGTAGATCACCGAACGACCAGAGTGGCGCTGCTCTCGACTCTTATTTTGTCGTCCTGGAGAGAGAAAGGGGAAAGTAGAGAGAAAGAATAGGAGAAAGAAGGCACCCTGACAATCATTGCCAGGATCCTGTAGGCCGCCTCACTGATACAACATTTAGTTGTCATTACGTGAATCCCTATAGGAGCTCAGTTGGCATGGCGGTGACTATTTCGAACGAAATATATAGGAAGAAGAAATATATAGGAAGAAGTATAGGCGAGCAATAGCGCGAGACCGTCATTCTCCTTCATCGTTCATTTTATTCGCGTTTCGGGAATGTGCTGATTCTGTGAATAATATCACGAACAACTTTTTTCGCATACATTTTTTTCTCATAATATTGGTTTTACAAAGTACTTGTACTAAGCCATACAAGGACATAGTACTTGATAATAATATTCTCACCTTGAAAAATACCCGATACCTAACAGCATTTTCCAAAAAGAAAGTTTTTCTGTTGAAAACATAGGCTTCCGGAAGACCCCGCTTTCTAGGTAAATAGCCGTCATGCCGACCTACCTCATGACGAAATCCACGGAGATAGACTGAGCACGGGATGGTATAGAACGAGGTTTCGCCTCTACTCACCTGCCGACTGGCCGGTCGATTGCGGAGATATAATCGGCCAATCTGGCAACAGGCAACAGCAGAGTGGTGGAAGGTGGTGCCCTTTGCCTCAGCAGTCGATGCTTTCTTCGCATCCAGAGGAAACTTAAAACACACGTTGTTGGAGCAATTTCATAGAATCTTCTTGGTGCACTGGCTAACACATCACCAGTTTCCTGACGGGAGAATGAGACGCTTTGAATGACACTTCATTGAATTCGGTTGGTGGACGGACTAAACGTGAATGAAAGGCGCTCGGACACACATGTTATTGGAATACTATATAAAGAAAAAGGAATTTAAATGAAAAATTTTAAATTTAGAATTAAAGAAAGTAAATTGGGTCCTACTATTCTTTATAACAAATTATTAATGTGAGAGTTTAATTTCATCCCATCATTTTCGAAGCGTTATCCCGAAAATTGTATATTTCTACTCATAAGAAAGATTTTTTTGCCGGCCTGGATATCTGAGGTCGTTAAGGCTGAAGGGCTGTAACTGCCTCAACTCGAAGGGTCGTGGGTTCGATACTCGAATCCCCCCCTCGGGCATGCATGTTTGTATGTTTCTGTTGTCCTTACGTCTTCCCCGACAGTTCCCCGTTCAGTTAAAAAAAATATAATGGTCGCTGCACGACCAAGTTGTTGCAAAGGAACCTAAAAAATGTTATTTTCTTTTTTCATTCAAGATTTTCTAAGTATGCCATTCCTACTTTTTGCAACGACTTGTCTCTTGTCAAAGAGCGAAAAGCTGCCCAAATGGATTCTGTCTCCCATTGATCTCGGAAGCGGCCCACAGTGAGAGAGACGCCGCGGGCGCTCTCCTGGACTTCGCCATCACAAGGGGAGAGCGGGCGCCGACTACAGCCCCGCTAATTGCAGCTTCAGTCCACTTCCCGCTTAATTTGAGCCCCGCGAAGAATTACGCGGAGGTATTGCGAATAAAAATGTGCTGCCTTCGCTACCTCAATGTTTTCCGGACGCGCTTTTGGGAGTACAATTATTACGAGGGCCTGAATTTAATTTAAGTTTTGCTACGAATGAAGACATTCAAGCCACATTAAAAGAAAAAAAACTGTTATAACTGTTTATTGTAATATTATACTGTTTATTTTATTGGTAATTATAACACAAATTATAGTCGCTGACGGTGGGTGACTGACGATGGAAATGCATGTAGGGAGAGAAAGAATATCGCCGTCGAAGGAGATAAAAGAAAATGTTCCTTATCAGATAGAGGCCACAGAGTAGAGACAAAGAGAGAAGAGGGAGGTAGGTGAGGGGGGCGAAAAGGGACAGATTCTGCAAAAAATCGGTGGAAGACAATTTATAAGAAAACTAGCAGTGGTTGGAACGAATGATATATGAAAGTTTCAGAGAGTGCTTTGAATGATGATTTATAGCTCGTAGCCAACCCCGAGGTCAAAAATTCCAATTCATCTGTACTCATATGGATGTGAAACTGTGTTAGAACCACAGCAGTGCTCCTATCTCGTAATTCAAAATGGAACTATTTATATAAAATATCTCAATATATTATTACACCGCCATAATTCGACGTCGTATTGCAGGTAATAATAGAATCTCACAGATGATCAAGCCTATATCCCATGGCCTCAGCCTCTGAATTCTTCCCGCCGAGAGAAGTGCAGGAGCATGGGAGGACGAGGGGGGGAGGAGGAGGAGGAGGAGGAGGAGGAGGAGGGGAAGAGGAATAGGAGGGGAGGAGGTGGAGCCATTCGCGAACGAACCTCCCACCCGAGCAGATCCCTAGAGTAAGTATTTATATAACTATAAGTAATGTTAGCATCGTTTCAGTTCCAAGTGAAAGTTCTAATTAGTAGTGTTCATTGTGAGTTGTCTTTAGTCTATGTCTTACAACATACCCTCGTCAATAAGGCACGCTTTCATCCAAGCCATGATAACAGACAATAGTTGCGATTACAATTATACATTCAATCGAACAGTGCCTACCGTACACCACATCGCATCACGCAGCGAAGCCACGAACGGTCGCCACTGACAGCTCTCAATCTGGGTAGCAGTGAGGTCGGCGGCCACGAAACAGCCTTCAACAAGGCCACCGCATCAGACGGGCACTAGTCTCCAGAACACAGCGAAAAAGGTCAGGGGGTGACAACGCAAACCAAGCCCCAAGAGTTCCAGCCCTGATAGTGCGTCATCTGACCAACCACAACAAAATCTACAATGTACCAGTAGGAAACAAATTCAGTGAATTAAGTGACTCAACGCCCAAACAAGAAGACAATGGGTTGAATTTCTTAAAAGAAAATATCAGTGAACAGACACCCAACACCAACAAAATTCGTCTAACTTATGCAGCTCACTAAATTTGACCTCAAATTTCATTACAGATAATAAAAACAATAAATTGAAAATTATTGAAAATAAATTACCTACTTCAGTAATTAAGTAAAAAAACTAAGACAGCCACAAGTAAGTTTTCACTTTTATAAAGATCCTACCAATAGAAAAATATCTGAGGTTTCAAAACTTTAAATCAATCTCAGAACCGGGAATATTTTAAGACCTTAGTCCACGCCATACATACATAATTCGATTACAAAAATAAAACAATCCCATACTGGTAGTAGTATCACCGAACTGAAAGGACACGAAAACCCAACGACCCCCTACAATGCTACAGACGCTTAGATTCTGGCCACTCAAAATCAACTGTATTCATTTGGTCAACTATGCCTACTGTTCAGGAAAACAGTATTCTGCAACATGTAAATTGGAAAGGAGACCTCAAAGCGGATATTATAAAGCATAGCTGTTCTTATTTCTAACCAATATCTAGCATCTGCCTAACAACGTTCATAAACTGAAACACAAATGACATCTAAAAATTTAAAAAAAAACGGTGTTAGTGCAGACAGAATAGAGAACAATGGCAGAGGAGTCCTATTCGCAGTAGTCCACCACAGAGCACCACCACATAAATACAACACACACACACACACACACACGCACACACGCAGACAC
>BOPP01000104.1:0-169351 GCA_017312745.1 Gryllus bimaculatus
TAGTTACATCTAATCCTAATCTGTTTGCAATTGTAATATATTTGAAAGTGATTGTATGTTCCGGATCGTGGGAAAACGATCGTAGAAGACAGTGTCATGAAAGTTGCATGTTTCTAGACAGATCAGGTAATAGCTGAGTGTCTTTTATGTTTTGAGCGGCATTGGAGGTGAAATATGAATGCAGTTGTAGTCGTCTTCATCATTATACTTACTGTGATCATATTTTATAGAAATAAGGAGATACTTGTTCAAACGTATTCTGTTCTTTGACCCTATGATTCGTGTCCCGTGGAAACTATATGCGTGCACTGCATCTGATGACCTGCTGAATATGCTTCTGTAAAATACGCGTACACTTTCGTTTTTGTTTTTTATTCGGAATAACTATATGTTTTAACCATTTGCATATAAGTCAACACTTAATGCCAAACAATTGATTAATAAAATAACTGTTAGTATGGTCTTAGAAACTCTTCACTTGTATTGGCGAAATAGAATCAAATCTTAGTACTTCCCTGTTTAACGACTGAGAATTTCTTCCTCTTGTCAGTGAATAAAATGAAATAGCAAGATAGAAAAAATATTACATCGCTGGCTATCTCTTAGAAGGGCAGCTGTAAACTAAAAAGCGAAATAATAAACGTTAGGATCTCGGAAGCCTCGCATGCGCATCGTAAGTTAAAAATTAAATTATATATTTATTAAATAGCTACCATTTCTCCCGGACGCTTTGTTAATATTTAGTAGCTACTAATACTGAAAAAATCCATAATACAAAGCAACATAGTCTGGTCAATGTAGTAAAAATCGGGAAAACGTAGAAAGTAAATCAACTTAAAAATCGTTTATTACTTTAGCATCGGTAGCCCAGCTGCATAAACACGTTCCGTGAAGTCACGGAGGTTATACAACTCGGGACCCTTAGATTTTCTGAATTTGCAATCGTATGGCAGCTTCGGATACTGCATCGACCCCCTTAGCGATGGAGATAAAAGGCGGTGGCATAGTGATAAAATGACTACGTACAGTTAAAGGAGATCTAATGTGTAATGTATTATGACTGCGTTCAATGTGAAACCTTTCCTTTGAAGGCCGTTTAAAGGCTTGGATCTTGTAAGAAGAGCAACATAATTTCAATCCAAACCATAGAATCTCTATGTTTAAGTCTGTTGCTGCTGTCTTACTTGTGTGGAGAGTGACGCCTCGCGGTGAGCGTGTGAGGGTGCACTTACCGACGACCTTCTTGTAAGGCCCCTGGGGCGCCACGTGGGCGGAGGCCGCCAGCGCGAGGAGCGCGAGGAAGGCTGCTGCGGTCTTCATGGCTGTGGGCGCGGGACGGCCGAGTGGTGGCGGGGCTGGGCTTATATTGGTCCGCGGATCGCCTTATCGTCCGCCACATAATGGCCGAGGACGTGTGGAGGAGAGTCTGCGTCGTAGAGGTCATGGTCACGAAATGTGTTGGCATGCGAACATTTTTCTTTCCATCTATGAATTGCAGAAGTACATTGTTGTGGGAGTGACGTGGAAGTAATGGTTTTATTCATGATCAGGGCGCTCACAAAAATGGTGTCGTTGGGTTATGCCCTTCATCCGAAACCCGAGTCGTCTTTCTTTTACTTTGTCACCTACGACCTACGTAGTACAGAGAAAGATAACATCATGTAGATCTGGAGGAAAATGGGAATTGATACGGACGGAAGACAATGTATGTCCCTGATACCGAAATAGTGCATAATCCGTGTTCTTATAATCTGTAATACGCTGTGTAGTAGAAATCCTCATTTTTTCGCTCTACGATTCGAGAAAAAAATGTTTTTTATACTTGTGTTGCAACACAAACGACAAAATGTCTGTGAACAACGCAACCGACTAAACCGCAAGGATAATTTTCATCTAAATTGGTATTTCCCGATCTGTCTGGTAACGTTGAATTAGTATTTTTTATGTTAGAGAATAATCTACATAAAAACCTAACAATATTAAAGAAAGTTCAATTTTTTTTCTTAATTTTCTCAGATATAGCCGTGTACGCGTTTAGAAATGGGGCATAACTGATTTTCAAATAAATTTCTGAAGTTTTGAAAATTGCGAAAGTTAATTCTTGTTCTGCGTTTCCTTACTTCAATATTGAAGAAGTAGAATGTTTTGTTAATGAAATCAGTTTTTCGAAGATTAATATTAAATGGTCAAATGGTTAAATATATGGTGAAAAGAGATGCTTTAAAAACAAGATTTTTTGAAAAAGACCGTTCCATTTTTTAAAATACATTTTTCGGAAATATCAAAGTACTGTTATAAATATTACTCAAGTCTGGTTGTTCTTAAATTCCATAAATTTTCGAAAATGAATTTTTAAAATTTTTCGGTTATTATAATTTAATGTTTTAATAATAACTTGTAAATGTTTTGTGAATATGATTCATTTTCTGTCGGAATTTTGAGTGAAATTGTGATTCTTTTAAAAATTTTGTACACAGAATTTTATGAAATTTGCAAACTTTTTCATAATATTTTTACTAACGTAATCGATTTTTGTTTGAAACTATTTGCATTTCTGAATTATTTTTTTTAACGCCAGGAAAATTGTTATGCAGTTGTATATTCTATTAGTAACTACGTCCAGTAATAATTCCACGAATTCAATTCGCAGCATGGTCAAAATTCTTTGCTGGCTCAAATAGTTGTATTTTTATGGACCATGTACAAATATGTCATGCTATTTTATCAATAATTTTGGAATCAAGGACTCACTAAATGTGATTTCTAACCTTATAAACACATTACTTCAAATAGAAGCAAGGTTTTCCAACTTTTCCAAATCCGAGCCTCTCAAATGGAGGATTTTATCGAAACACCGCCCTTCTTTGTTGCAACATTACTGTATTACTCTGCTATGCAGTCATTGCCTTACAATCTCTACCACAAGACTGTAGTACACTGTACAGACTACGTAGACAGTAAGAGAAAGTAAGTAAAGACAAGTGTTCGAAAATCAATAGGTGGAATCGTGTGCTGATATTATAATAGGTATGGAGTGGTATCGAAAGACTAGTAGTAAATAGACCTGAAATAAATATTAATGTGATACGTAACTATAACAAATGTGCTGCAATTTCTCAGTTACATCATATTAAATTACATCCTGTAAAATGGCATACACAAAAGAAACATGTATGTAAGAGGAAAGGACAATACAAATTATTTTTGTTATTATAAGAAGTCTTCTCATAGCTGTCTAACGTTACAAAATCGGCGACATTGTGTTTTGAAGATCATTTTAAAAATCTAGACTCAGGTTACTACGCACTAAAGGCGATTCGGAATCATAGGTTAATGATAAATTCATCTGACGGAGAGGGAATTTCGTATCCAACGATATAATTCAAGGTCATGCCATAGCAAATGAATTACGTCGATAACCGACTTCTTGTAATTTGTTCAGGAATAGTGTGTGATATATTAAATGAAATTTACTTGTAGTATACAATATTGAAATGCATAAGAATATATGAAAACAGAAGAAAAACATATAGAAAATGCTGAAGAGAGCGCTAAAGATAATTGATAATTGGATTTTTGAAGATTTGGTTGTAAGCGGATTACAATAAAGAAGGAAAAATAGTTTTCAAAGGATACAGTGCAACATAATTAATAAAAGTTTTGCTTAATTTTGAGATTATCCACGGGGTAAGTTCAACTCCCTAAAGTATATTCACATTCGTGGTCATTATTAAGAAAGTCGCTTTCATACTACACATATGTACAGAAGTAAAGATGAAAATGATACGAAGAGAGGAGGATAAAATAGCTCATGTAATCTATGGTTCACTGTTGGGCAATAAGAAGAAAATAATCAATATATATTGTTTGTACCAAATTTTTCAGGCAATCGTCAACGAAAGTGATTTTAAAAAAATCGCCGTTTTCCGGCGCATGAGTACAATACTTTTTCTTACAAAGTAAGGGCAATAAAGGATAAAAATATTTCTAAATATTTTATGAGCATAGCTTCGAGAACCTATTTTTAATTTCTCGCTACAAAGTAGAGAGAAAGTTTTGTAATGCTGCGCGAAAAAACGACGAATTTTCAACACAAAAACTTATTGCCTTATTGCTTATTAAAAATTTATTAACGAAAGAGTGGATAAATCCAGTTGCTAAATTTAGAAAAAAAATCCTCTAACACGTAGTGTAGGCAGAATCCCTATTTTCTCCGTCCTTGATACCAAAAAATCGATTGATGGCAAAACGTCTGTCCAGTCTGTCTGTTTGCCTGTCGGTGTGTGTCTGTCAGTGAACAACGCTAGCGGCTAAATCGTTCAGTCTATTTTCTCCAAAATTGATATTCCGTGATCGATCTGGCTAATGTTGCAGCCCCTTGAATTTGAAATAGATATTTTATTTTTTGAGGTACTCTGCATGAAGCCCCTGAGTCATTTTCAAAATTTAAAAAACAGCCTCATCATCGATTTTGATTTAATTTTGTTTTTGGATAGTCTGGAGGGAATTTAAGAGAATCGCGCTGGTCTCATGTTCGTTAAAATCTCTTGATTTTTCGAAAATTAAAAAAAAAATTCGGCGTATTCCTACAACTAAAATATTAAAAATATATATTTTCCCTTAATAAAATCATTTCCTAAAAGATAGATTTTTAAATACGGTTTTATCCAATATTTCGAAAATTTGAGTACTTTTCACTTGATTTTGCGTGAAAGAACGGGCGAGAAAGTACGTTTTATTACCACTAGTTTTCATCGTTAGGTGTACTTTAGTTACTTAATTTAACATTTAGAAATATATTTTGAAATCACTATTTCTTGATTGTCTAAAATAATTGGTATCAAATATTATTTATTCAAATTCGATACGACAATCAACTCACAACTAGAAATAAAGAAATTCAACCATAGTGAAACAGTATGCAACGGAGAGTTGACTTGATTCTTATATGAGAAATAAAGGAAGATAAAAGCAAAGTACATTAGAATCACAGTGAAACTTAAAATTAACTTGGGACTATTTAAATATCGATATAGAGTCATAAAATGTAAGATGCTCGTACATATATTGTGTGAGGGTCGGGATGAAATGGGGTAGAGTGGCGACAACACAATTTTTACGCTCTCCTTTTGCTTTCGCTGATCTTTAAAAGCTGCCACCTTTCTTCGCCTATTTTCTGTTGAAATACTGTAAAAATTAAGATAACATTAATAATATATTTGTCGTTTCTTCCGATGAACGGAATGTCACCGGAGGTTGGACGATGTCGTGTGGTCGATAAGAACTTTCCTGTGTGACTCAGATCATGATAAGTCATCTCGTGTCTATTGGAGTTAGAAGTATCGCCTCGTTTTCTCATAGTTGGAATGTTTCCATTTACTTATCAGAATAATAACATTAAAAAGGGAATGGAGATTTAATTAAGCATAGTTTTATTGCCAACCAATGGAAACATTTCATATAATTGCAAAACTAATCAAGTGGGTTATTGGAAACATTGTTTACCGACATTACTAAATCACTGCTAATGGAGATCCGATCAGTGGGTTTTAAAGGGCCTGGGCTGACTCCGCACGGAATGGCTGTGTGTAGGAACAGAATGCTAGGAGCCATGCAAATGTCCCAATGCGAATATTTCTTTTACTTTCACGTATAAATAATGTAGATGTAGTTATGTAATACAGCAAAAAGGCTACTCCAAGATTTTGACAGAAAATAACGTTTCGAATGTCCCTGCTACTCAAAATAGCGTTTTTTCAAAAGCCCGCCTGCTTGTTAGTCTGAGTGCCCTTCCCCCCTTCTGCCTGTCCTTTCCACCGTCCGTCCCCCAGCCTTGTTTCCATCCGGCCGTTCGTCCGTTTGTCCACCCGTTCATCTGCCTCATCATTCGGTCATCTCTCCGCTCGTCTGCTATTTCTTTCGTTCGTCTGACCATCGGGCGGTCGATCGATCGGTCTCTCGGTTGTTTATTTGTCTGTCTGTACGTTCGCCAGTCTTACTGCTCGTCTCTGCCTGTCTCTCAGTCCACCTGTCTCCGTCCGTCGATCTGCCTGCCTCTCGGTTAGTGCAGTCAATAAGTCATTTTACCTTCCAAAGGAAGAGGTAGAAGATTTTATTTTGTTTCTATTGGTATTAGTAAGAAAACCCTAAATTGTCCCCCGCGAAATGCTTTGGAAAAACATTTGATAGCCGGAAAGACTTGATATTTTAGGGTACTTTTTGGTTTTTGTGGGCGATTTTAGTGCAAAAATAGTTGTGTACAATTTTAAAGGTCATAAAATTCTCTACAAAGGCTGACAGTATAACATGGTAAAAAGTGCTCCCGCTTGAACTCGAAAAGACAATCCTAAGGATTGTGACCACGAAAACCATTTTTCACGGACGTTTCATATTCTGTCCCCTTTCTCATGCTTCGTAATAAAGTAAAACGTGTTTATTTTATTTTTAATTGAATGGACTATGAATTTCCATAAAATAATAATTCGTTACTGAACTTTTCAGATCTTTTAAAATTTTGTTTTATTTATTATTTATTAAATGGATTTCAAAATTTTGTGATTTTTTAAGAATTTTTTTATTTCGTCGGGTGCATGAGAAAATTCTCAAATGTTGCCCTAAAAGTCACTTTTTCAGATTTTTCTGATTTTTGTAATTGTGATAATTCTAATGTTTAAAAAAATTAAAGTACACATTTTGTCCCATTTTTCTTATTTTAATGTTTTTAATGTATATAATATAACTGTAATTATAATATTATTTGTTTTTTAGTGACAATATTTGCAAACTGAATAATTTTGTCAATAATATTTTGACCGTTAGATATAACCGCATGGTAAACCATTTTTACTTTCTTAAGAAGGAACGTCTTAACAATAGAAAGTTATGTAATGCTGCGCGAAAAAACAGCGAATTTTCGGCACAAAAACCTCTTAATAAGAGGCCCTGGTAACTTAAAAGTGTATGAATCCAGTTGCTAAATTTAGAAACAAAATATTCTCTAACACCTGGTGTTAGAATCCTTGTTTTGTGGGTTCTTGATACAGAAATATCGACTAACGGCACTACGTCTGTCAGTCTGTGAACGACACTAACAGCAAAACCGTTCTGTGGATTTTCTCCAAAATTGATATTCCACAATGGATCTGCCTCATGCCGCAGCCCCTTGAGTTTGAAAGCGATAATTTAATTTTGGGGGTTCTTTACATGAAGCCCCTGGAGCATTTTCAATTTTTTTTTTAATGGCGCCATTGATAATGATTAAATTTAGTTGTTGGGATGTCTGATGGACGTTTAGGAAGAGAATGTTGGTTAAAGCCCTGAATTTTCTAAAATTGAAAAAAAGTTCAAAATCTTTTCGGGTCTTCCTACAACTACTTTTACGAAGATACAATTTTTAACTTTCTCGCCTTACGAATTCTTCGTAAGAGGAGAATGTTATCTAATCGTCGTTAGAAAAGGCCGAAATTTCTTTAGAAATAAAATTATTGCTGGGTTCCGGTAATGAAGATAAATCCTGTTGCTAAATTTAGAAAAATAAATCCTCTAAATCGCGGTGTAGCCATAATCCATATTTTGTTGATTCTTCATTCCTAAAAATCGTTTGATGTCGAAATGTCCATCTCTGTCCGTCTGTGATCAACGCTAGCGCCTAAACCGTTCAGCCGCTTTCCTTCCAATTTCATATTCCTCAATTGACCTGTATGATCTCGTAGCTTTTGGAATTTCAAACTTTTTTTAAATTTATTTATTTTTTTTATACTTCACATCGCTCCGTACAGGTGATTGTACTTCACAAATCTCCAAATTTTTTGAATCAATTTTGTTGTTCAATAGTGCGAAGGACTTTTAAGAGAATGGTTCAGATCTCATTTATGCTGACTTCCCCGATTTTTTTAAAATTGAAAAAAGAAGTTTCATGACTAGATAATTGAAGATAGAGGTTTTTCTCTCAGGCAAACTTTGTTGTGTAAAATTAAATCTGTAAATCTTCAAAAAATGTCATGGGTAATATTAAAAAAAAATACTGGTTTTTGCGTAACATACTGTTACCAGCTGCCATCTATCGCCGTCCAAAGTACATTTTCTTGAAATTTTCTTAATTTTACAGCACATACTTTGCTGCCCCTTAGTAATTGAATGGATAACTTATTTCACGTGGCGAGACTCGGGCCATTAGGCCCGCTCTTTCGTCTGACCACTCAAATTTCACTAAGCTCCTTTCACCCACTAGCGAGGAATCAGCGAGGTATTTCTTGGGCGACGAAACAGGCGATTTTGAATTTAGCCCAGTGGCGTCATTTGGGCTTGAGGAACTTTTACATGCAAGTAAATCTACTAACATGGGACAGCTGCCTTTACTTCCTCTCCGAAGGATTTTTCTCGTCCTTAAAAATCCCCTTCGATCGGTTTTGAACCCGCCAACTTGAATTGTATTGAATTAATGCCTTCTTTTACGTGGCGAGACTCTGACATGAGGCATGAGGCCTGCTCTTCCATCGACGCAAATTTCGCTACGCTCCTTTCACCGACTAGCAGAGAAAGGAGGTATTTCTTGGGCGATTTGAATTTATCTCAGAGGCGTCATTTAGGTGAAAGGATCTTTTACATGAAAGTTAATCTACTACCGTGGGCCAGCCGGCTCTACTTCCCCTTCGAAGGAAGGCGTACGAGGGATTTTTTCGCCTACGAATTAGATCGGGTTTGAACCCGCCAACGGGTATAACAGTCAGATACGCTAACCGTTATACCATCGCCGCTTAGTAACGGTTATGTAATAATATTATATCGCATTTCTGTCTATATCTACACATCTCAGTCGATGAGCGCTGACAACAAAGCGCACATGCTGCGATGGACGCTGCGAACAAACAATGGGCACATATTTTCTTTCCAATTGTTCCTAAAAGTGCCATTTTCGCCATAAATGGAAGACGATCCATAGTTGGTGTGAAACCTGTATATTTTCATTGCTTTCTTTAAAAAATAAGTGTACAGAACCTTTTTTGAAGAGCTTATTTTTTAAAACAGACTGTCTGCGGCAAAAAATGTTCCAATTTTGAAGTTTTAATTTTTTCCCTCCACTTTTCGAAAAGTCGGGGATAGAAACGAAAATGATACCTGCACTATTCTCTTAAACATCGTTTGCTCTATTCAGCAATAAAATTTCATCAAACAATATGGTGGCATTTTTTAAAATATTTTGAATATGTGCCAGGGGCTTTGTGTAAAGTACGTTCTAAAATTAAAATATCGATTTCTAATCCCATGGTCCGAGACATCAGCTAAAACGATTGTGGAATACCAATTTTTCAGAAAATCTGCTAAACGGCTTACGCGCTAGCGCTGCACAGACGGACGGACAGACTGACAGACTCAAATTAACTTCTCCCCATAGCATGTCATACACAGTTTTAAAGTGTTTTTGACGCAAATAAATAAATAAATAAATACGTACATATATACATAAATTTGGTATATACATTTCCTTTCGATTGGCGCAATCAGTAAAAATATTCAATTGCATAGAGTTTCGCGGTCTAATCATCTCCTGTATTGTTTCCGTAATATACATACCTTTTGCGGTTCTCACACGCAACCGATCTTAATGTATGAGGCCTCTAAAGAAAGAATTACACGGAGACGTACCGAATTGCACTTCGGCTCTAAAAATATGAAGGATATGTTTAAAAAACAAATCATAATATTCATGTCAAATGCAACCCGTAGCACTCAGTCAGCTATATCGTTAAAAAAACTCCGTAACAAAGCGTTCTAGGGTTTTGAAACTAAAATTTTCTGGACAAATGCTTCAAAGAAACGTGTTTCGCACTATAATCTACAGGATGAGATATTTTTGGGGATTCAATTGAGTTTTTGTTGGTTCGGTGTACTTATCGATACTACCAATACCACCTATAATTCAACCCTTGGCGATGATGGCCATCTTTGTGACGTCACTCTTAGAAGGCTTAGATTCCTCCATCTTATACTATTTACGCTTTCTGTGTACACCGTGGTTTGAGCAGACTAACGAGGTTTATTTACATACTTATTAATTCACGTTTCGCTCTCGCAGCAACAACTAGAAGTACTATTACTAGTTTCTTAACGCCAGTGAAGATTGTTTCTTATGCATGTAGTAAAAACATTCATTTCACGTTTTGCCGAAGTCTACAGTTTCTGTGTACCTAATTGTAGAGTGATGTGGGTGTAAAGTGGAGAAGTAAAGACGTGTCGTGTTAGGTTTGGTTTGTGTTTGACCTATACCAGTATTTTCGTTATACCTATGTTTTTAACGAAGTGTTGTGAATACTCCCAAGAAATATCGCAATAATACTGAATAAAACTTTATTGAAAATTTCTTTTGAACATCAGTCTCTTAACATACATCAATCTCTTAACATTAAACTCTAATCAAATCTTTTAACAAACTGAAAATGTTACATAAACGTTATAGAAATTGAAGAAATCTAAATGTAATGCACCCACTTTTGACAATTTTAATGATCGTTCTGGAAGTCTTATCGATATTTGTAATGGCTGCATATAACAAATTTATACGATGAACATACAATGTTGTTGCATTCTGCACATGTGACTGCAGTTTAGTTGTCTTTTGCTCGTGCACAGACATGGCACCAACTCGAGAAAGTAAAATTAACACTACTGGTAGGTGTGTCTACTGGAAATTACAAGGATACAGTACCCCAAGATCAGTAGGAAAAACTCTAAACGAAACCTGAGTCACACGAGGGAAATGCGTTATGCCCAGGTCAAGGTAAACACAAAATACACGTGCCCTCGTCACTGTCAATACTACCAACTCAAATAAAAACAAATGAAAATTTCGGGGGGCCTTGCCATTCCAGGTATAGCAACTTTCCTTTTTTATGGAAAGGATAGGGGAAAGGTGGGGATTAACATGCGAGAGTTCTCGCACGGTAAGCTCGTTATAACATTATAATTCCAAAATTTGTTTTCATTTTCATAAATGTGGCAACGTTTCGCAACGTATTATTGGGATTCATTCATTGTAAATTGACATGTGAGAAGCAGATATAAGCGCGGCTACAGATAACACGCCTGTTTACATAAAAATAATCACGATGGCTCTGATATATTTCATTATAGGTGCACTTTTCTTTTGAAGGACGAATACGCGAAAATATCTGACTCGGACCCACTTAAATTATTTTCACCTAATATGGCACCTCTGAACTATCTTGCATAAACTGCAGCCCCATTTGAAAACTAGCTTATCTACTTTTCTACTTCAATTCCTCTTAGAGTCACTGTCAGTTCTTACAGAAGATCACGCCTATGCTTCCATCTTCTCGTTTTACGTAAAAGTAAATTTCACCATATTGAAACTCTTTCGATTTATTAAATTATTTTAATTTTGTGATTTCATTACTTATAATTATTATATATTATTTGCTTACTTTCTTTTTTTAGTGCCACTGATAATGGGGGAAAATTGTTCCTGAAATATGTCTGGCTAATTATTTAAAGTGAATTAACATGAAAACTAGTTGTTGTTGATATATCTGTTATTCTTGTAAAATATTGAACGTGTTATTACCTTAGGTTTTTGTCAACAGTTAAAAACCTTTTTAATTGTTGCTCCTTTTTCGCAACACGTCTCTTAGCCCTTCTTGGACATTGAGCGTGTATAGTATATTTCTGGAGTCATCCTCCATGAGGGATTTTGTGTGTGTGGTCGTCACGGCGCTGTCAGTTAATGTTTTTTATTCCTTTACCCAGGGATGCGGCGCCATTTGTAACCGTGGTTCCCAGACTGACACCCGACCAGAAATCGTGGTGTCTCGAGTTGCTTAATTTCAGTGACTTCACGGAGAGTTAAGCTATACGACCAACGACGCCGCTGTTTTGAATGAATGTGGCGATTACGGAAATGTCAGTGCAAGTTGGTGACTGTGAGGGAAGCCCATGTTTCTGAACGATAATTGTTGAGATTTGATATCCAAGGCATTGGGATAATGAATGTGTGTGTGGGTGGTGTGAAGTGGATGAATTACATACGAAGACTTACGGGTAATAACGATGAGAGCCCAACGTATATAAATTCTAGATTAACTTGGCATCTGCTGGATCAATAGATAAAGTTTCTTTTGGTATAGTCGGAAACACACAAAAAGTGAAAAGTCCAGAGATATTCATAATTGAAAATATGTGGGGAAAATGGATGTTTGATAAGAGTCCCAGTATTTGATAACAAATTGTAGAGGGTCCGTGCATTCTTTTCTAATAATTTCGTATTTACCGATTGGTAAACTGATTATTAATTTTCTTTGTGCTTCATATTCTGGGAGAAGACCATCCTTGGAAAATACGATGTAGAAAGCAAAGAACTGATGTAGGCAAGTTCTCCTTTATGAATCGCACTATAGTAGATTGGAATAAACTACCTGCAGAAGCTCTAGAGGCTCTTTCTTATTATTATTATTTATTATTTTTATTATTATTATTATATATTATTATTATTATGATTATTCTTATTACTTTTATTATATGTTATTGTTAATATTATTATTGCTTCTATTATATTAATATTACTATTACTTTTATTTATTATATTGTCATAATTATTATTCTCATGGCCCTTATACAGTGGAAAGTGTAGGTGTTAAAAGTGAAAGGTGTTAATGTAAAACTTTTTAGAAGTTGAATTTTAGAGTTTTAAGTTAGAAATTAAATTGGAACTATTATATCGACCCCCTAATTCTAATAGTAAACCCAATTGTAAATGTTGAAAATGTTTTGTAATTCTAATTTTAATTGTTATCATGTTTGTCACCGAGCATTAGCTCAAAGCGAACTTTAATAAATCTATCTATTGCAGGTAATTAAGTTTAAATGAAGTTAATATAAAGAGCAGCATTCAAATTTTTTTTTGTTTTGTGCGAGTCGAGAGTGTCAATATTTTTGTTAAGAAGTAAGAATCGGATGGACATTCATCAATATTCAGAATTTGGTATTCATTGTTACCATCACTCCATTGTTGAAACAAAGCGAATTATGAAGTATTATAAAAGCATTGTTAGAACATAGGTAATATTGTTTTTCATAACAATGATTTTTTCGTTGTTTATTATGTAGATCACCAATAAAGGGTTTATAACTTTAAAAATTCAAAAATCTCGGAAACGTGGAAATTTTACATACATCTTTACTCCCTCCATGTCTTCATATATTTATATAGGGGTGAAAGTGTTTATATTGCGTAAATGTATGTCAGTGTTGGGTTGTGCTTCTAACTGATGCGCGTATAGCAGTGGTATGTTGTGTTCGCGTAAAGTATGAATGCTTGTTTTCAGTGTAAATATTAAAATTAAGCAATCGACGTGCATGACGTCTGAACAAGTATGTCCGATGCGGAAACTGTTCTAAACGTTCCTAAACTGTATTATGAAGTGTAGTTTTTGTATTTAAACTAAAATGAAAATGACCCTGACAATGTTTTTTTTTAGTTATATGGATTTTCTCGTGTAATGGGCGTAGCTTACTCATATTTCGTCATGTATTCTAGTTGCCGAGGTGTCCGGTATGTCACGTAGATTTGGTCAGAAAGTTTTTGTGTCGGCTGTGGCGGCAGAAGAAAACCGGGAAGTGTTCTCTAATTTCTTTCTAATTCAGTTATGCAGTATACTGGATAATTTAATATAAAATTTGAAATAATTTAATCATAAATTAGATAGCCCACGTAATGGAAAGTCAAAAAGATGAGCTCGATGCGGACTCAGTTGACGAATTGCCAACTAAGTCAACATCACCAAAATAGTTAATTAATGGAGGATTACTCCTAAATCGCAAAGCGCTCAACGCCACTCAAGGGGCCTCGAGATGCGTCAATTGAAGACGTAACAAATAAATATATGTATATATAATAAAAATGTGCGTTTGTGTTTCGCGCCTTGCGTTTTCTATTTTAGAATGTTTAATGTATATTGTATTTGAGAACTCTACCAGCAGTTATGAAATTCATATTAGATCAAATCTCTCTATCTAAGATTGAAGACTACTTGATGGTGACATCTACCACGATTTTCGGAATTTTCTAAGGAAGATTGCATTCGGGTTAGTTTTAGGATGAAGAAATGTAATTTTGAGGGGAAAGTT
Source organism: Gryllus bimaculatus (assembly GCA_017312745.1). Taxonomy (NCBI): domain Eukaryota; kingdom Metazoa; phylum Arthropoda; class Insecta; order Orthoptera; family Gryllidae; genus Gryllus; species Gryllus bimaculatus. The sequence goes on from BOPP01000104.1 coordinate 14,140, forward strand.
TTCTCAGAAAATGACACGACATGCCTAAAAAATATTTATTCGGCTAAACTGCCTCCTCCATAGAAAATATTTACACGTTGATAGTCAGGTCTCCCTTCTTCTTGTGGAAGATGAGGACGTCCTTGAAGTACATGTTGGGGGTGTAGAAGTCCCAGTTGTTGATGGGGCGGTCGAACGGGTAGCCCATGGGGTAGGTGTCGGGGTACTTGACGTCGAAGCCCACGCCGCAGCTGGCGAAGGTCTGGGGCACTTCCATGGGCCCTTCGTAGGGCGTGACCATGACGAACAGCACGAAGGGCATGCTGGTCTTGTACACCTTGGGCAGCAGCAAGCGCTGGGGGAAGCCGCAGTACTGAGCGATCTGCAAAGAAGAAAGGTATTACTACAGCGTGTGCTCCTGGTGACCGATAGTGAGTTGTAGTTGCGGAAATCCTCCTTATGACATTATTGTGGCAGTATTTCATACTTACGTCGTCGATAAACATCTCCTCGTGATTGTGGATGGCGTTGTTAACCTTTCGCAGATGATCCCACATGGAGCTGCGGTCCTTAATCACCCAAGTTGAGTCGTGAGAGTTGCGAGTGATGACAGTCTGGCCGTTGGTCACTAGAAATTATAAACACGCGTTTATTAATTCAGAGCAACATCCATCACAAGTAGACGAGGATATTCGTGTTGCTTGTACGTATTGTGTTTCTTACGTTTGTAGGGGAAGCGGTCCATCTCAACCATGTACGGGCGCATTTGTTCGTAGTTCAACTCGTGGCCAGCAGCATCATACTTAGGGCCCAGGAACACGCGAACCATCACGTTAGCGGATTTGTCAGAGTTGATGGTGAACTTGTATGTGAATGGCTTGTAGTTGAGTCGCTGAGTGCGGGCAATGATCTTGAGACGCTCGCCGTCTTCAATGGAGCTGACATCAATTGCGTTCATGAGATCCACGTCGAATTCGTCGAAGTAGGTGACGAGCTTGTCGACTTCGACGTTCTCGATGCGCACTCCAGGGAAGGCGAGCTGAAAACAGTAATGCGTTTGTGGTTGTGGAAGCAAAATGCGTTGTAAATAGTATCTTCTAAATAGAGCATCCGAATTGTCGTAATTTTGATTGTGTTCAACTCGGAATTATTTTAGTTTTTCGCTTAACTAATTCATGGATGACCTTATCTTGAATTATTTTGTTATATATGTTTTTATTCTCACTGGCAGTTAGCGCTATGAGCTTGAGTACGTTTTTGAATCATACCTGGTCGACGGTGTAGCGGTCCAACTTTGATTTGTAGCGGCGGAACAGGTAGTCGACGCGGGCACAGACCTGGTAGTAGGCCGGGTCCCGCAGCACAGACACAAAGTGCTCAGTGACTCCTGGAGCAACGCCGTGCATGTGGTTGGGGTCGACAGCGAAAGACAGCAGGCGACGCAGTTTGTTGTAAAGGGCGCCGTAATAGTTGTAGTTCACAGAGTTGTATGTTCCGGAAATCAGACTGCCCAAGATTTCAAAACCCTGGGGTTCGTAAATGGAGACCTTTGAGCCGTCTTTCTGTAACAGTAAAATAATTGTCGTTCAGTTTTATTTCGCAGTCACTCTGTTGTACAGAATTATGTGCTGTTGCTGTTATATTTGCTTACCTTGATCACATAGCCGAGATCGATGGCATCACGGATTCTGCGCTCAATGTCGATGGTCTGGACTTTGTCAAATTCGTAGTTATCGGTGATGTAGTAGTTGTCAGGGCGAGTAGGCAGTTCCAGGCCATTGGCGTAACGCAGCTGGGATGAGTATCCGTACTGTGGATGGATAATATCGAATTTTAGGTGCTATTTCTGTGCTGTTATTGCGAAGAGGAATAGTACAAACGATGTGCTCAAACGCTTTACCTTGATGGGCTGATTGAATTTCAGGTACTCTACTTCTTGTAGTCCGGCGGCCAGGCGTTGTAAATTATAGCGAGCCAGGATTTGCTGCTGGACGTAGTAGTACATCTCGCCGTAGCGGTCAACGGTGTGTCCGTAGCGTTCAGCCTTCATCCAGAAGGGATAAAACAGATGGAAGTATGCGTAATATGCGTTGAGGCCAATGTCCTCTGTCCACGGACTCATCAGGTACTCGGGGTTGGCCTTCATATAAGGGAAGCGAGTGTAGTTTGTGGGGATGATGACAGTGCGGGTCTGTTGGCTGGAAACGCCGGCATCTAAAAGTAACGAGCAAATTAATGGTTAGACTCGACACCTGTTGACTTGTTATTGAGCAACCCTTTTGATATTTAATGAAACTTACATTGCATGCGGGCTTCGAAGGCCTGTTGGATGGTCCTAGCGTCAATGAAAAGGTGGGGCAAGATCTCGAAGATGGGCGGCAACAAGATCTGTTTGGTGTCTTGGCGGTGCAATACTGCCACGTGCAGAGAGTACACGAAGATGCCCTCGTTGACGCGGTCACGCGCCCAGCAAGCCGTCTGCAAAACGCAAAGGGGTAGTTGTGTGCGTACCGTTTCAAGAGTGATGCAGTGTTAGAAATTAGGTACGATTGCTTTGCTACTAAGTACGAAATGGAATTACGTGATGATTTTAATAAAATAATTCAAAATCTTCTTAATATATTTTACATTCTTTTCGAAATATATGTTAATTATTTAGTTAAATTTCTTTGAAATCATTGGGAGCGTTCCTCACCTTGTAGAAGGTGTCGTAGTCCTTAGCGAAGTAGAAGAGGTCGAACAGGGCGACAGCTTCCTCCATGTGGTTGTCTCGCAGCACGGAGAAGATCTCACCACGGGGCAGAAGAGTGTTCTTCTTCCACATGGTGATGTATTTTTTCACGACTTGGTTGTCGCTGTAGCTGTCGAGCTGAGCTTCCAGGTTCCACTGGTCGCCAAGGCTCTTTTGTTCAAGGTACATGTTAGGTTGATGTACCCGAACCAAGAGCTGGAGAAGGTCTCTCTGTTGGTTGAGGATCTTTTGGTCTGCTGTAAAAAGAGCGTAATGTTGTATTGAGTGCACTGTTCAAAATTTCATTTCACTATTTATATATTGCAGTATGTAATTCAGTGTGTGAAATGATCGAATATGTGATTACGAAATATATGTAACGAATTTTAAAATGGTAATATTTTAAGTTAATCTTAGAAAGTGACGCGAAGTGCAAATGTACATGTGCTATTTGAAATGAGGGGATTTATACAAAGAAAGAATATTTGTTAAAAATTTGTTAATATTTATTTCTTTGTACATATCCCTTCATTTCAAATCGTAATACCAGCGCGTTTGTGACGGATTTAATGCGAAATATTGAGGTAATGAAGTACTCTGAAGTACCGTATTGTCATTGTGTAGGGAAACGAATAGAGACGAGCCCATGAGTGGCATAACTGCTTCCGACCGCGAGAGCAAATGTGGCCTATGCATAGGATAGGAGATGGCGGTTTGGTCACTCGTTCGCACGGTCGTCAGCTAGCAATTAGGCCGCTGTTGCTCTCGTTGCGCCAATCGCAGAATGTTCAGTAGACTTACCGACAACCTTCTTGTGGTGCACATTCTGCGCCACGTGGGCGGAGGCCGCCAGCGCGAGGAGCGCGAGGAAGGCTGCTGCGGTCTTCATGGCTGTGGGCGCGGTACAGCTTCTGAGGGGGAGCGGCCCTGCTTTTATACTGCATGGCACTGCCGCGGAGATCTTATCGCCGTGCCCAATGCGCCGAAGGGTGGGGCGAATGATCACAACGGGCTGCGACATCGCATCGCGGTTCTTGGTTCTTTTCCTAATGAGGCTGTCACAGTCTTTATCTGCGTTCCTCCGGGTGATTTCCTAGTTTTGTACGTGTTTGTGTTGTGCCTGAAAATTCCATATTTTCATGAGAAGGATGCCGTATTTAGGGAATTTGTGTATCGCTATGGATATTTGTCATGTTGAAGGAATAGTGATTAAAGTTTTTAGTCGCGCCGTACTTTGTTATGCGTATTGAAGTAGTGTGTGTGTCTTGAGTTCTTAATTTTCTGGTTTATATAATTTATATAGATTTTCCTTAAAAGCTCGAATATGCTTTTTAAAATCTATTTTCAAGTATTCACTTATCAACATTTTCGTATCCCCCCTAAAATAAAAAAAGTGAAGTAAAAGTTTTATACTGATTTTATTCTTTCCATTTTTATCGTCTGTCATTCTTGCTTACTATATGTGTTCATTTCGAATATTAATTGCCTGGATTTTCTGAATCAATGTAATGTTATATTTTGATTGAATTTGTGCTTCTATACTGCAATTACCCATCATATTTTTCTCATCAGAATATTGTTTCCTTCTATGCGGACGTAAATTTGAGAATAGTGCGGAGTAAGAGTGTAACAGTAAACTATTCCATTCTCTGTACTTAACCTTTAAAATTGCATGTGGGATTCTTTCCTGTTCGTGGTTATAAATGAGCTGACATTACTTTGGTAGGTTGAGGAGCGAAGGGTGCGCAGAAATTTTGACTCCATTAGTACTTCATGTGTTGAATGCGCAGAAAGTTTGTACTTTTGATTTCATAAGTAAGTTATTGTATTTTATTGCAATTCTTATTCTTTAAATGACGTACATCTGTCAGTCTATCAACATTAAACCTATATCCTGCACCAGATTAACGTATACCTAATTGTAGAATTATAGTATACATCGCAGCTTTAATAATTCGCCAGTGTTAATACATATGGAAGCGTTTACATTTCGGTCGTACGATTCATATCTTTGAATAATATGCATCCAATATTGCCAGAAGAATGTGATCGCTAGAAAGAGAAGATGTATTATTTTTCTATTGCCATGTATTGAGAAAGCTATTTGGTAGATTGTAATATAACGCGTGTTATTAGTTTTCAATGTGTTTGAAGAGGGAAAAAAGAAGATAGAGTAATAATTGCTTGGTGCTTAGTGCACATTTGTGACATATGTTATTTCAATGCTATTCCATTTTTACTCTCCCCTATACGTACGTATATACGGAGTAATACGCTGATGCGGAAAATCGTTCGATATAATGTTGCGGAAAATCGATTTCGAGATTTCATCGAAAATATACGTTTTGGAGTCCCCTGATTCCGAAAAGGTTTTTTTTTTTAACGTCCGTCTGTCCGGTGTCTGTGAACTCTACTAGAGCGTAAACCATGCGTAGGATATTTTCCAAATTGAAGAAACACCTGTCCACCTGGTTCGAGTCGAAACTTCGAGATTTGGAAAAATATTCTTCAAAATTTGGAGGTACTTCGCATGAAGACCTCCCGACATTTTCTAGATTTTCTCAAAAACGACTCCATTTTTTTTTTTAATTTCTTGTAAAAATAGTGATACTTACTTATAAAAGTGGCATAGGTCCAATTTTCACGATTAACTCTGAATTTTCGAAAATGTATAACATGTTTAAAGTATGACTTTTTTCAGTGACCTCCTACCACTACAAAATTAAAAATAAATATTTTCCGTCAAATAAAGTTTGTTCTTCATAGTGAGTCTTCGCGCAATATTGCGTGCAATATGTGCAATTTAAAAAAAATCAAAAACAAGATTTTCTCAAAACGGCTCCATATGTTGTTGTTTTTTTAAATTTTGGTAGAGATTGTGTTAAATGTACACTATAAAATAATATAAACGCCATATTGCTCTATTCTTTTGCTTTCTCAAAAATTACACAATTTTTTTTTACTTGTCTCTCACGTCGTTAATATTTACATCAGCGGCAAATTGTTTACATTATTATATTTATGAGTACATGCGATTTAAATTATATGTATATATATATATATATATATATATATATATAATGTTTCTCGAAAACTACCATTTTCTGTGAAATCTAACTCAAAACTCCACATTTTCAGGAATTCTCAAACGTGAATTTTTTTAAAAAGGGCTCCAATTTTTTTCACACATTTCGAACGGATAGTTCTAATTTCATCATTTAATATGACGTAGTTCATTTCGGTGTCTTTTTTTTTAATTACACAAATGTAAATTTTGTAAAAGACTTCTCATGCCGTTTGTATGCCCATTTCCAGCACGTTATAAACACTATTGAAGTTGTGAGTTAAAGTATTTAAAATTACTTCAAATGAAGTTTTTCGAAAACCCATAAATTGTCTGTGGTAAGGAGCTTCAAATTTCGAATTTACAGTACCGCTTAGATACGTTTTTTTTAAAAACGCCTCCAAGTTTTTCAAAGAAAGTGCCCATTTAGGACGATGTTTTACTGTTCTTAATCTTAAAATAATATTTCCGCCCTACAATTATGAAACCGAAAAATTAAGAAAATGTCAAAAACATGTACTATGGGCAGTGATGGATGGCAACTGGCAATGGTATGGGGCAAGTCCGAGTAGCTAGCCGAAACCAATGGAAATAGAAAACTAATTCGCGAAAGTCTGTGCCATTTGTAGCACCACTAGTTAATAAATGTGAAGTGTTTCTATTACTCATGAACGTGTCGCAAAAAGCGGTCATTAGATAGTATTTTTTTCATTTAATTAATTGGTCTTGAATTCCTGCAAAATTTGGAATATTTATATTAAGGTGTTAGGAAATTCTGATCCATGCCTTTATACTTTGAGAGAATCCAACAAATATTGTAATTGTAATGTTATGCATTTAATGTTTGATTTCCAGTTGATTTCGAGAGTCTGGTTTTCAGAACTTTTTTATTGATGTTATGATTGCTTAAAACCTCGCAGTGATTGGTTTTCATTACAGAGGGTGACCTAGTTCTGGAGAAAAAATCGGAAGAAAAACAGGGAATTTCTTTGTTCTGGAAAAGACAGAATATCAGGGAGTTTGTGGAAGAATCGTTAAACATTTGGAAACATTTTGAGAAGGCTATAAACTAGATGTTATTCTTTAAAAACATTTCTACGTTACTAAGTGCTATTTTTTTGTTGAGGAAATATTTTTAAGTTCTTTGTTATGGCGAAATACGAGAGCTGACCGAGTAGTATCAGAATAGCTTCATTATTTTTAAGTTGTGTGAAATTTAAACTTCTTATCAGAAAAAAATAAAATATGCACATGAAAAGCAGGAAAAGTCATGGCTATTTTTTCCAGGGAATTTATGACCACCTTGTTACATTCTTGAGAATGGTGCCTTTGTATACTATTTTACATTGTTTATATTCTAAGTATCACATTAGAAATTAACATTTTTTCTAATATTAAGTAACTCTCTCTCTCTCTCTCTCTCTCTCTCTCTCTCTCTCTCTCTCTCTCTCTCTCTCTCTTTTGCTGTGATTTGGCTACAATTATTTACAATAATTAGTGGAACTATTTCTTGAAATGTTTTGAGAGATAATCGTAATCGGAGTTCAATGCCCTGCATGAACGGATTCTGATTAGAGTTCATTGCCCCGATTGCGTATGTCAGACAATTGAATATTCTGCTGTTTCAACACCTCGAATCATTGCCAAGTTTTACTCATGTTGATAAAGTTACATCAGTGCGATCACAAGAAGCTTGTTCAACTTGACTAAACATTGCTCCGTTATATCAGTTCAAAACTTTTCATCCTTAGGAGTCAATTCCAATTTTAAGACTAGACATTTCACAGTTTCATTGTTGTTCTTATTATTGATTTCAAATACGAAATACTTGTCCCCTGCATTGCGCAGTATATTTGGAACACCTACTTAAACTGTGAAAAGAAACGTTTATGTTTGATGTGTGAACATTAATAATTATTCAAATTATTATAATTTTCTGACGACATACATATTTTAAGGGAACGTGAACCAAAGTATTTAGCGAATATGTTGGTGTTCTTATTGGTATGTCGTATAATATACAGGAACCACAACAGAATTGTACATACAGAAGTGTCAATCGATATTCAAAGTAATTAAAATAGGCCACATCGAGAAGGAAAATAATTCAATATTAAAAGTTGCATCAACAGATCCATCACCGTAAACAAATATAATTATCAAGTAAGGAATGTTTCTATTAAGCTTTCAACGTGTAATATTCAATGTTACTTTATTTAGGGCATATTTAGTATTCTGTATATCGTTTCATAGCGTGTTCTTAAGTACGTAGTATTGTGTGTATTCCGTTCTGACGAAGAAATTACATTTTTCGGTACGTCGGCTAACTTCATCATTTGTGTCTAATTACAGAATTACTAATTACTACTATTATTATTATATTAAACTGCTACTACTCGATTGGCTGTTTATGGGAGAACGTGTTGACACAAAATTATTATTGTTAAAATTGTCTCCTGTAAAAACTGAAATGTTACTTACCTTTTTCCGTTTATTTATAGTCCCTTCAGCATCAATACTCATGACGCATGGGCAACTATTGCCTTTTACAAGCGGTTAGAGGAAGTAGTTGTGTTCAGTTATAATAACGATATTACAATATCAGAAATAACACTGTAATAATAAAATAACAGCAATATTTGGTGATTCAAGACATTAAGTGCACCAATAACTATTTTGGGCAGAACATTAGTGTATAGAACATTTAAATAACTTAGTACAATTAGTACATAATACGGTTGATCTAAAAACAGAAACATTTCGTTGGAAATGACATGCCGTTATTGAACATTTTAATAAATTATACTTCCAAAAAGTACTTTAGAGTCAATATAAATAAAAATACGATTGATTTGATTAAAAAATCATTATTGTTTTCCATCGTTCCTTGTTCATTCGTTGAACTGAATAACATTAGTTTTGTGTAATTACCTGTAGAATAAAACAAATTGAGATGAGATGTAAAAGTAATGGAATTTTACGCATTTTAAAACACGGGTCGAGTAAAAATGCATCGACATCATTTTGATTTTCCTTCGCAATTAGTGTCAGCTAATTCTATTATCTTTCAGTTTACAGTAGGTCTGTCATTATCGGGGCTAATGTGTAGGAAGAAGTCCGTCGGAAAGCTCAAAACACTGGATAATCGAAATATTTCTATGTGTTAATTAAAAGGCTATAAGAAGATATGTGTAAAATATAAAAGTTCACTCTTGTATTATAATTTACTTCGTTAATTTAACATTGTTGCCAGTATTAAGTAATCTGTATAAATTTGATCCATTACTATATTATATGTAAAAAATCATCGTAATCTTTTGTTGTTTTTATTTATAAAATGGATATCAAACAATCGAACCCGAAAAATGGAGATTCCATTGTATTTACTTGTACGCAATATAATTTGTACGATACTTTCACTAAGCACGAATTTGTAAACTGCAATTATTTTGTTTCATCAAATTATTAAAACTTGATGAGAAAGCATGTAGAGGGAATGAAAGTGGAAAGAACTTCACTGCTTCGTGCATGCATTTCTCTTGCATTTCTCGTTATGGATTATGCTGGAAAACTAAGAATGCCAAAGTAAAAACTTGGTCCCTTCGTTCTTTCCGCTGGAAGGCGCGCAAAAAGCGGCATAGCGGAGCGAAGCGGACGAAAGTTTTTCTTCGATCTCCTCCCGATCGCTAAACCGCAACAGTTGGTCGCGGCGGTTTATTTCTGGGAGCACTCTCCCTTTCGCCTCTCCGAAGCCGCGCCCCGCCCTGCCCCGCCCCGCCACGCACCCTTCGCATCGACTTCCTCGCCGCCCGCCCGGAGCCCCGGCCCGCACCGCGCTCTCCTTAATGAGATCACGGACTCCGCCCGCACGCTCCGCTCCCTTCCCACCCCACCCCGCCCCCTACCTTGCCCCCACCCTGCCCCGCCCCACCGCGCCCCTCGCTTCCACTCGCCCACCCTCGAGCGGCCCATCCGCCCCCACACACTTCCCTATTGCATCGCCAACCTTCTCAGCGAAGGGAACCACCAACGCATCTCCTACGAGGTCCCCGACTCTTCCCGTTTCCGCGCCGCTCCGTCCTATTTCGAAAACCGTCCACGCCCCTCTCCACGTTGTCCGACCCTCCCTCGACACCGTTTCGTCATTCAACCGCCCCACGTGGCTCCACCCTGTTGAGTGTCCTTGCGCAGTATCTCGCTTCGTTTCGTCCCGTCTCTCTTCGCTTTTCGTCCGTTAGTGAGTCTCATTCTTAATCGAACACATTTCCTGTTTCCCTCGCTTCGGGGTACATTTCACGATCCTTCGTTATTCGTCTTTCCATCATATCTCACTCATCAGCTGCACTTGCGGTGCCATCTCGTGCTCTTCTCGTATTTTCAAACGCGCCCGGTTTCTTTTCCCTTGCAATCACTCTGACCAATTAATATAAACTTTCCTGTCTAATACTGGTTTAAGTGTGTCGTTGACCTTTACATTACTTCCTCGCCAAAGTTTATATTCTGTCAGTCTATTCATGTATGATTTCCCTTTGCTTCTTTTCATTCCCACTTACTCCCACACCCACAAAGCGTGGCCATCCCTTCCCCTCCGCTGCGCGGGCGTCTGGCGCGCTCCCGTCGCCCCGCCCCTTCGGGCTTGACGTCACGAGTTCGGTGGCTCGCCGGCGTCGTACGGCTCCGAGTGAATTGCGCGCCGAGAGGCGGCGGACTAGCCCCGACAAATGCGCATCGAACGCGAAATGCATTCCCCCACGCAATCATTCGGTTTTCTTTTGTATTGGTGATCGCATTTAATGTATTTTACGCTGCCACTTCTTTTTTGAAACATTAATTGAATAAATTCCTTTATACTTCGATTTACTGTTTGGACGTAGCTTGCTTGCTTTACCCGAGAGACAAGCACATTTTCGGTCAGATATTGTCGTTTGCTCTTATATTAAAAACTAATGCTCTATTCCCGGTTTTATTTATTTATTTATTTTCAATATTAAATTTGTGACATTAAACAAGTGCCAAAATGCAGAGGGACATAACCATTGTAACGTTTTTAGGTAATTTTAAGGATTAATAATAATACTCCATTGCAATACGAGTCAACCCCACAGATTACGTTTTACTTATCCTTACTTAAAACTAGTGGTGTACAACAGTACATACTTCCACGCATTTATTCTAACTTTTGCATTTTTTGAAAATTCATAGAGTTAAAGGAAAATGAGACCTGCGCCATTTTTTATCATTTGATTCATAAGAGGAGACAATAATTTAAAAAATTGGGGCAGAAGAGAAAATTTGAGTTTTTATTTTTGAGAAAATAATTGTTGAAAAAATGCGTATTTCTCGCTAAATTATGCAAAAACTACGTAATTTTTCAAAACTTGTACTAGACTTTCTATAACAATGTCTTTGAACAACAGAAATAACCGGCTTCAAGGCATCAGTCGATGACACTGGAGTGCCCCTGACCGGGAGATCCTAGGGTTCCAGTCGTCGGAAGCAGGATTTTCGACACGAGTTACGTAAATCGAATTGTAGCGGCGTACTGCTTTGAACGGTAGTTTTCCGTGGTTTCTCAAATTGACACTAGGTGAATGCCAGAGTAATATTCTAACAAACGGGCCACGAACCGCGCGTGATCTTTTCTTCCTCTTTCTAGTCCTTTCCTGATGCCTTACTTATAGACATACATGCATGCTCTACAGTACCACATATGTCGGGAGCCTTGATCTTGTCCCGGCTGGGTCGGTCCTCTGGTAGGAGATACCTGGATGAGCAAAACCAGCAATCCGACGTGTATGTTGGCACCGGTTCTCACCATCCAGCTGGGAGAACACGGGCATCTCCCACGATAAAACATATACTACACTTACGGGGCCAATACCATATCCGTTGTTACGCCCAGAAACACTAAATAATTAATCAATCAAATAGTTTGCCAAAACTTTCAGTGGTGACAGTGTGAGCCGGTGTTTATTTTTTCAGATTACAGTAATATTGTCGCGGGACTCAAATCTACGCGAGTCCTGTGAATGATATGTCATCTTCCTTGTCCATGCGGCTTCTGGTTTCACCCTCCCCAGTTTCGGCATCGAAGACTTCGACTCGAAAAGTGAATTGATGAAAGAAGTTGGCGGGCATTGTGTCCTCGTAGAGAGTTTAATGTCTCCCGCTGGAAAAATATTTCTGGCTAGGCATAAATTGAATCCCAATTAGGGGACTCATTTATAATTTTTACAATGATAGGTTTCAATCAATTGAAGGCATGTGGAGAAATAACTATTTCTAAGAGCATTCCTATGTTTCTATAGATTTTGTTGCGTAAGCGGAGATAGTCTTCGTTTCACTGATTTTCATTCATTCGATTCTCTCGCCCCCCCCTTCCTCATCGAGCTTTGAACATCAGCCTCTGGAGAAAATTGCTAATTCGCACCTTACAAAGACATGCATTCACGTCCACTGTATTTAACATCATGTTAAAAAAATATCATATTTCCAAATGCTTTCCAAGAATCCCAAAATCCTTGAAATCGTTACGTTGTGTTTGGGAATGTTCAGTCGTGGGTTCGCAATAGGAGTTACTGTAATCTATTAAGCTCAGTGCTGTATACGATGACACGCAAGTTCGGCTAGACAGAACCTTTAACTCACAAATTCGTATTCACTTCGCACTGGAAACTGAAGTAAATTTCTTCACGTTTCCAGTGTTTCCATTCATCATCGAATCACCGTATATGTAGTCGAGCGAATATTGCAACTACTCAAATATGTTAAGCGAAAATATTCTTTCTTCGTTGATGGCATCTTTAAGCCACCGTGTATTACCTATACTAATGTTACATTTGTGAAGCTGAAGTAGCGACACACCATATATATTCACACGTGCTGTGAATATGTCAAGGATGCCGAAATTAGATATTCACTAACCAAGTATCAGAGGAGACCGTGAAAAGAGAAGAAATACATTCGTTTTCCTGTCTGTGTGTGTCTTGTTCTCTGTTTTTATTCTTTTCTTTTCCATTTACCTATTTTCCTATATCTACATGCATTTTTGGGGTGCTAGATTCTAAATGGTGAGGGAAACAGATGTAGAGAGAGGGTGTTTCGCAGGATTCCCAGCTATGGAACTCGAACTTTTTAAAATTCCATCCAACAGTATAGGACTCGAGTAATCTGGTAGAGTGGAGTGTCAGAGTACATTCCACTACAATTTTTAACATTCGAATCTCAATACCTACTCACAATTTATTGGAGTGTTGATGCGACAAGTAAAAGCAAATCTGCTGCAATGTCTTGCAGTGTGAAGATTTCCAAGGCTTGTTGATTAGTGTTTTCGGGGGCGTCATAATGATATTCCAACACTAGTGGGGCATGGCACAGACATTCCCGTATTAGTTTTCTATTTCCTTTGCTCTCGGCTAACTTCTCGGACTTTCCACATACTTTTGCCAATTGACATCGATCATCCCCAAAGAACTTTTTTTTAAAAATTTTCTTAATTTTTCGGTGTTCTAGTAGTAGAACGGAATTATTATTTTAAGAATATTAAAGAACAGTAAAACCTCGCCCTAAATGGCAATTTTCTTTGACAATTTTGTAGCCGTCTTCAAGAAAATGGCGTTTAAACGATAATATAAATGCGAAATTTGAACCTCTTTTCACAGACAACTATTGAGTTTCCGTAATACTTCATATGAAATCATTTCAAGCACTTCCAGTCACAAATGCAATAGTGTTTACTAATCGCTGGAAATGTGCATACTAAAACGGTGAGAGATCTTTCAAAAAAATATTAGTGTATTTTTTTTAAAAACAAATAAATATACCGAAATGAAATTTACGTCATATTAAAGAGTGCAATTAGCATTATCCCTTCGAAAGTTTGAAGAAAAAATTTGGAGCAGTTTTTGAAAATAACGTTTAAGCTACTTTGAAAATGCGGAATTTTGAGGTAGTTTTCACGGTAAACGTTTGAGTTTTAGACATTATTTAAAAGCACATGTACTCATTAATATAGTAATGTGAACAAATCGCCGCTAGTGTAAATATTAACGACGCGAGACACAAGTCAATAAAATTACATATTTAAAATTTTTGAAAAAACAAAACAATAGAGCAAACTGATGTCTGTCATTTTATGGAGTGCATAAAGCACTTTCCCAAACAAAAGTTAACAGAAAAAAATTAGATGTTTTTGAGAAAATCTTGTTTTTGTAATTTTTTAAAATTGCACATATTGCTTGCAAACGACTAAAATTTTCAAAAAACTGTGAACCTTAATGAAAGAACTCACTATGGAGAACAAATTTTATTTGAAGGAAAAAAATGGTCTTCAATTTTCGAGTTGTAAGAAGACGCTCGAAAAATATTGACACTTTCAAAAATTCAGACTTAAACGTGAATAGCGGGCCCATGCCACCTTTATAAATGTGTTTTACTCTATTCTTACAAGAAATTTAAAAAAAATAGTTTTTGAGAAAAACCGCTTTTGAGAAAATTTTGAAAATGTCCTTGGGGCTTAATGTAAAGTTTCTCAAAATTTTAAAGAATATTTTTCAAAATCTCAAAGATTGTCCTCGAGCCAGATCTACATGGGTTTCTTCAATTTGGAAAAAAATCTACGCATGGTTTAGGCGCTAGTAGTGTCGGACACAGACGGACGGACTGACAGATGCACAGACGGACGTTTTGAGAAATACCACTTTTTTGGTATCTGGGGCCCCCAAAACATGTATTTCCGTTGAAATCTCGAAATCGATTTTCCGCAGCATTACAACTTTCCCTATACTATGTATTTTACTCCATATATACATACATATTCAGGAAAGTAAAAAGTAGAACGCACACTGCTCAAGAAAAACAATTAATCCAATAAAACTAATCAATTAAATATTTTACACAGCCGTCACGAATACTGCAATAACTTGTATAGTATCGTGTGTACACGACAGCAGTTCTTTACATTCCAAGAATATCAAACAAGTTGCTGTTCCGTAACTCAGCAAATAGTATATGGCGACTACCCTCTTCTTTTGAGCTTTGTTCCATAAAGTCAGTACTGTGTTGTAAACATTGATACACTGAGTATGGGAATTGATTCAGTAGGCGCCGTATGGCTGTTAGTCCCGTAAGTGTAGTGCATTTTTATCGTGAGAGGTGGCTGTGATCTTCCCTCGCTGGGTGGCGAGATACGGCGTCGACCTACGTCTGCATGCGAGGATTGTTCTTCACCAGATATTTCCCACCAGCGTGGCACCGCCCCAGCCTGGACAAGCGCGCCAAGCTCCCGACAAGTGTGATAGTGTAGTGCATATATATATATATATGTGTGTGTGTGTGTGTGTGTGTGTGTGTGTGTGTGTAAGGGGAGAGGATAGGACAAGGAAGATGAAGGAAAGATCGCATACGATTTGTTAGGGTACGTAGTGCTCTGGCGTTCGCCTGGTATTGAACGGAGAAACCACGGAAAACTACCGATCAGAGCAGCCAGCCGCTAGAATTCTCTTCGCGACAGCGGCTGAATTCGACCTAGTTATCTAGCTAGTATCGAAAATCGTGCCACCGTTGGGACCCGAATCTAGAACCTCCCAGTCAGAGGTACTAAAATGATGCCCTGCGCCACTTTTGCCTGTACCAGAAGAGAGTAATGGACCGACAGCTTCAGATTACTCGATTATTCTATTAGTGTAAGAATACGAACAAATGTCACTTTCAATTTATTTTTCAGTTTTTGAAAAAAAAAGATCCAATTCATGTGAATACTAGTGGTATTCACATACGTACAGCACATATTTTCTCGCATTATTTCGCGACTTTCCAAATTTCAAAGAGTTCAACGAAAATAAGACATCCGCAATTTTTAAGCGTCATTTTCGGTATATCAGAGGAAAATGTAAATAACTAATTTAGAGCCGGGTTTGAGAAAAAAAATTATAAATTGCATTAACCTCAAAACAAAATTACGCGAAAACTGATAGCTTTCCCAAAATAATGTTCAGGACCTTTTTTAAAATCGTTATTTTTAGAGCAGATTTGATTGAAAATAGAAATATCTTACCATCAGAATTGTAGTTTTGCGTTTTTCAACTTTTTCAAAAAAATGAATTTTTGTAATTTTCAAAAAGTTAGAGTTCAAAAGCAAATGGGGCTATTTGGGTTTGTCAAATATATCCGAGGAACAATATTATTCAAAACATTTGGAGCCATTTTTGCGAAAATTTTGAATAAGTTGTTAATGCCTCTTGTTAAGTATTCTCCAAAAATGAAAATATCCGCGGCAAACTAGCAGGATGTCGAGCTTCGCCTAATCGCTGGGAGACTATCACTTTCGGAGAAAATTGTGTGAACAGTTAGGATCTAAGCGTTACATACAACTGAGGAATATTCAGACGTTTGCCGTTAACCAAGTTTTCTTTTTCGAGGATCCACAATGCGTGCATTGTTTCTGCACAGTGTGTTAGGGGAAGTGATTTACTACGTAAAGGAAGGTGATTTATTCTCTGTTTCGATTTTAAGACCTCACTATACAATTTTTTCTGTCGAAAAATCGCCGATTTTTGCCGGAGCATTACACTTTGTTTACTACGTAATTGCTAAGTATGTGATGAAAGTAAATCTGGTTGAGTGAGTTCAGCTCTGCCACTGCTGTCACTGCAATGACATTGGCCGGGAGAGGTGTTTTTCTGAGTTCTGAGTCTTGATAGTGGCTGATGTTCCGACAGCTAGGTAGCTAAATCGAATTCAGCCGCTGTTCCGAAGAGTATTCTGGCGACTGGCGGCTCTGGAAGTTTTCCGAGGTTTCTCCGATCAACGCAGGGCGAATTCTGGACTGTACCCTAGCAAACAGGTCACGGACAGCGTGGAATCTATCCTTCCCCGTCTTTGTCCCCACCTCTTACCCTTTCACAAACACACACACACACACACACACACACACACACACACACACACACACACACACACACACACATGCACTATCACTTACATCTAGGAGTCAGTAGATCGATGCTCGCTTGCTCCGGTTGCGATGCCACGGTTGATGAAATACCTGGAGGAGGAAACTCTACTAGCTGACGGGGCCGGATCTCATTCAAAGGGGAAGATAGTCAGCTCCAGGGATACGTGCATACACGTACGAGACTAATGGCTATAGGCGCGGCCGGAAACGTTTGTAAATACATTATACATAGTATACATACATACTCGTTCATGATTATGTACAATTATATTACATACATTTTTAAATTATAAAAGAAAAGATGAACCTTAATGGCATGTCACTGAATGCATTTCGCTCTATCCATTCTAAAAATGTAAAGCAAAATTTTGAGCCGTTTTTGAGACAATTTTGTTTTTAAAATTGCCTTGACGCCATAAAAATGCAAAATTCCGTGAAAACGATTCATATTGCGAAAAAAGTACCTGACCTAGATATTATTTTGTAGAATATATTTACGAAGAATTTAAGAAAAAATATGTTTATCTTCAATATTGCAGATATGGCAAGAAGCGGGGGAATTTTTTTAAACCACATCATCCCCTCCAGTGACAGAATATTAACCGCAGTCCTTGAATGTTAAGAACAGAGTGTTTTATATAATATTTTCGAAACAATTCTTTGTGCCATATCTTTGCGGTTTCAGCCTAGATATTGAAGATCAATACAATTTGTGGTTTAGTTCCGGGATTTTTTATTTGTTGGTTTAATGTGGAAGGATGTTATATATTGAAACACTAATTAGGTGTCGAGAACCAGAAGATATATTTACTGCAAATGCAAGAAAATTAATGACGCGTCTGTGTCTCGTTAAGGTGTGCTTTCAGCCGTTAGATAAGTTCGGGGAAGTCGCCTTTGAAGACGTCGGCCTAGCCACCGGGCTGCAGATGACCTTTGCTCCGAGGAGTCGCGCCAGTCGACCAATGTCCAACGCATGGTGAGCGGGTGGATACGGGTTGCGACCGTTAGCTCGCCCACCCCCACCCCCACCTCCGCTCCTCAGAACTTTTCCAACGTTCTCCCTCCCCTCGCCCCTCCCTCATCGCCCCACCTCGCTTCGCGGCCTCCCTCTCCTTCGCTTGTCTCTCCCGTTCTCTCGTTTTCTCGGCCCGGTACCACCCCTTCGCCGTGTCTTCCCCCGCCACCGAGCGCGGGGTCCCGTGGAGACAGCAATCGCTCGAAGCGATACAAGCGGCGATAGCCCCTCCGCCGTCCGCTCCTCGATTTGAGTTCGACAGAACAGACGGCCTCGGAGCCGGGGTAGAGATGGAATGGGACGGGCAGCTTCAATAGGACCGAGTTTTTTGGGATAATTTCGAAAGTCTGCTTTGTTGGGTAACCGGTATGTCATGCGAGATTGGAGGAAAACTCAGCTCAGAATGGACGGCGACGCATTTTGTCAGTGTTTGTAACTTTCAACTGGCTCTTGCTGTCCAGTTCAATGCAGGGAATCGTTCTTTGTAGATATTCTTGGAGGATTTCCTTGAGACAATGCCCGGTATTGAATGTGGAATTTTAGGGTCAGGGAAAGAGCCTCTTAATCATTGCTAAGGTTTTTTGCAAAGTGAAAATAGTTCTAAGAAGACAATTGTTCTGGAAATAAATACTTTGGAGTAAGACTACGAAATACGTTTCATGTGGAGCTTTACAAATAAATATGTTTTAGGTTCCAAATTCGGAAACAGTTTTACATGAAGCCTGTGGCGGTCGGGAGTCTTTGGTATAATATACGGTAAGAGCTCCATCTGGGTGATATGGAAAGGGTTGTGCAACTGAGACGGCGTATCGGCTGTACCCATTACCAATCTGCGAGAGTGAAAAGATAATTGTGTAGTACTTATTAGAATAAATAACTCTGGTGTTACTGTGTGGGGCTGGGTTAAGAATTTTGCTAAATTCAATGATTCACGTAATCTCTTCGTAATACTGTGCTATTTCAGTGATTACAAGGTTTCTTATTAAATAACTGAAGTGTATCACTATGCTAGGTGTTCATCTCGAAAATGCAGACAATGTTTGTATCTAGTTTAAAGAATGATTTGTTTCAAATTTCATATATGGTTCTCCAATGCTGTTGGTGGCATGTTTCAAGTACGTTCATTTATTCCAAATTCGATTGAAATCGGAAATGTGTAACAGCTTTTTCAATATTGTTCAATTGAATATAAAACTAACAATGCCACAGAATGGCAGGAATTTCTCGTAAATCTGTTTTCTATTTTCTTGAGTTGAGTCTGGGATATGTTTTCGGTTTCTACTCGTCCTCTTTCCTGCTGCTATCTATCGGCGTATGAAAGACCTGCACGGCATCTCGCGGTACCTACCCTACCTCTGGGCACCAGTGACGAGCACGTTCGCGCTCCCCGAACATCGCATTTTGGCCCTTTACCTCTGCTTATTTACCCTTGGCACCATACCGATGCATCAACCATTGTTCAAGCTGTAGGGAGCCAGTTCCGCAGTTCACTGTACATACTTCTCTCATGAAATACGCGAGTGAATCAAAATGCCCCCCCCCCCTCTGCTTCACAAAGAAGTTAAAATGTTGCGTGGGTTTGGAACCCTGTCTTCATACTTTAACTCACCTGCTCCAAGCCTCATACGAAGTTGAATCACTTGATCGGAGGGAACCAGACAATCATTTTGGAGGGGGCCATCATAGAGTTTCGTTACATAATAAATATTTGCTATTATATTGTATATTTTTATGGTGTATATATGATACTACACAATATTTTTTTAAAATAATTACATAATTCTAATATAAATATTTAAATCAATTTTTCCAAATAAAAGAAGGCAACAAACGATACCCATAGGCATTTGAGGGTGGGGGGCGTGACCTCCTCTGGATCCGCCACTGGTTGACCGTACCATTTGTAAATGTGCTGCTGTTATATAACGTTTGTAATAATTTGGTAAAATTAATAATACAACTAAAACTAAACTTTTTACGCATATCGGCCTCTAGTGTGCTTTGAAGCACTTAATCTCTGTATTTGAACTTTGACACCAATCGTTTCAAAGCAACACTGCTAACAAATTGATTTTAGCCTTAAAATCAGTCAACAGCCCTCTGAATAATGAATTTTGTAAGAATTAAGTAACAGATCAGAAAATATAGATCATAATGTCTACATCATGTATCAATTAACAGATGGTTTAGTTTACATTCATGTATTATTTATATTAAGAATATTTTATCAAAATACATTTGTCTTACATTTTTTTCAATTTTCACTCCCCCCCTAATAGCACATTTAAAATGTAATTAATAAAATTGTAGAAGAGTAAAACCTAGCTCTAAAAGTAAATTTAAATTGAGAAAAAGGTGCTGTTTTTAAGAATATATTTGAGCGTTTCCGAAAATGAACGATTTCAACTCATTTTAACAGAACACTTTTGAGGTGTCGAGAAACTTCAGCAAATTTTTGGTTATTACGTATGCTATTCATCACCGTACCCTTCCCTTCACCCCCCTCTAGTAGTCTTACGTCAACTTCATCCGGCGGATTTCGAAGTATGTCTCGAGAATGTCCAAATACGCACAGTATCAATCTATTTTTGTAATATACAATTAACCGTCTAATTCCGAATTAGCCAGATTCGTACTTTGTCTTTAACATGCATCAATCAAGTGTGAGATTTGCACAGAGCGTACTTGTAGTCCATAATTAATACATTTTACCGATCAAATCGTTTTCGTAGTATTTTATTATCGTGCCGGATGTGAAAACACATAAATAGTTTTCTGGATATTTACTTCGGAAAGGTTGATGGTGATTAGTGCCGGTGGCAGCCCGTTACACTGTAGTACGTGCCCGTTAGAAGCGATTTGGCCATTTCCATACTGAGTCAGCGCGACGCAGTTCAAGGTCAATCCGGGCTTTAGTGCGGCCGTTACAACACTTTATCGCGTAACATGCCGAGCGCGACCCCACCAGCGCCCAGCGGATCAGCTGGGCTGAGCGGTGCCGCGCGGCGTCGCAGTGGCTGGCCGTGCGGTGGCCGCGGCACAGCGCTGCCGGCAGCTGGCGACGGGGGCGGCGGCGGGGGCTGCGGACCGCGACGAATTAACGAGCGGAAAAGTCGCGTCGCTCGTAAATCCGCCATGACGCGCTCGTACGTTTCGATCGAAAACTCGTAAATTAGCATTTGCAGGACATTAAGATGACTCTGTCGTGCCGATGGTCCTTAAAAGTGAGGATACGTACTACGTGATGCGTATCTAAAACGCCACCTGGTCCTTACATCTTGTTAATACACTTGCGTGTTCCGTGTAAACTTAGGCTGTTTGCTAAATACTACATAACCGTCGTTTTAACCAAATTGCCTTTCTGAGTTGATGTTGTTTTGCTCGATTAAATAACGTTTTACCTACTTCTTGAGAGGATCACATTTTTATGAATTATTTGTCAGTGTTATTTAAAACATTTTGATTTCGAAATAATATCATTTTCTTAATTAATTTTTTTTCATAAATTATTTTCGAAAATTTTCTTAATTGGTGTTTTTACGAAAAAATGCTACTTGGTTGCTTCTTGGTTTTCTGCAGTTGGTACCAGATAAGCAATTCATCTTAACTACGCTTCATATTCAATTGTTATTTTCCTTGCAAAGTTCTTTCATTGTGAAATTTTGCACGTGAGAAATATTTGAAGCACTACCATCGAGTGGCGATTCTGGCGGTATGTTCATGTTGTAAAGTTGTACTTGTGAAAGTGCATAATAAAAATAAATGTTAAACTTATTAGAGTTGCCAGTCTCGCTTATATTCAGAAATTTTTAATTGCATGAAGGATCGATTAAAAAATGTTTAATTTTTGCTTCATTACAAAATGAGGTTTATTTGGCTGTTGGCGGAATTAAGTCGTCACTATTCGTGTAAGTGCCGGAAAGAGTGTACAGGAAATAACGTTTCATGAAAGTACTACTAATTGTTTTTAAACAGCATATTATACATATTTATTATAACTATTTTCCCAATACTGTATACTTTTACCGTTTAGTATTCGTTAATTAATTCCTTCATTGATACAATAGCATCTT
This sequence comes from Gryllus bimaculatus, assembly GCA_017312745.1. Lineage (NCBI taxonomy): Eukaryota > Metazoa > Arthropoda > Insecta > Orthoptera > Gryllidae > Gryllus > Gryllus bimaculatus. Next base: position 35,956 of record BOPP01000104.1, read on the forward strand.
GTTTATTATATTTACTGAAATAATACAATATTAGTATCATCATCTTATTTTTAACATGTATTTCCAACATTCATCAAACAAGTCCCTCTTACTTGTGTGTTCCTTGATAACGTATTTAACACGATTCTACAAGATGCAATTCACACAATATTTCATATTACAAAACCATCATTTTCTAGATATTTGTAGAATATTCTGGTGGGAATCTGCTAAAAATTGTGCTAATCGATTTGTCGTGTCGAAAGGAATCTAATGAGCTGATTGATCACCTCTGTGAGTGTCTTAAGTCACCCAAGACGCGTTTAAATTGCTTTAAAAGACAGCAAAAACTCAATTTACTAAGGATGTTTTTAGAATCTTCTGGATGGATCGGCAAAAAATTTCTTACCAGGAGACCGAAACGCGTCGAATGACACTTCATTTGTCTACATAGATAAACTGGAAGAGGCGTAACAGTGAAGGACGCATGGATGGACGGACACGGGGAATCAAGGTGTTCGTACTCTATATAAGGATATAAAGGTCTTATCACTGTTAGTCAGTAAATTGTAACAGTTCCTAAAATAGCTTTACGCAAACTAAATTTTCAGTTATTTTATATGCTGTCAGTGATTACCAAGCCGACTAGATATTTCGTTTATTTACTTCTTTTAATTTTTCAAAATGGTTACGTATTCTAAATGAAGAGCAACAGAGATCAAACGTATTAACATTAAGGGAAAATATACAGCGTTTTGAAGTAATTGTTTTACAGGGTTTAACACATTACGATGTAGTAATTGTGTTTCTTATTTAAATGAACAGTAGGTTAAGAGGTTCTACATATCTTTGCTTTCAGAGAATTTATTACAAATAGTATATCACGAATTTGCGTCAAGCTAAATTGAAATGAAACGTGGTGTTAATATGTTTTGATCCGGTTCACAAATGGTAATCTTGCTAAAAAGAAAAAACCCGAGGCGTTAAATGATCTTCATATCTCGAATGTTATTGTCTGTTTATGTGCAACTTGTTGCGTTTGAATACGGCCATGAATCACGTAGATTACGAACATCAATATTATTTCCATAATTTTATGGAATGATTGATCCCTATAAACAAGCCGAGTGTTGAAATACCGCTTGATTGTATTGTATATTTTCGTTTGCGACTGTTGAGCATAACTCGTGTCTGCGTCGCTCGCTAGGTGAAGTTCTCATTCACTCAAAGACGAGAGTTAACTTTGTGCTTGTGTATTAAACCTTCTCAAGAGAACGTGGCGAAGATGCACCGCAGTTCCACAGCATTTGCAACATAGAAACTTCTGCGGCATTCACAACGGAGATGCGCATCAATTTCGCTTTCCACATACCACCGTACTTGTACATTTGATTCTAGCTACGAGCATCGGCGTCCGGGGGAGGGACCACGTCCCGCCTTCAACCTTTTCAAGTACGACATCCAGTAGTTTGGTTCTAATTTCATATTACAGCATCAATATAAACGATTAGTAAACTTCATCTACTAATTGAAAAGCTTCGGGGCAGACGTAAAGTTTTGCCAATATGGAGTTTGGAAGAATGAAACCGTAGATCCTTAAGATCCGACCAGTCGCAGACATTATTGAATGATGTATGAGCCAGACAATATGGCGATTTGCTGGCCATTGTTTCCCTAGACGGATTAGCGGCCATTTTTATTGCAGCTAGTGTCGACTGACAACCTTTATTCTACGAGCATGATGCAGTTATAGGTTAAAATAATAAAGTATTGCTTCATTAAAAATACGACTATTTTTTCGTGTTAAATCTTTTTCTAAAACTGTCGCATTTTAGTATTAATTAATAGCTGCAACATAACATTACCATTTTTAACTGCTGCGTGCCCCTTATTAAGTTCCATAAACCAATAAAACAATTGTGGCTTAAACAAAAATTCCTCGGAGGTACTAGCATTTCATCACTTCCTTTGAAACCTCGCCCTCCCCCGCGCCCTACCACCACCACCACCACCACCCACCACCACCATCCCCCCGCCCCCACCCCCGCCCCCACCTCGCCGCCGCCACCACCTTTTACGCGCCACATGCGCCGTTGAGCCCGCCAGCCGACGCGGCCAACGGTGCCACCTAACGCGCCGTGAGCCCGAAGCGCGTTGCGTCGCTTGCCGAAGGGCGCCGCCGGAGAATCTGAGCTTTCTCCGGCAGCGCGAGCGCGCGCGCCTGCAATATTCCGATCGCGGCGCCTTGGGGAGGTCGTTAGCTGCGGCGCGGAGTGGCGATAAGGCGGCGATAGGAGCAGCGGCGGAGGCTGCCGCGCGCGTAATTGGCACAGTGCCCTGCCGCGCCGCGCCGCTCCTCGCGTCCTCCTCTGCCTGTCGCCGTTTGGCGCCCGCGCCAGCGGCCGCTGCCCCGCGCCGATTGGCCGGCTTTTTTGCGCCGATGAGCCAATACCGGACGGCGTAATTCATTGGTTACCACCTCGCCTTCCCCCTTTTTTGCGCCTCCTTTTTGGCTGGCGTGCCCAACTTCTAATTGAAGCTAAAAACATCATTATTTAGGGGAGAGTGATCTTAAAGATTTACTCTGTAACCAACGACTTTTTTTTTCAGTGACAGGATAGCCGAAAAGTGGTGACCTCGAGGATGGTCAGAATGAATCTAACCGGATACATCTCAATATTAGTTTCTCGTATGCCACTATGTAGTGAGAGAAAGTTGATAATACTGCAGAAAGTGGGTCCGATTTTTTGAGAGAGTAGGGAAGCTCATTTCAGGATCTGTGATACTGAAAGAAAAAAATCCTGTTCCTTATACCCATAGTAAATCACTTTCTCCAATGTGTAATGTCAAAATACACACCCACACACATCGAGTAACCAGCTTAAATCTTATCCCGGTTAGGGTGGTGACGCCGCCAGGGCGGCGCCAGGAGGTTCCCAAAAACCACCCAGAAATCGACGTGTGTGTTGGCGCCGAATCTCACGTTCCAGCTGGGTATTATCTCCAGCTCCCAGCTACAATATGTTCTACATTCGCAGTACTAATAACCAAAGCAATTTTTCCACGTTTCTGAGTATCTAACAAACACTTTTCATATGTCCAGAAGCTGTATATGTTTTCTGCAATTTTTGCGCACATTATAAATTTGAATATAGATATAACACAACTGTTACAGATCAGATAATGAGATGAAATATGTGCATTACTAGTTTCTGTTGTGTCTTGTGATTGCTTTTTGCTGGTTTGAAGACTGGCAAAGAGAAACGATACTTGACCTTCCGGTTGTGCAATTATGAACCAATGAATAATTTAAAAAGTATTGCTTGTTTGCCATTGCCTTTCACGATGCGTGGATTTAGTGTAAAACAGGTCAACCATTCAGGACGTTGCAGTTTGCAATCATCAGGTGATCTTGCGTAACCTAGATGTAATATTATTTTTAAAAGATTCTAAATGTTTTATTTTTATTAGTGTTGTAATAATATTTATGTATTTCAGAATAATTTTCAATAGAAAATACTTCAAATTAATTTCTAAGAACAGATCATCGTCCGAACTAACACGCATAATTGGAAAACAAATACAAATGTACAAAATATCCAACAGCAAGACAATATTTGTAGTAATGCATTGAAATCTGTAAAATCTCCTGAGATAAGTGCGTTTCAGAATATTTGCCTCTCTCACTCTCTCTTTGGTGGTATATCTTCTGTAATTGTCTCCGTTGGAAACTGAGAGTCCCAGCGAGGAGTTTTTATTGTGGTGTAAAAGGAAGGAAATCATGAAAAAGATGTAGCAGGAAGAGTAACAAAATAAAGAACAGTGAGATAAAATAAGAAAGGCCGGAAGGGGAAATGAAGTAGAAGAAAATAGTGCTCTTCACTTGCGGCTTTATCGTTTTGTCTTTTTTCTTGTTAGGAGTCTTGTTTATCTGCACAGGAGAACTTCGGAGAGTGCGGGACCCGTTGGGAAATTTCATTAGTGGAGCGGACGTAATTTTGTTTCTCGAAATAAATGTCTCCTTTCATTTCTCGTGTCTTAGGCGCTTTTCCTGTTAATTTTAAAAGTCTTAGAAAATTTCAAGAATTGACAAATTAATTAATGGCTACCGTTGAGCTTCTGAGCTGGGTGAATTTATCTTATGTTTAGTTTTATGAATAATGCAGTAGAATTACGACTTATCTAATAGCAACTGTCTCGGAACTTTTACATGCTTAGCATAGGAATTTGTTTCGTAAACTACTTTTCACCACATGCTTTCAACATATTTAATTTCATTACATGCAAATAAATTTACTGAGATTTTTGCTTTCTCGCTACCGCTTACGCTGAAGAGAAGTTTGGGGAAAAAATCCTTCAACACGTGGGGTAGCCAGAATCCATATTTTGTGGGTTCTTCATACCGAAACATCGATTTACGGCATAATGTCTGTCAGTCTGTATGTGAACAACGCTAGCGGCTAAACCGTTCTGTCGATTTTCTCCAAAATTGACATATTGATCTATATTCCCTAATCGATCTGGCTTATGTCGCGGCCCATTGAATTTGAAACCGATTCTTTTTTAAATTTGAGAAATACTTTACATGATGCATTTCCAAAATTTAAAAACAAATGCTTCATAGATTTTGACTAAATATAATTGTTGGATAGTCTCTAGAACGTTTAAGAAATGGTGCAAGTCTCAGTTAGTTAATAACCTTATTTTTTGAAAATTGAAAAAAAAAATCGGCGTTTTCCTAGAACTATTGTTATAATTTTTTTCTAAATGAAATGTGGTCATCAAAAATATATCTTCAAATAAGACCATGTTGATTTTTTGAAATGATGCAAATTTTTGTGTAATTTGGAAACATAAGTCGCGTGCCCCACTTTACTGCGCTTTGTGGACGTAAAATGAATGCTGATGCTACGCAATTGGATGCTACGTAAGTTAGAATTTGTATAATTCATATTATCTTCTTCTTCTTCTTCTTCTTCTTCTTCTTCTTCTTCTTCTTATTATTATTATTATTATTATTGTCAAAATGTATATTCCATACGAATTAGCGGGCATTGTTACATTTCACCCATTGTTGTGAAGCCGCACTGATAATAGAAGGTGATAATGACATGGTAGGATCTTGAGTGTGTTGTGCTTGGTACGCCTGTCTTTAAGAGACTCTTCGTCCATGTTTTATTTCTGTGTCTGGTGGTCTGCTGGTTTGTTGCGACCGCTGTCCCCCGCACAGGGAGGGAGATTGGAAGCGATAATGATGACTGCTTTCTCAATCTATTTGCATTTATTTGCCAACGCTATTAGTATCGTATTCTTTATTAACTTCAAGAATTTTCGAAGTATGTTGTAACGCTAAAAAAAGCTCATCCGATATGTTTGTGAATACACTGCACATTCAGTGTCAGAAATATGTTTTCATTTAAAGTTTTGAATAAAAAATCTACCGCTTGAAAATTTAATTTTCGCACCATAACTTTTTCGATTTTAAATGAGTTTTACAAAAAATAATGACTGAGATGCGTTAATTCGGAAAGAAATTGTGGTATAAATAGTATTACACAATCATTACTGATGGTGAAAAAATGTGTGTCGTTTTAGCTCTACTAGTCTCAAAACAGAGGAGCACAAAATGTGTTGAAAATTGTGCAGTTTGTCTGTAAAACTCCAGTGTCCAATGCTTTTGTGGAACGAATCTTTAGTGTCATGGGAAATGTAGGAACTGACGAAAAAAATTGAGAAAATTAATGATAATTGCAAATAGTTTTAAAATTCAAATTGGGGTTGTGGCAAATAACCAGATACGCAATGTCACTTCAATTTAGTACATTTATTATACATAAGGTTTTTGATTTCACAAAATAATTCCTCAAGCATTTAACATAACAAGCGTATAACACTAATCACGATGCACATGAAATTACGAACAAGAAGTGCCCATTTTCTTTGAAATCTGCCTGTATGTGAACGTTTTCTTGGTAGTATCTTACCAAGGCATTAATGAGAGAACCAGTTATCGATTTTCATTCTCGTTTGTAGATTAATTCATTTTGGACTTATAATGTGGATACAATAAAAAGAGAAAACTCCCTTCTACAAAGGTTAAGTACATCAAAGGAAAACATTTCATTTATTCATAACTTTCAATGAAAGGCATGAATAAAGCTCAAGATAAAAAAATCTCCCTTTTTATAGCATTTAACGAATGTGTGTAAGCGGGGGGGGGGGGAGTCTCTGAAGCAGCTATTCTTTTACCTTTCATCTCATCTCTTCGTGGACCGTCTGCAGCGCAGCGTAAGACTATTGTAACAAGAATGATGCTCTGGCGGAATATTTAAACTTCTCTGTCATTCAATTTCCAGTCTATTAATTTTCAGACTCTTTTAATCATGGCGCATTAATTATTCTGTTATTTTGATTTTTCCTCTTTTGGTATTGATTGTTAAAGTTAAAATTGTTTAATGACGTCGAACGGAATCAAAGCACCCCAAGCATGCATTCTTATTTAACACTGATTATTGATTCCAATGCTCTTTGCTAAGCAGAAATTGATCTATTCGAAATCTAAGACGTCCCAAAGAAAGCTGTTCAAGGATTTGATACAAGTAGCATAAACAAGAAACAAGGTCAGGGGAATCGCATTGGTCACAAAATGAGTTATTAGTCTATGAATATTGACCTCATAATGATTGAAGCTTCGATCTGTTGATATAATTCTCATCTAGGTAGTTAGACAACTGTGAACATTAAAAAAATATTTGTATTGTTTCATTTATAGATAAAAAATAATGGCCCATTATTTGTGTATTAGGTCAAAATATTTTTAACATTTTAATCGCACAATATACTTTATATCATTAAGTAAGTTCCTTTTTTCAAGCAGTTTCTCATATAAGCTATCTTTGTCAGAAAACGCAACAACATCGTGTTAATTAACCACTGGTAATGAATGAACCGATTTTAATATACTTTTTAAGTGAATTCTATTTATAAACGAAAAAAGAGTAATATTCATTTAAGTTTTTATATTTTATTTTCCCGATTATACTCTTCCAACCCGAACCCATTGTAATTTTATTAAACAAAAGAAAACACTTATGGCCAAATGGCAAGTGGTTCAATATTTGTTGACCAATTGTACTAAGAAAGACCCGATTATGGTTAAACTATTCTGTTACGCCATAACGTGGCAGTTCCAAAGGAACGTGATTGATGTATGAAAGTGCCGAAGGATTTTCCGTGAACACACGCGAATCTTCTCCACTGAGGCGCCCTGGCGCGCGTGCTGTCGGGCGCAGGCACGCTTCGCGCGTCGGCTGCAGGAGGCTGCAGGGTGCGCAGTGGGCCGAAACGGCACCGACTTCGGAGCAAGCGCCAATCTCTCTGAGCTCTTCTTTTATACGATTGAATGATTTGGAGTTTTCTTTTGCGGAAGTACCTCTGTCATTGTACGTCGTTTCACGATACGCTGTTCACGTTCGCACTATTTGTTGACACTTCGCGTAAATAAAACTCCATTTATTCTCTAAAGAACTAGGCATGGGATTATCTCAGGTCGATACATGAATTGCGGAGAATCTCGCGGAAAACGAGGATGCAGATAATAATCATACACGCAAGTTTAAAGTAAGATGTGTTCATGGACATTCCACTTGAACAACATACCACATTTATTGTCAAGAATGATATCTACGTCTCCACGTAAAGCTCGTTCGTTATCTCACTCTTGATTTCAAAAAGCGTGCAGCAGTATAGCTCTGAAGAAGGCCGCAACACGATGGCCGAAACGTCAGCTCGATCGACTTACACGCGGCTCACCCCGGGCAGCTATGTAGCCAATGAGCCCGGCCGCGGAAGCCTACGCATACATGAAAAGGCGTACGTTTCGAGAGTGTTTCGGGCCTCCCTGCGGGCCAGTGTGCGCCGTGGCGGGGCGGGGCGGAGTGGAGCGGAGCGGAGTGGCGCGGAGCGTCGCCGCGGGCGGCCGCCCGCCATTGTGGAGGAGGAAGCGTGCAGCGCGGAACGACTGATGCGGAGCCCACGCCCGCCGCGCCGCGCCGCGCCGCGCCGCGCCGCCCGCGCGTTCCCACGGGCGCCTCCTCCCCTCCCGGCCGCCCCTCCCTTACAGGCTCTGGCAATAGTTGCAATCCGTTTTAAGTGAAGGCGCTCACGCCATCGGGCGTCTCGTGCTAATTTATGTTCATTTTGACTTGGAAACGTCAACTTGCACCAGTGTATCATGCAATTTCTCATTTGTACCGCACTTACCGATTAATCAGTTGTTGCGTTATATCCGGGGGCTGTTAAAAAATGGTAAATGGCGTTGATCACGTCCAATTGCTCCTAAATCTTCGCGAGATTTTCAACCGCTTCTCTGTCATCAGTCCTTGAAAGTTCGTCTCTACACATTTGCAGGCTTTTATTAATATTATGCTTAAGGTACTAAAAAGATTCGGGATTCCAACCTTTTCAAATTTGAAGGAAACAAATAAAAGTGTATTTCTATCTCTAAAAATGAAGGAAACTGGCATCACTTCTGTGTTGATGCAATGATTTCATAATATCTCTTAATATTAGTTACGATGCAAATTGGAGAACATTCAGCCCCGTCCTACATGAATGCTCTCGCCGACATGAAATATTAATTGCGCGGATCCATCTATATTCGTAAACTATAATACGCTAAGGGAAAGCGGCGGTTTTCTACGAGTTATGAGAAGCGATGGACCCAAAATTCAGTAAATCAGCGACAACGGAAATGGCTGAGAGGCGCTGACTGGGAGGTCGTAAGGTTCGATTCCTCCGTATGTCGGGTTTTCGACACTAACTCTGTTGCTGGGTCGAATCCGGCGTCTGTCTAGAGAATTCTAGTGGCCGGCTGCTCTGTTAATTAATGATTTTTTGTGCTTTCTTCAATATACCTTCAGCAACTTTGATCTCTTTAGAATGTACCTATATTCAGTATCTATCACCAGCAAAAAATTTTACCTACATTTCCGTCGATCCAAATATACTGCCGTGAACAGAATTCATTTCTCCAACTTTAGCAACTAGGTTCCCAATAGAACTATAGAATATAGCAGTCCTCACTCTTGTACATACGTCTACTTTCTTGGTTTTTGACACCCGGCAACAATTACCTCCACCGACTGGTTGTAACTCCGCGGCAGCGCCCTCAGGTATCCTTCCATGCGCACACTCCACCACTAATCTTCACCGCCTCTAAAAGTGATGGCGTTAGCTCCACCAACTCCGACCCCTCCACCTTCACCATCGCCACAGTCTCCGCACCACGGCTTCCGCCCTCACGGTCGCGTGTAAATCGATCGCCCTCGCCGGCGGATACCCGCGGGAGGGGAGGGAACGCCAAGAACCTCTCTCGGCGGGGAGCCCGCGGGCCGGCGCGGCGCGGCGCGGGTTGCGGCGTTCCAATGCGGCGGCGGGGGCGGCCGGCGCCCGCCCACGGGGCGATAATGCAGCGCTGCGGGGCGACGCGGGCCTCTCGTTCCTCGAGCACTCGCGAAAAATGGGCTTCGAGGAGCCAGCGCCCCTTTTAGCCCCGTGTCGCCAGACCTACTTTTGATTTTAGGGAAAAGGGGCCGGAGCTTGTCACAGACGCCACGACTGAATTGCGGTCTCACGGCTTCTAGATACTTGTGAAGGAGAATTCGTTCCAATCTCGTATTTTACAACTGCTCACTCGACACGGGTAAGATTTTGTGGCATCTGATGTGTGAAATGTGCATTGTAAGTGGCAGCAACATATTCCTTTTTGTTGGATATTTATGGACCTTTGTAAATTTCGATTGCACTTAATGGATAATCCTGCAAATTTTTCTGGTTTCTCTATTCCTAAACTAGGTGCAAAGTGTCTTTAGTAATGTGACAAAAAGTTGGAATTTCATAATAATTTTTGAGTTCTCAAACTTTGAAAGTATTTAATTATGAAAGTCACTGCCTCTTTTAGTTTCAAAGAAACTTTGAAGACTGTCTTTTAAGAAAACGGAATGTATAGAGACATTACTATAAGGTGGGACCGCTTTGACATCCACTGCTGGCAACGTAACTGCAAGCCCTTGCCCATTCTTTCAATTCGTCAATGATTTCGTTTACAGTTAGCTCGAATATCTAAATGACTTCAATACTATATCTTGCAATGCCGTCGTCCTATCGCACGTTCATTTGTTTCCCGGAATGTCAAACTAGTTCCTTCATAGAGTAACTCCTACAATAGGAAAGGCAAGGTCCCTAACCACCTGTGTTGATTCGAAGTTAGTTTCTTCTAAAGGAAAATTCGCAAGTGACCTGCATCCTCCGGTCCACTTCAGAGAATTTACAACTGCCGTGGACCCTCGGTCGTAACTCTCGGAAAACGGCCGCTTAAACGTCGAAATGACGAAAACCTCAACTTTTTGCCCATAACATGAATCATTAAGAAAGTTGATTGTATCTTTTCCAACCACATATTTCTTTCAAATCTCTTTTCAAGATTGTGAGAAAACAGCTTAATTCTATTATGGAACCGTTGCGACGTCCTGTTATGCATTTGATTTCTTTTCGTGTTAAGCCACCTGGTTCCTAAAATTGTCAGTCATTGCCTGTCAATTATCATTTTCTGTTTTCACATTTTACCATTTTTGCCCCTTTTTAAGAGGCTGGTCAACTTTTTTTCATGAAGGATATTATAGAATAGCTGACGTTATGTATTTGTCCATACTTCTCTCTCCTTTCAATTTGATTGACAACCCTCAAAATTGAATAGGCATTCATGAAAGTTTATTGGTTGCTGTAAATTAAGTCTGAAGCATTTCAATTGTAGTTTCTACGTTCCATTGTTTGATATATTAATTGTTTCAAAATTGTAAAATATATTTGCACCTTGTTTCAGATTTCAACTGAGCTGTGCGAGAGACTCTCCGGCCTAAAATTTTGTGGTAAGTAATCGGTTCAGAGGCGTATCGAGGACACTTCCCGACTGAGAGGGCATTAACCGATGTCACTGCAGTGCCTCTGACCGTGAAATCCTAGTGAATCTTGTCGGTGGCAGCATTTTCGACACCGTCTAGATAGCTAGAATTCAGGTGCTGTCTGCTCTTCTTGGTAGTTTTCTGTGGTTTCTCAGGGCAGTACTCTAATAATTCGGCGACGGACCGCGCGCGATCACCTTCCTTGTCCTATCCCCACCCCTCCCTCTCTCTCTTTCTCTCTCTCTCTCTCTCTCTCTCTCTCTCTCTCTCTCTCTCTCACACACACACACACACACACACACACACTGATGCATTACACTATCGCACATGCAAGACGATCAGTCGGGTGCTTAAACTTGTGTCAGGATCTTGAGCTAGCCGGGGTGCTGCCCGGTTGGTGGGAGATCACTGAATGGGGAAACCCTGGAAGTCGACGTCGAGGTCGGCGCCGGATCTCATCTTCTAGTGGGAGAAGAACAACACCACCTTCCGTGATACAAAATATGCGCTAAACGTATTGGGAGCAATGACTATAGCACTTGAGGCACTTGGAAACACAAAATAATAAATTGAGGACACATACTTCTTACTTTCTGGAAAAAAAAAGGATGACAAGAATGCGAATTTATGACGCATATTTCATTGTACAATGAACTATGGTGTAATCGAATCGTGTCTCTTTGTTTCTTAAATTACATACCGCATACTAAGAACTTGTGGCATTAGTCGCGTTCACTGAGGCCATCTTGGGTAACCTGCCTCTTATCCACCCAGTTTCAGCTAACAAAAAAAAACAAACGCAATTACATTTCTGTGTGTAATCCACAGGGGTTACCTTAAGATAATCCACACTCATAATCTACGTTCCTATATAACTGTACAAGCCATTTAATATCTACAGTGCAACAGCGCTCACTGTCACAGCCAAGGGTAGAAGAAACCAAGGACCAGCCAGCGAATGCAGCGAGGGAGCAAAAGGCCGTACATTCGTCCACCCAGACCTTGCAGCAGCCAGGGTGCAAGTCCACCGAGCCCGTGCAACCATCTTGTACATGCCATTTTCGAGTTCTCCTCCTCTACCGGAGGGGGGCGCAACCGTTGCCCGACCGTTGGCGCGAAGTTCCTTGTGGCCCCCTAGGAAACCACTGTTCATAGAAAAACCAAGGTGTTGTGGGTGGTGCAAATGGGCCCAGGCGTTGTCAAGTTCGGGTATCACGATGCCATAATTGGTTAGCGTCGAGTGCTGTGATGCACTGTAGTATAATAACACACATAAGTTTCATTACGTATACATACGTTCTTCGCGTATTTACATTTTTTATTCTTGTTTGATATGATCTGATGTTGAAGTTCTGCCATTTTTAGTACATTATAACATCTTGATTTGTTTCGGATACAATTTTTCATGATATCATTTTAGGTTCAATTAATATATTGTGAAAGTAGTGCAGCGAGAATTGTGTGAAGAAAAAATTGAGTTATCACAATCTGCTCTCCGTCTTAAAGATCTGTCAATTTCTGAAGAATCAAACTTTTTATAGAATGTCTTATAATGTTTCGAGTGAACTGTTAATAGAGTTCTCAAGGCATAGTTTATACACGAGTTGAGTTTATATATGCGTTTAGCCACGAGAGAATAAAAAAGAATCAAATATTCATATTCGTTGAGAAACCGTCCCGTTCAAACGCGACCCCGGCCACACGTAACTAAAACCTCCCCGTGTTTTATCTCGAGCCGGGCCCTCATCATTCCGTGCGTATTTTTGCCTTCTGAAAGGAGACCTCAGAGCTGGGAATCTCGTCTAATTGGAACAGCCCTGCGCTGACGAGATTCCCTCATAGCCTTTCGTTACATACGAGGTGTGTGCACCTCTCGTCTGCAGTGTGGGGCCGGTGGAAAATGTGAGGGGAAGCATTTCCCTTTGAACTGTCATTTTTAAACTCGCCCAATTGCATTGTGCAAACTGGCAGCGGACCTACAAATACGGTAGGAGGAAGTTGTCCAACATCAAGCGTCTCTGCTAAAAGAGCACTGTTCTTATTTCAGTTAATACATACGTATTCATGGGATGAACAAACCTCCATGATTTTTACAATAACCAAATCTTTCTTATTTACAATGTGACGGTTCTTCGTCATTTGTCCGATTAAATTGAACCCAGTTCATGGGTTTTGGCATCACATTTTAATTAATCAACCATCCCATGTGCCTATCCGATTAGCACTCTTTGTGCAGCATGATGGTGAATCCATACGGGTATATGAACGATGGCTGTAATTTTAGTTTGCTGTTTATTGAGGTAACAAAACCCAGAAAAGCTTCAAAACCTGTCAATGGAAAGTTAATAAATTGATATATGATACTTAAGTGCACAAATGTGCACTTAATATGTTGATATAAGTATTTTTATTCTGCAGCATTTTTGCTGTTGCAGTTAACAAGTTCCACAGACAGAATGTTTGTTTATGAATAATTTGGGATAATAATATTGTAGTGGAGGATTGGAAGGAAGTTAGTGAAATCGTGGCTCAATGGCGAAGTCCCTTGCCTTTCACCACCGAGGTTCAGGGATCGATTCCCGTAAAATCCCCGTAGAACATCATGTGAAATTTGTTACGACAAAACGAGTTTGCATGCTTTAGCTACCCTGTGAAGTGTCCTAAACCCTACCCCAATCCTAATTTATTCCAATTATGACCGCTGAGTAGTGACGCAGAGGCGCGTAGTAGGAGGCGTGTTCGCGGAGATGCTACTTGGCGGACCTCTTGACAACTGACTGCGACGAGACGTGACGGATATGACATTGAAATATTAATGGAGGATTACTCCGGACTCCCGCGCTCATATGAATTGAGGATTACTATCGAAACGCAAAGTGCTCATCGCCCCGCGGGGCATGGAGACGCGTTGTGACAATTAAAGACACAACTTTTGTTTTAAATAGATTAAAAAAGGCATCAGCCGCAACCCACGACACGTCTGTTTCCTGTCCCATTGGTAACGCATAACCCAGATGCGTTTTGGGGTCATTCAACCCCGCCCAAATTATGTGCCTTAAGCAGTCTAGCGAGTGGTGTATCGAAATCTCTGCTATCTCGAAAGGCGCCCCTGCACCTTATCTGCCAGTGAAATCCAAACGTAGGTCTCTGTCAAGAAACCGTCGGTACCCCGTCCTTCTTGGCTGTTCTCGACAAAATCGGCGGGTCCTGCCCTGTGCTGTTTGTTGGTAATAATAAGCACCTCGAGTTTCGGTGTGTTTCAGTTGTGATAAGTCTAGCAAATAAATAATTTAATTCAGATTATGTACTAAATGTAATAACAATTAATGGTGTTGCATCACATACTTTCTTGCATTATTTGTGATGGTCACTTAAAATTAAACGAAAAATTACATTATTTAAAGATTTAAATTTGAAGTACAGATTTGCTTAAGGGAAAAATCTCATCCATAGTGTTGTTGCGGAGAAAAAAACTTTTGCAATTTTCGAAAGTACAGAGAGTTTAACGATAATGGGCATGTGGCATTTTTAAAAACGTACTTTTTACTAAAAACTACTCTTCATATGTACAAAAAAATTCAAGAAAGAATTTGGAGTATTTTTTTAGAAAATTTTGAATATGACATGAAGGTTTCATGCAGAGTAGTCCCCAAAACCAAATATCCTTTTTAAATTCTCTCTGCCTCGAGTTCGGCGAGATCGTTTGGAGAGAATCAATTTTGGAAAAAATGTCGGAATGGTTTGGCGCTGGTAGCGTCCACAGATGGACGGGATGGATTGACAGGCAGGCAGACGTTATGCCGCAAAACATTTTTGTCGGTAACAGGAACCCACACAATGTGGGGTCCGACTACACAAAGTGTTAGAGCTAGTAATTTACTACAAATTGCTGCAAAAATTATCCAATTTATTGTTATCAGCGATTTGCGATAAGAGTTTTTCTGTCGATATATCGCCACTTTTCGCTGCAGTACTTTGTTTAGTAGGTAATTACGTAGTATGCAAGAAAGTCAAAATGGAGTTACGAAATAAATGCGTTTAAAGGTTTAGTTGATAATGGAAATGTTGAAATAACATACTTAATAATTGATGGGTTAAGGAGTTAGCGTTATAGAAGGGTTTCGTAAGATTTATATTTGCTATAACTAGTATAGATGTTATAAAGTGATATTGCGGCGTACCTTGTGTGATCGAAGTTTTATTCAGTTTTCGTCGTAGGTTACTCCCTACATTGAAAACGAATTAAATAATGCGTTTAAGATACTTAATAGAAACGCTTGAGCAATAATCAGCGTTGAGAGATATAGTGACGTCTGTCTCATTCGTTATCCATCGTCATTTCGTCCGACGACGCCAAGGGCACAGCCGATCTCGATAAAGGCAATACCGGAGCTAGCATTCTCGGACACAGCGATTTCGGGGCGTTGGTAATATCACTGATAAAGGTCGGAACTGAGTGTCTTTATGTTCGCAGAGGGTGTAAGTATTGGAAAATGTGATTAGTGGTAGCTCCTGCTTGATAAGGAAGCAAGAATTTCGTATTTCATATTAGAACATAGGCAGCGCAGATCAGTTGTATCGTCTGGGGACAAGTCATGATAAACTCGCGAATTCTGTCGAATAGTTCTCGGGACTTTCGAAAATCTCATCCCTAGTATTTTCACTCTGAATTCCACGTATTAAGTTCCTCAAGTAATGAAGCTATTACACGTACGTAACGTATAAAAGACAGCGGTTTTATTCAAATTGAGAAGTATCAATTATTCGGAGAACTTATTTAGTAGATTCTTATGGTTTTTACTTGAGCGCCCTATCTTGAACAATCTTAATAAAATTCAATTTCATTCTAAATCATTTTTGGATAAAAATACTTCACTCCATTCCTGTTGTGTTATAAAATGTTAAGCGCCAGATTGTATGCCTTTAGCTGTGTGTTCGTGTATAATATGGAAATTACAAGGTCTTAAAAACATCGCTCCCGTGGCCTTGAAATCACGTTCAGAATTCAGGATATATTCAGAAAAAGATGTCTATTTTCAATACCCTTCGTGTTTGTCCCTGCACGAACGCGAGCACGTACCGTTGATTGAGATTATTTCTGCTTGTGAGACCACCAGGTACTGGTCAAGCCATTTATCACCTTGCGTCAATCAATAGAATGACCCGTCTCGTTCGAACAGGAACGCTACGCTCCGCTCTTGCCGAGATTGTTGTATACCCCTGTTTTCTTCAATGCTTCTAGCAATGAGAAGCCCTAAATGTTAAGCTTCTCTCGTTTCAAAGAGTAAAAAGAACAAATAAAGAATTGAAGCGACTAGTGCTCTGTAGTATCTCTGACCTGAATGCCTATGCCACGGGTTATCAGCGGAATTGAATGGAAATGTATCCGGGATGACTCCCATCTCATTCGTTCTTATTAAGGGTTTTCTGCCCTGCACTTGTGAAGGAGTTTAATTTCAGAGTTTGCTTTTGCTTTCCTTTCGCTTCTTTGGGGTTTACTCTTCTCTTCTCGTGTTCCTGTAGGTATAGAACAATTTTGAAATCTGGTTAATAGTATTTCTGCAAAATTCGTTTTTTGAAGTTCCAAAAATCCGCTAAAAAAACTCTTGCGTTGACAAAATTATTTTGATTTACTTACAGTAAAACGAGGATTCTTCTTCACCAGCCATTAACATTTTGTCACACGTAATATACACATTCGTGTGATGAAAGATAATAAAAGAGAATACTACAAACGTTACAAACTTCACAAACAAGAGGGTCGTTCCGAAAGTAATGCCTCCTATTTAATTGCATGATAACTTCGGTAAATAAAAAAGAATCTTAATACAGGATGTGAGAAAAAATATTTTTTAACACGTACCTATTTTTCAACATAGTCCCCCTTTCTTTCGATGCACTTTTTCCACCGAAGAACTAGAGCCTGCATGCCTCGCTCGTAAAACGCTGCACCAGCCGAGGTGACCTACTGACGCACAGCTGCTTCGACAGCGCCGTTGTTCAAAAATCGACGTCCCCGCTATCCATCCTTCATTGCCCCGAACAAGTAGAAGTTTGAAGGTGCCAAATCCGGACTGTATAGTGGGTGTAGTAAACCAGTCCAGCCAAATTTGGCAATTTGGTTCGTGTTCTTGAGACTGGAGTGAGGTCTGGCATTGTCGTGTTGCAAGAGAAAAATTGTTTTCTTCTCTGGTCGAACTCTTGAAGTGCGGTCTTGCTGTAAACTTCCCCAAAATATGTATTTCAAACTTCCTCATGAAATGATCGTTGTAGATACTTCATTTTCCAGACTATTCTCACGATATTCTACAAACAACTTTAAAAGTGGCTTTGTAAGACTTGGCATGAACGTTGAATGATGTCGCCTATGTATCTATTTCGCCATGGCAAGTAAGCTATGATGAATGAAAATAAATTAACTGAACCAAAACTTAAATGAAATAACTGTGCCGAATCAAAAATATACCGTGTATTACACACGTGTACTTCCAGAATGATTTTTCTCTCTTTCCCGCGGTGTGCGCTGGAGGGCAGCCGCGCCTTTTTCACACGGAAACGGGTAAATGGAGCGGGCGCAATCCAGGGCGGAGCCAGGTCTCCTCAACATTCGCTCTGCGCGACGTTTGCGTAAGGCGGAGCGGGCCGGCCCTGCCCGTAGGCTCTGCCTTCGCCCTCGTCCTGCTCGTTTCCCCCGTCTCCCGCCCGCATGTACTCGCTCTTGCAGCAGTACGCCGTTTGAGAGCCTCCCACGTCCTCCCACCGACTTCCCCCCGGAAGTGTGTGTTCTTGGTTGCACCTGCTCCCCTCGGCTCCCGCAGCAGCCGACCGCGCCTGCCTCGTTACCTCCCGCGCCCCTCCAGTTGCGTGAGCTCTTTCACCTCGTTTGCCACACGTTCCCTGCTCCTGCTCAAAGCTCGGGTTGTTTCTCGTTTTCCATCTTGATCTTTTCTCTGTCATCTCTCTAGTTCCATCCTCAAACGCGCAGCCTTTATTTCCTTCTCCATTCTTCTCGTCATTGCCTGCGCAGCCCGTCTTTCCCGAATCTCCCCGCCCGGCTGCGCACTAGTAGGTGCGTGATTAAAACTTCTGTTTCGTGCTGCGGCGGCGGGCCAGGGATCCCCTTGCGGTTGGCCGCGGGCGCCCCTGCGCCTGTTAAGGAGCTTCGCTGTTTCGGGCGTAACTTCTCACCGGATTTTCGCTACGCTCTCGCTTCAACGAAACGCGACACACTTCTGAAAAAACGAAGTTACTTTGGCTACAAGGATAGAGGAAAGTAGCCAAAACTGGACATCCATTTTGTTTCTGATCAACATAAAAATTGAAAATAGTAAAGAATTTTTCGTATTTTCAAAGCATGTAATTGTCACTTCCTAACAGTGTACACCTTTTAAACTTTTAGAAATCACAATTAAAAATTAGTATATTAGAAATATTTCACAAAAACCTTACACTTCTGCAAAATTGAAAACGGTTGCCTAATTGGAACCGTGAAAAAGCAATCAAAATAACACTAAACAAATTAGTACCGGTGATGGCACAGACTTTCTCGTTTTAATTAGTTTCACTATCTCCTCAGTCTGTGTATCATTTCGTTTTTGCCCCATCATCTTCTCGGCTGCCATCTATTGACGCCTAAAACTATTATCACGTTTTCTCAGTTTATGGGATCTCTAATAGTAGAATTGAAATATGACTTTCAGAAGGGTATATAGGGCATTATAGAAGGGTAAAATTTGGTCCTAATTTCTAGTTTTAATTGGGACATTTGGGGCCATTTTTAAGAATAGGTAATATGAACATTTCTAAAAATGCTCATTTCGAAGCTTATTTTCACACCAACCTTCCGAATTTCGTGAAACTTCATGAGAAATTATTTGAAGTAGTTCAATTCACAAATGCCACAATGTCCAAGAAACATCCACAGTGTAAATATTGACATGAGAAATATTTTTAAAATATTATTTCTTTATATTCGAAAAAAACTACAAAATTCATTGAAGTGACATTATGTCATGTTATTCTGACTATTTAGCACGATCTGCACAAAAAACGTAGCCGTTTTCGATTTCGGCGTTAGGGTGTTTCTGAATGCTGAATTTCGAGCTAATGTTCTCAAAAAACTTTTGAATTTTCGAGAACATTATAATATTTTTTATAACATTTGAAACATTCTAAAAAATGCCATACTAAATAATGTTGAACTTAACGAAAAACTGGAGTTTTTAACGAATATGAAACCTGCGCTATTCTCTTAAACACCCTTCACATTATCCAACAAAAAAAATTAATGAAAAGTGATGGAGCCAATTTTTTGAAAATTTGGAAAATATCCCAGGGGCTTCATGTAAAGTACCGCCCAAAATTAAAACATGTTTCAAATTCAAGGGGCCGCTGCTTCTGCCAGATCTATTGGGTTATATCAATGTTGGAGAAAATAGACAATTGTTTAGCCGCTAGCGTTCACAGACTGATGGACGAACATACAGACTGACGTTTTGCCTTCAAGCTATTTTTTCGGATTCATGGACCCACAAAACAACGGTTATGGCCACACTACGTGTTCGAAGATTTTGTTTTCTAAATTTAGCAACTGTATTTATCCACTTTTTCGTTACCAAGGCTCTGTAAGAAGAGTTTTTCTGCTGAAAATAACATTCTCTCTAGTCCGCAGAGAGAAAGTAAAAATAAGAACATCGCTTTAGGCAATTGGAGGGGGTCCGGTTTGCGTGACTAGCCAACATTTTGTTAATGCAATATTTTTAACCAAACATATTAAAGAATCGTCTTAATTATGAACATTAATTATCTTAGATAACCTGAACATTTAAGAATATGTAAAAGGCTTGCCAATATCTAGGAGAAAGAACGAAATATGCTGTCCAATGTAAAAATGTTTTTCGCCGTCAAAACGCATATTTGTGGATTGATGGGCTTGATGGGCAACAAGTGAAATGAGGGACGTAAGAACTCCGCTATTGGGGGTAGTAGCCTAATTTAATATTTACACTTTGTCCCTATAATTGAGGCAAATCTGGAGAGCCAGGAGACAGGCGGTATGGTACAGGGGGAAGCCCGGTTTTGGGCACCTTCCTCCTTCAAGATGCCCTTTTTTGGAAATGTTCTATAACGTTGAGCTTTTATCTGAAATATATTTGAGAAATTTGAAATGGAAAGGCCGAAAAGGCTGATTCACGGCATTACTTTAAAAACAATAAATTACAACGTGCAGAAAGTTTGCCTGTGTCCAGTAAGTATAAATAACTTCGACTTTTATTTTGATATCGCACACAGACACTTTATTAATATACAACGGTTTGGATCTAGATAGTCTTATGCAACATTAAACTCAGTCTGAACAATAATAAAATAAATGTTTCATTTCGACATTCTTTGTTGCAGATTAAAAAATAAATGTTTCCGTAGTACCGCGACATTTGTTTCACCAGCTCCACTACACTCGCACAAAATGTAATATTAAGTGTATTATTTAGCAGCATTAACCCTTTTTTTTTAATGTGTCATAAGACTATCTTGAGTCGAGCCCTATATATATTTTGGGCACTTTTATTTCACGCTGTCACTTTTATTTCGCGGTGTAACCAGGTAGACACTGCCATCGAATACATTTAGAATATGCCTATTCCATGTCTTTGTCAGAATTTGCTGACAGGCTATATGAGCTGTTAACATCTAGTGTAAATAGAATTACGAGCTTAGAAATAGTACGGAAATCAGTGAAAGAATGAAGCCCCTTCTCGAACTTTAAAATGAGATGTCGTGTACTCCTTTTAGTAATCTAAGTGCATCGCAATCCATACCAAACGTTAGGGGAGCTTCTTTGTCTTCCAACAGGTCATAGGGGGTGGGGACCCAATTAAAGAATATGACTAGAGCTACCAAGTGTGCATTTTGAAAAGTAAATGTTTTGTTGCGAGCAAATAGGTCTTACATTGTATCAATTATCTAAAAGTTTTTTTCAATGCATTTCTATCTCTTAAGTTCTCACAGTTTTCGACGCTGGATAAAAATTAATGTACAGATAAAAGAAACGAAACTCCTGCAACCGTAAAACGAGATATATGTGGTCGTGAGTAAACAATGAAAGCCGTGGTCGGGAAGTGAGCTCTCAGCTGAGGTGGGTGGATTTGCAATCGCGCCAACTGTCGCGGTTCGAAACGTGAAAATAACTTTAATGGGTTGACAAGAGATTAAACGGCTTTCCACGGTTTTCCAGCAGATGCTTCCAATGATAAACGAGGGGCAGCTTCTGTCCCTCTTTTCGCCGACAATTTGCGAGTTCTCTGGGAACTGCCTTCAAATTCCAAGCGGTGCCCAACCCGCGGTAAACCCAACAGTACGTGTTAAAAGCGTAATTATGCTACACAACGTCCACTGCTGTCTGTCCCAAGAAAACTTCGTGGACTGTAAACCCGTTCAACGCCCGAAAATGTTTTGGCTGAGAGAGCAACCACCGACTGAAAGAGCTAGGACTTCAAATGGAGAGAGAGCCCAGCTCAAAGCGATTCTGGTGGCGTGTAATACTGCAGTATATTTGCAAATAGAAAAAAGCATCCACGCACTTTTTTGTGGCGACAGACATACATATTTAACAATGTTTTCGCACAAACCAGTTAAACTTTAATTACGCATTCCTTATCGATTTTGTTGGTATTAAATAATAAACAATTATTGGTATGCTCGGTTCTCATTGGGCGCATATCTCTGAAATGAACACGTCCGTCCAGTGTACTATATTACTTGAAGCCCGTTAATGCATTTTTGTGTTTGTATCAAAGGATGCAAAAAACTTACATTACCGAAGGGGCCAGATTTGGCTTATTTTCTTTCCTTATTCCAATGTATATTGCACAGATTTTTCCAGCAGTTGAGAATACATTGCGGGAAAAGCCATTTTTATCTAACATGAAATTCATAGAAAGCAAATTCCTCATTAATGTTACTGATAATTTACTGTTACGTACAAATTGGTACAAATAGAATAAAGTACACTAGTGTTTGTGAAAGGTGCAACACCAAGAAGAATACACTATTTCAGTGCACTTTATTCCACAAGTTAGGAATATCACAACATACAAATGATTAAAATTACAGAACTGTTCCGTCATTTTGAACTTGAGAGTGTGCAGGCCAGTAAAGCAGTGGTACCCGTCGTTCTTCCCAGAAACCCTGCACATTCCTCGGCACATGCAGTCGGACATTGTCCGACTGAAATATGGCATGTGGAACTGCTTGCAGGAGTTGCCAGTACCTTGGGCTCCCTGATGTAACGGTTGCTTTCAGATTGCCCTCAATACAATCAGTTCGCACATTGTAGTCAATGACGCCCCAAACCATCACACTTGGCATTGGTCCGCTATGGCGCGTAACAATGCAAACTGGCAAATTGCTATCACCACGGTAGCGTCGAACACGTACGTGGCCATCGCTGTAGCACAAATGGAATCGGGACCCGTCCGAAAACACTACTTTTTGTTCCTCAGCACCCCAATGAACCCATTCACGTGCCCAATGCTGTCTTGAGGTGATGGTGGTTTCTGGTCAACGGAATTCAAGGCAGTGGTATGAGTGCCACCAGTCCAGATCTCAGTAGAAGGCGTCGAACCGGCGACGCAGACATGACCACACCCGTTGCAGTGCTCTGAAGTCTTGCCAACACAGTGGACGACGCCGTTCTGTCGGTTACGGCCATGCGGGCAAGATGGCGGTTGTCTCGCGTTCTCGCCACATTGTGTGATCTAGTACCCACACGTTGCTGTGTAAGACCACCCTCTATCCACTGGTTCCACATACGCATCACTATCGTAGCAGCGCACTTTGTTCAAGCCGCATTGTCACGGCACAACAACCCGCTTCTAGGAGAGAGATCATTCTGCCCCGTTCGAAGGCTGCTGATATTGCGCCCTTTCGCGTCGACGAGGCATACCGACCCCTGCATGCACGTTTCCACGTCGTTTGACGACTCTAAACCGACTGAATGTGACAAAATACTGACCTCACCTGTCGCACAAAAGAAGGCGCTGCTAGGCCAACGTACACATCTCTATGCAAATTTAATCACTTATAGATTGACTGTTCTACTCATACATCAATTTTTTAGTGATTCCGACCATTCTTTCTGAGTGTTGCAATTTTCACGAATACCACTGAATATAGTTTTTAATTGATACATGGCAAAATGGCATACATGGCTTTGACATAAATGGCAAAGTAGAAAGTTTTAAAAGTATCATCTCTTGGAAGAATATCCACTGATCGTGTGACTTCCTGTTTTCTAGTAAATTTTCTTTTGATAGGGTACATAGTCTGAAACTCTTTACTGTCGTGCTTAATTCTTCTCCCACTATGGCTCGCGCCATTTTCTAATGACTAAAGAAATTTTGTTAATTGAAATGTTATGATATAGGAATTGAAAGTTGATTAAATTGTTCAAATATTTGTGGGAAATACACTATCAACACACATTGTTGAACATGTACTTATGTTGATTCGCGATTATCTAAATTAAAGACAAATACACTCGTATATATTACTTCTTCGTAAATTGTTATATCGGCAAAGGTGTCTCAGGGCATCAACTGATCACTAACCGGAAACTTCTAGAGTTCGAGGCTTGTTTTTGGCAGTACAACTAGTTACGTAGGTAGGTCGAATTCAGTCCCTCACTGGAAGAGAATTCTACCGGCCGACGGTAGTTTGATCGGTGGTCTGATCGATAGTTTTCCGACGTTTCTCCGATCAAGACGGATTAATACTCTAACAAACGGGCCACGCCCCGCGCGCTCTTTCCTTCCTCTTCCTTGCCCTATCCACGCCCATGACAAGCTTAGTGCTTGGCTGGCTGATGCGGTGGGAGATACCTATTGAGGAAAAACCCCGCAAGCTAACAGAAATGTGTACGTACGTACATAACAGCTTGAAAGTTTGTAAACAAAACACTATAATTGCTTCCAATTAATGAGGGCTTACTCAAGTAGTCCTCAGTTATACCTCGACGGACATGGATTTGAATATTGGTATACTATTATGCTGATAAGAGTAGTATACTAGTGGCATACAGAAGCTAAAATACTGCTGAAAGAAAAACACAAAATGGATTTCCAAAGTACGGTACACGCTGCTCAAGAACAACGACCTAGTGATGCTGTTGAATGGCATAGACTTTGATGTACTGGTTAGTTCCTATGCTCTTCGAGCAATGAAAGAGCACTGGGGCCACTCGTGGCCCCTGCTGCTTCTCTTGGAGGTGGTGAAGAGCTGAACATCGAATAGATCTATCTCGGATCTGTCTATAGCCCCACCTTTGTGTGTGTACCATTGTTGTGGTACAAGGTTCCGAATGCTCCACAGGCCTCAGACACAACTGAAAACACTCATGACATACGTGTGTTTCGAACCCACAGCCTCCCACGGCGAAGGTTAACACCGCCGAATAAACAAAAGTACCACTGAGTACGGTACTTAATACATAGTTGAATAATCTGTATTTTTTTGATTCGTAGATTAAAAAAAGATAATTTCCTCTTCCATAACCAATACGATAATGAGAATATCTTTTCCCCCTATCTTGTACAAGAGGGAACTTCAGTCCCACGACCCAATATAAAGTTTCCAGTGGCAACGCCGCTCGTGCCGAAATTATTATTGTAAAATTTGTTAAACAGAGTGAAAATCTCAGGTAAATACGTAATAGATGTGAGGAAATTATTCTAACGTAGATAGAAGCACAACGTGACGGTCACAGGATATTACAAATTGCACTCTTTAATATTACGTAAAGGTCATTTTGAGGTACAAAATATTTTGTTTTTTCGAAAATTACACAAGTGTAATTTTTTTGAAAGTTTTCCCACGTCGTTAATGTTCTTATTTCAAGCGATTTGCGTACACAAGCATATTTGTATTTCAAATGATGTCCAATAATTTTTTTTCGAAAACTCAAATTTTCTGTTTAAAGGAGCTTTAAATTTAGAATTTACAGTAGGGCATAAACGCCATTTGCGTTAAAATGGTTCCAAATTTTTCAAAGGAAATTGCCCTTTATGACAACGTTTTACTGTTCTTCAGTATTCCTAAAATAATATTTTCCGTCTATTATTAGGAAACCAAAAACATGAAAATTTCAAAATAATGTACTTTGGGCGGCGATAGATGGCAACGGGGTAGAGTATGTGGCACGTCGCAAAAGCGAGCCGAGACCAAAGGAAATAGAAAACGAATACGGAAAAGTCTGTTCCATTCTGTAGCACCTCTAGTTAGCATTGAAATCGAACAACAACGCAATCAGTAACCAACAATATTCTCAAAATTAGCTAAATGTACAGAAAATGTTATAGAACGCAATATTTACTATACAGTTTACACAATTATTTAGTTTACTTTTAGGTCATATTTACTTGAAGAAAATTGTATTTTATGAAAAAAGCACTTCATTTTTCCATTCCCGTTCCAAAGTAGAGAGAAAGTTATGAAATGCTTCACGAAAAAGCGGCGAATTTTCGGCAGAAAAACCATAAAACCTTTCCAACATTTGTGTACTTTTCGCGTAATTTTGCGTGAAAATTCAGACGAGAAAATACATGCTGTTTAGCACCACGAGTTTAACATATTTTCGGTCCACAAATAGAATGGAAATTCTACTTGAAGAATATTATAGACATGTGAAATCTAGTTCTGTTTGCTAATTTTTGGTGCCGTTGTTCAAAAAGTATCATTTTCAGAGTTTCTGAAAGCGCGTGATATTTAGCTTATTTTCATAGAATAGTTTTGAGTTTCGAAGTAACTTCATAAGACATCAATTTAAGCACTTGCACATGTCAAGTGAATGCTGAAAATAGTATTGATAGTGAAAAAGTAAAACATTATTGAGAAGTCATTATATTTATTATAAGTGAAACATATTCTGAGCATTCCGTCTAGTATTGTTAAAGCGATATGTGAACAAGTTTGAGAACATAATGATTTGATATTTATTCTTCAACGTCCGTTAATTTTAGCTACATGCAGTATCGATGGCTATGTCCTATTTGGTAAAACCAAATTCAAATATTACTTAGCGGTTGTAATTTGTCGAGAAAAATTGACTCTGCAATAGATAATGACCTTAGAACGTTTCGAATCCGAAGGGAGAGGAGTGGGAAGTGAATAAATTATCAATGTGTAACAGTCTGAAATTCAGAACAAAGAGTGACTACAATAGCTCTATGTCCAACTTAGGTACGGTCTTCTCAGTTATCAAATGTGCATGACCTCTAGTGGGAGATATAGACTTTTGTCTATATCTAGGAATATTCTTTACGCGTAGTACCTACCATCTTACTTTTCATCGGCTGGGCGGGGCGGAGCATGGTAGAGATAGCCAGGTGGTTACATTATCCATATTCTTCCTTTCACAAGACTGAGACTGGAAATATTTAAGTATGCCACGTATCCCCTTCTTTTCTTTTTCTTTTTATCTTTCTAAGTCATAATGCAGGAGAAAAATATTGGAATTGGTCCAGATCGATATTTCTTTATAAAATAAGTTTGAAAGATTCATGAAACGAATCAAAGTCTGTCTAGATGGTTGTGTGTATGTCACGGATAACTTGAGCAGATTAAAAATTATTGAGTTCTAACTTGGTTCAAACGTGTGGAGTAAACTTTGTTTGTGCTGTTACGTGATGGTTAAAATTGGGGCTGGCGGCGTGGAGATAGTAAGTTGAACCGAAAAAAAAAAGAGTTCAAAACCTGTAAAAATGTTCGTTTTAGAATAAAATACGGAGCAGTGGGGAAGGCGTTATGCCGGTCTGCAGTTTCTAACACATATGTCCCCTGGTTCATACGACTTGCATATGACAGTTGGTGGAAAACAAAATTACGGTTGCAATGAAAACGGTCAAAAACAAAACCCCAGTTGTACTTAACCGATAGCGGAACAGTGCCGGTACCCAGTCTACCCATCTATCCACCCATCTCCTGGTACATTTGATTTACTTGGGTGCAATGGATGAGAAAAAATATGTTACCTTTTGAATGAAATGAGCGAAAAACAAGTCTTCCGTTTTACCTAACCAACGATAGTGGAGAATGTGGTATCGGTCGGTATAAGTTACTCGTATCAGAGTAAATAGTTGTTACTAGTAGACGCTTATAATGCCAGACATTATATGTTGTATGAAATTCCGTATAATTAGTAATATTATTTTGTGAGTTGAGGCAGAATCGAATATGAAATATTACTGATCTGCTGAACCACATCGTGCTCTTGTGCGACAATGGGATCTTACAAGCTTTGAACAACTTTGCTCTTGTTAGTTTTGAGTAATACCCTTCTCCTGCCACTCAGCACTCGCAAAGATCGGTCATTGCACCCCGTGTTTGACCAACCTCAACAAAAAAATAATCATCTCCTCTCTAGGATAGAATATCTGCGTATTTCAAAATCGAAATACCAATTACAAATCAGACGGAATGACCACTCCTCGCGCCATCTGCCCGCCGCCGCGACCTCCGCTGGCAGCGCGTCAAGAGTCGGGGTGGGTGGGGGAACGCTCCCATCCATCGCAGTTACCGCGCCTGACTTGCTGAAATACGCGCCACCCAGACACGTGTCCCGGCCCACGCTGCCCTCGCGCCACGCTGCTCCAATGGCACTGAAGTATCAGGCGTTAACCATTAATAACGACCTTTTGGTTCGGGAGCCTCCGATTGGTTACTGGGGCTTTCAACCTTCAGTACTATTTATGTTATGTTCTGCGTATTCATAACACGAACTACGAGGCGAAAAAATAATTATATTATAGTTATTTATGTACCTAGGGCATATTGTAGATTTTTTTGTCCTACGGGCGACTTTCAAACTTGACAGCATCTGGTGCGGGGGTTTGGAAGTCGCCTGAGAGGCAAAAACATCAAGTAACGCTCATGGCTCATTGTCGAATCAAACGAAAATTCGAAACACCATTAAATTTTTCTTGCATCAAAAATAAATAAAGGCCGTAATCGTCCGTTCTCGATAAGGCGTCAGATGAAACACAGTGCATTTATATTTATCGTTTCGTATACAACAAAATGTTCATGTCGATTAATTTTCTTATTTTAGCATGATGCCATGCATTTATGATGGGACTTTGCAATTTCTTGAATTAAAATAAATCTAATTCATAAAAAACTAATTGGTTTCGTAGCGAGAATGAAGAATTCGACTTAATGAATTCCATAGGCCCGCAAGTGTATTAATTATCCTGTCATGTATTTTATTTCTGTCCAATAAGCGAACTAATGAACTATATTATATTTTTAAAACAAAATATCTATATTTTTAAATGCTACAATTGTGGTCCCATTTAATGTTTAAGGGGTGAAGAAAGTGTAAATTAGTACGTTGCAAATGTTACCAGAAATACTTTTAACCAAAATATATGACTTCCTATAAGTTTTAAAATCAAATTACATATTTTCCTTTTACATAATCCGTAAGCATTTCCTTCATCTTCGGAATCGCTCGGTACGTCTATGCTATATGCCGTCAGGTTTATAGTTTACGGTCTGACTGACGGTGAATCTTTCTTCTTTCATTCTCAATTTATAACAATTATTCTCGTTGTGTTCCTTTGATTTACCTTTTTTAGCTTCCCTTTATATCTAAGATATCTTGCCATTATCCCTATCGGCCGGTGGCGACGGTGTAACGGTTAGCGAATCGAACTTGTGATACCCAAGTTGGCGGGTTCAAATCGGATCGAAGCCGTGGATTTTTAAGGACGAAAAAAACGTACGCCTTCATTCGGAGGAGAAGTAAAGCCGGCTGTCCCATGTTAGTAGATCTACTTGCATGTTAAAGATCCTCAAGCCTAAATTCGTCGCCCAAGAAATACCGCCTTTCCCCGCTAGTGGGTGAAAGGAGCGTAGTCGCTGTCAGACGGAAGAGCGGGCCTGAAGACCCGAGTCTCGCCACGTAAAATAAGACAGTTCATTTCGATCATCCAGACTATTCGTAATAATCTCGTTTCTGCTGTTTCAACCGATCCTAAAGTCTGCTCTCTGTATTTTATGTTCAAGAATTTGTGTCAGAATAAGTCTTTGTATTTTTCTGTGACGCTACAGAAACGGGCTCAGGCCGTGAACGAGGTAAGGCCTACCTACTGCCTCTCGGCCATGGGTTAAGAGGGTTCGTGTGGTGGGCACGTTTGTATGGTAGCCATCCCCACGCCGTATTCCGGTCTTCTCAACATGAGAAGTGAATTTTCTCATCGTCACACAGCAACATATACTGGAACATTGCAAGGAAAACGGACACTATAATCTTGCCTGACCCGAATCGAACCCGGGCCGCGTACTGGAAAGCAAGCATGTTGACCAAGAGCTAGCCACGAGGCTAAAATTAGTCTTTACTTAATAGAAATTCAGCAATGTGTCTTTCACAGCTTTATTATTCAACAATCCTCTTGTAGTTCGCTATGCATATTCATGTCAATTAAATTTGTTTTTTTTTTACCTTATTTTAATTGACAGTGACATTTTATTCCCAATAATTAAAATTTTGTCTTTTTAAACGATTTTCCAACAGTCATGCAACCTTCGGTCGATCATTTACCATAGAATCTCATTGGCTCCGTTTCAAGTGATATTATGGTTCTTACTGTAATTATTTTCAATTTATCTAACCTGGATTACTGTGAATTGTAAAATTCGTTATGATGAATATTTTAGAGTGTGCTACTTTTATTGAATCTGACACCCATTAATTTGGTTCATTGCTGAATATCCCTCTGCCAAATTTCCCTGAGCGACTATCGTGCTAGGTTTAGCGGTAACAATTAAAGTAATTTGGTAGAGACTATTTTATTCTGACGTACGAGCCGTCAAGATTCGTAACATATTCTTAATATTCACTACTTCCTTGCAGAAGTTCCGAGAATATGAAGCAGGATATGAAAAAAGCAATATATTTTCTCATGTGCAGCAGCCTGGATTCCGGATATTAATTGCGATTTTTTTGCCGTCACTTTAATATATTTCAGTTATTGGTATTTGCATACATTGAAATTCGGATGAAATGAAAGTTTAGTTGTCGTTCATGGTCTGCGAGGATGGGTTATCTCCGAAGTAAAGTAATTGATTTACTCGAATGGTTCTTGGCCTAACTAATTAAACTGTCCGACTTAAATCATAACATCTGTGATATTTTGTCTTACGTAACGCGTATTTATAAAATACATTCATCTGGATAGCGTCAGTGAATGTACGTTTTTAGGAAGAAATATAAAGGGGTTTTTTATTATGATTTATAATTCGTTGGGTTATGTCCTGGTAGTTTACAGATACAACATTGAAACAGATACATAATATTGAAAAAAATGTTTGTTTTTTTTTAATTACGTGTCTCGCGGGAGAGATGTGTTCCCGCATAAATGTAAACTTACCTCTTTAAATGGTTTTCACATTACGCTGATTCGTAAGGTGATGAAATACACTGTAAATGAGAAAGTGTCGCTCTTGAGTTAAAACTTGGAACAGCATTTACATAGTTGTTTATGTATAAATGCCCTTTTAAAATCATCATTATATTGGTTCATTTAATTAATCTGATTGTTTTAAATCTTCTAACGTGCAATTGGATTCATTTTCAGTTGAAGCATATTACTGCTAGCAGTACTATCTACGCCCTCGCCTCAGATGTTGGTTCATTAATACATTGGCTGGTAATTCTAAACATTTAATCACATCGACTCCGGTAGTGTTCCGCGACACAGATGCCCGAATTTATGTGTAAATAATTTTTCCAAGTAATCTATACTACAGAAATGTGACATCTTTGGATATTATTTTTGTTTTAACGAATCTGCGACTCGTGCACGGGACTTGCACATGTATTTCGCAAGGTTACTTAACTATGATTTGGGTTCTAATAATTCTCTCGGAAGCTAAAATCATTTCTCTTGTATCGTAAATAGTTTATTATTCAATTATACCATTTATTATTTCTCTTGCAAATTTTCTTGTGAAAAAATTGTAATGGAGAAATGATAGGGTTAAAATTGGTTGAAAATTTGAATTTATAGCTTAAGTTTCCGAACCATAACTACCATTTATATTAGTCCAAATGGCTGCTGAATTAATCAAAAAATGTAGAAATAAAATAAAACCTTTATCATCGCTGCGTCTCCCGACCTTCCATAGTCGAATGTTATCTTTTTCTCCGTTTCGTAAGCCATACAGAAATAGCAGCATCCTTTCCACGCAGGATGAAAAAACAAATATGTCTGGGAGTTTATGAGTCAGAGGGCACCTAGAAGTTACTGGATACCCGTAGACAAGCTTGGATTATAATTTCATGTTTTTGTTGGAAGTGCTGAAATAAAATCATGAGAATCGGATACAGAGCGGCAGCTGACACCACGGGCCGCGAAGCGGGAAAGCACTCGGAGATTTATGCAATATACAGGCGTATCCCCTGCCACCGTAGCTCGTCCTCCAGGGACGGGGGGAAGGGGGGGGGCGCGCTCGCGCCCGCGTCACGATTCCCAATTGTTTTCCGAGAAGCGCGAAGGCCCCGAGCGGAACGGGATGCATCTCCGCTCGCGGGAGTCC
This sequence comes from Gryllus bimaculatus, assembly GCA_017312745.1. Taxonomy (NCBI): domain Eukaryota; kingdom Metazoa; phylum Arthropoda; class Insecta; order Orthoptera; family Gryllidae; genus Gryllus; species Gryllus bimaculatus. The sequence continues at coordinate 67,488 of BOPP01000104.1, forward strand.
CCATCGAGGCCAGCTGCGCCGCAGAACCCCCCCAGAGGAGATTGTCTCGAGCTTCCCCGGCGCACTGGCTGGAAAGAGGCCACGCGGAAGCGCGGAGGGCGGGGCGGCGCGCCGGAAGAGGAAACCGCTGCTGGATGGAGCGGCACCGGGGAGTCGCCTAGGTGAACGCCCCCATATACGTCGCCCGCGTTGGGGCCGGCTCGATTTGCACTCGCCGCTGGGTCTTCTCGTTTCACTTGCCACCGACACCCCTTCCCCACCCCTGCCCTGGCACTCCACGACCACGGCTTCCCCTCGCTGACATTCCACACCGCGCTGGCCGTGCCTCGCCTCTCCTCCTCGCCCCCGTTCATCCTCTTCACTTCTTGAACCTTTCAATTCTCTTTGAGAACTTGTCTCGCCAGGCTTATTTTCTTAACTCCCATCTTCTTCTTTTTATGAGTACATTTTTTATTCTTTTTTCGTCTGGCACTTGTCTGAGCCTCGCCCTTATCATGACTTTCGTTATTTTTGCCGCTGAATCTAGTAAAGTCGTTTCAGCTTAATTCATTACAAATCCTCTCATGCTGTGACATCATTTCTATATTCCTCGACATCGAAAAAAAAACTCTATTCCAAGTAATAATACGTTACTTTAGATGTTTAATGTCACGTAAGGAAGACGAATGAAATTGCAGTTCTAGATATCTCGACAGCAACGCATTCTTGCGTTCCAATGGTTATCGATATCGAGAGCGTTAGGCCGAGGAAGATTTGCAATATTGATCTCTTTTCATCATCAAAATAATGGAACTAAATATACAATATTATACTGCGAAGATTGGTGTCTCCTTAGGGCGATGCCTGGTAAAATCCGTAAGGTTGCGATAGTTAAGTGTCTTCATTCCTCTTATTGATTGAGTTGTGTCGAAATGTTACTACAATATTACAAAATATTTATAAAATTCATGAAGCTGGTGTATAGCAAAAGACAGACGCGGTGGAAGACCTACCAAGTCCATTATTTGTGATATGGTCGGTAGTGTGTGTGTTTTTTTAATAATACCTTCGTATAAAGAAAAATCATGTAAATGTGAGTACCATCTTTAGGTAAATAGGTCATATTTAGGTACATATAATTCGCCTCAATTGTTCTTAATGGAGGGCAGTCTGCTAAAATATAAAATCCTTAACAGTCCCATTAATTTTAGTATGTAACCTCCAATTTTAATGCAACTAAAATGATAGTGTTTTATAAAACACTATCATATTTAATATATTGTTTATTTAAAGCTTGTGACATGTAAAGCCACATCCTACGGTAGTTACCTGTATAGTAATAAGTTAAAGTGGTTCGTAACAGGCGACGAACACTCAGACATTCTCATAACCTCTACATTCTAAACGTCTACATTAATTTATTCCCGACTTATATCAGTTCTTGAAAATTAATTAACCGTAAAGCTACCGCCATACAATAGTGGTACTGAACATAGGGGTTTACTTGATTCCATAATTATTGTATAAAAGTGACGAATTCTTTTTCCGTCTTTTCAGCGAATTCGACATAAAATTAGTCATGAACCGTTTTCCGCAAACCATAAAAAGGCGGAAATGTGCGCGATTGTCATTGGAAGCCAGCGCGTGGGCGGTATAGCTATCTCAAGGATTATGGAGTTACGTCTTTCGAAGTCACCAATTAGAAAAATTACCTGCAAATAATGAATATAAAACGATATTAATTAAAAAGAAAACAGTATCAAAAGTTTTACCAATATATTATCAAAATTTTAAGGCTCCAGAGAATGAACAATCCGTTTTGGATGTTGGAAACGTATTCCAATGGTGATTGATTATCGTCAAGTCCCAAATGCTGTCGAAGTTGTTGATTTTTTGTTCTCTTTGTCTTCTGTGTCTTCCCGTCGTGGTTTTGTTAGAATGATGAGCTACGATTGTGACGTATTCATTTGAATCTGACTGTCGCAGCCTTCTGGGAAGCGGGCGAATTCGTATCACCTTGTCCACTCGAGTGAACTTCTCCTTGCCTCGTCCATTTGATTATTAGATCTTAACATGGTTTTCTACGTTCTTTTGCGCGTGTTGCTGTTGTCGTCTGACGTTTCCTTACCGATCCCACCCTTACAAATTTCGCCGTAACCACTCCGCCGGCCACGTCCGTCAGTGCCTGTGTGCTCGTGGGCACAGCGGCCTCCTTCGCCTTGCCCCCTCTGCGGCCGCCCGCCGACGTCTCCCTCGGGTGGCCCGCGCTCCCCGCCCCGCCCGCCCCGCCCCGACCCCGCCCCGCCCCGCCCCGCCCCGCGCCCCGCCCCGCCCCCGACTCCGCGCCCCGCCCCGCTCCGCCGCCCGTCTATCGACCGGGCCCACTAGCCGCGCCACGCCAGGCGGACGCGGCGGGCACCGAACCAGTTTCCCCGCGCCGCCCCCGCCTCGGCGCTCGCTCCCGCCCGCTTGCCCTTCGCTCCCGCCTTGTTCCGCCGGCCCGGCCCCGCCCGCCCTTTTCATAAGCGCGCGTCAAAGCCCGCCCCCGAGTTGATAAGCGGATGTCACGCTCCCCAATAAAGAGGCACAGTGCAAAAATTAATCTTTAACGGGCGGTCTGGTTAATATGATGTGTGTATACAGCACCGGGTTTTATGAATATGAGTGCCAGCCCACTGGCATTCCGGACTTGCTTGACATGCACGCGTCCTCCGCTTGTGTTGGCGTCGCTCTAAGTTTGGTGCTGTTGTTTTCGGGTTAGGATGTACAAGATTAATTATATTTTTTGTTTGTTTTTTTATTTAAGGTCGCTTCATAACAGCTCTGGTCACGAGCTGCCGTAAATAAAAATTTCTTTTTGAAATCATTATTGGTCTGGAATAAAAATTGATTGTTCGACTGGATGTTTATTTAGAGTCATGTAGACTTTCACGGCCGGATTCATTATTACAATTATCTGCGGGGCTGGATGGCCATGGGCAGTCGCCTGCGAGCTGTCTGGGAGGCTACTTCGTCCACGACCACTCCGCCACCGATGATGTCGGGCGCACTTGCAGGCGAAACGTCTGAAAACACGATTTTCACTAGCCATTCAGCCCGGAAGATAATTCTAATTGTTCATTTAAATTTCGCCTTTAAATCAACTTTAATATCATCGCTATCCGTTGTTCTTCTACTGTTATCTTTGAGTTACTAGCCCATAGGTCAAAAAAATATACGATTACTGTTATGACCGCTTATCTTTATCTGGTTTATTTTTTTATGCAAATACAAGAAACTCTTCGATTATTGTTTTTATTATTAGTATTATTATTATAATTATTAATTGGATTAATAACATGTTAGTACGGAATGATTCAATGAATATATTTTCCATTACAAACGTAGATGACACGTTTTTTTAAAGTAAAGTATACGTAGTATTGAAAATTTTATATTAGCCTACTTTTATATTTATTAATAATAAATTATAATTAATCATTTTAAATCAATGTAGATTTTTGTTTAAAATAGCTTCAAAACAATATGATTATTACTTGGCACAACCCATTCTTAATGTGGAAATAAAGCTTTTTTTGCGTAAGTTTCCTTTTTTTTTTTTTAATACTTCGAGTTAAATCTAAATTTTTACTGAAGTATAGTATCACAGTGATCTATAATGTATTCAATTTTCAGATTTTTATCTGCTTCCCTAACGAAGATATTACTGTTGAAAGTTTTGAAAAAATAAAAAATTCCAATTTTTAAGAGGATGTAATTTTCAAGAAGAACGTTATTTACCAATGATATTTTACAAAACGTAACTACTGTTACGTGTAAATACACAGAAAAAAATTAAGGCTGTGATTCTACTCCTTCTTTGAGGAATAACTCTGAATATCGAATTTCATTCATTTGCGTTAGATTCGGTTGCAAATATTTACCAAATAAAAGCATAGAAGGTATGTCAATAATATTTCGATTAATAGCCATAACATACTGAATCCAATGTCTTTCATTCTAAAATGCTAGAGCGACTTAGAGCTGAATGATTTAGAAATGAGTAAATGTCTACCAACGCGAAATGTAGCGCACTTCGTAAAACAAAAATGGCCGCCATTTGTAAACCAGGTACAATAAAAAAATTTAAGATGGTTTTGAACAGACGAAACATAGGGAAATTTATGTACAAAATATGATTTTTTTTTTTTTCGAGATGGTTGAGCGACCAATTTATTAATTTCTGGACCACTTAAAATGGATTGATCCTGTATTAAGTCTAAAGTTTAAAGGTCCATAGTTGAAATGTCTACTAGCTATCGTCTACGAGATAAAACATCTATCAGCCAAGAGGTTGATATGAAATAAAACCTACAATAACACGTATTATCTTTGAATTGGTAACCATGATGGTCATGAGAACATCATTCTTTGAATATTATAATGAATAATTCTCAAATTTCTTACTTAATGACGGACTTTTCGATAAAACATTTTCTTCCATTGACATCTTCTGTTTTACCCACCTAAATCAAGAAAATAAGTATTGATATTAATCATTAGTTCCCAGAATCCATATGGTGTTGAAAGAAGAAGAAAGGACCAGCCTAAATTAATAATATTGTAACAACATTTATTCTGTGCCCCCAATTTTTTTTCAGTAATGATATTGGTATGCGTTTGGTGTTGGTATCCCCCAAGTTATCGATTCCCCAATACCAGTAACAATTTTAGCAATACTGAAAATGAAAGCGGGATCCTTGGAGTGCAATGCAATGTCGGAAGTGCCGGCCGCCCTGGCAGCCTTTTCCTTTCGGAGGCGGCGTGGAGCGCTGCTCCTCGCGGGCACTCGGTCGCGCCGTCTGCTCTCATTAAGGCGGAGACGCGTGAAAAATCGGCCGGGGCCGCTGTTCGACAAATTTTCTTAGGCTGCGAGGGCTCGCCGGGGAGATTTATGGCTCGAAACACTTTTCACCGCTGCTCTTTTCTCTCTTCTGAGGGCACTTCCCCGAGGAAAGAATCGCCGAGTGCAGTACTTGACTTAACCTGCCCGTCGCGGTGCTGCTGTATTAGTTACTAGTATAGAGAGATCATGTGTATATGAGAGTCTTCCCGTTAGCAAAAATGAGGCTTTAGGCGGTTTTCCTTCGATGGTTTGGTGGTTTCTTTTCGAGTGAGAATATTTTCTAGGTAGAATCCATTGAAACTCTTTGTCATTACACTAGCGCTCTTGCACAAATATACAAACCAGAATTTTGTATACAACAGAATAATTGTTCTGTTTCCTAATCTCTGTAAGAGTTTGAAGAAAAAGATGAGAAGGTAAACCATTATTAAAATTGTATTAATGCAATTTTCATCAAAATGTATTAAACACTTCAACACTAAATAATATTGGTAATTTTTACTCTCTCTTGCATTTAACAAAGAAAAAACTCAATTTCCATGAACAAAATATATTAAAATAACCCCCGTAAAATCGAACTTGTACTTAAAAATTATAAGTATTATTTCGTATGTATATTCCGACTTCGAATTATTTCCGACAGATTGTGAGGAACATGACCAAACGTCGATGCTTTTTGCGTCGACCTTTGCAATAGCACACCTAATTGGGCGGTATCGCATTCCTTTTTATTCTCTCGAATAAAGTTATGTAATGCTGAAAAACATACCATTTGTAGATATTGATTCCGAGCACCTCAACCATAGATCCCCATTATTCCCGTAATCGTAGTGCATGTTAAATTCTAGTAGATAAATGGTGTTTATCGATAGAAGGTGAGGTCCCGCATTGGCTTGCTAGGTTACTTCCGTCAGGTATCTGCCCCCAGCGGGGCACCGCCGCAGCCGGGCAAACTCGAAAATCCTGACTGGTCTCCCGACATGTTGGATAGTGTAGTACATTTAAGTGTGTATGTGAAAGAGGAAGTGTCGAGAATAAGGAAGGAAAAATTGAGCGCTGTCTTTGGCTCGGTGTTAGACTACCGCTCCGGTAGAGCCTGTGTTTGACGGGAGAAACCACAGAGAATTCGTAAGAGAGCAGGCTGCCTCTTTGTAATTATCCTTCAGGAAGTAGATGAATTTGACCCAACAAACTAGTTAGTCTCGAAAATCCACCTGTGTCGGAAATCGAACCTATAGACCGTCAGATCAATGATGCTGCAGAGGCAACTCTGTTGCGGCTGAACTATCTCAAACGGTAAATCATGTCTAAATTTTTACGGATATACATTTTTAAGGATATTCATCCTCGAAAAGGGCAACAAATTTTTGCCAGAGAACCCTGGTTCGTCAGAATTCTTTTAAAAAACTTCGTTTAGATAGAGCACAATAAACCCAATTCAGCAAAAAATGTGCCGTTTTCATTAAAATTTTGAAATTTCGAAAACGTTTTTTTTTTATCTCGCCCTCTTCGTTTGGTCAACTGTGCTTTTCAAGAAGTAGCAAACTAGTTGTGATAAGACGTAAGCGTGATATATAATGCGAGAAAGCATCTGCTATAATGTTGTTTTTGAAGACAAGTACAGATATGAAAATGTCATTATTTGACTCTTTACGACCATATGGAGTGTGTTAAAGAAATAAAAAGACATTAAAATATGTTCTTCATTATTTATTATATTTAAAAAGAACTGACTCTTGGCTTTCCAAGCTCCCTGTACAGGTTTTCTATTTCAAAGGTTGTACTTCCCCTGAAGTACAATATTTGAAATCAACATTCGTATATTCGTGTCTACATTCGCAATATTATTAATACGCCTTTAAAAGCTGGAAGGTGTCACTCGATTGTTCGCGTCGTTGTGTGAATTTAAAGGAGGAATTGGGGAAATATATCAGAAATGTATTACAAAATGTTTATCTTTTGGGAATGGTAGTACACCCTACTTCACTTCCAGATCAATATTGATATTAGAAATATCTGTCGATTTAAAAGATGTCTTAATTTCTTTAAAAGAGTTGCTAAAAATTATCCCCGAATGCAAGTATTATTTTTTTCTTTATCTGATGCTACATATACGATTTTGGTGTTATCCATGATTAATATCCAGAAAAAATTATTTCTTCAGAGCTTAGAAATCCATAGTGTCTTCTATGTTCCAACCACTGTTTGCATTACAGTATTTGGTGCACCCTCTGAGGTGAATAGACGTCCCAGGTGCGACGCCATCTCCAGAGGGGTTGATGAGGGTCTATTACCTAGGGAATAGCGCGCTGTGGAGGGCTAAATGGTTGCTAGATGTTCCAGTTCCGTGCAATAACGAAAGGAAGGGTCAGTGCTTAGAGCAACTGGAATACGTTTAGGAGAGGATACATTCTCGGAAAAATCTAGTTGGTCACATAAACTCACTACAACTATCAGTAGCTACTTATCAGATAATGGGTAATATTATAAAAAAAACTTGTCGAAACTAGAAGGTAAACCAGTGTTGCTACAATATCATATACTTTTTTGTGGCATTTGTAACAATTACGTAATTTTATAGAACAAGAAGAACCCATGCGACTATTTCGCACATTTACTGGAAAGTAAAAGCCACAGTTAGTGTATCAAACAACTTGGCAAACAGATCTGTAGGTTTACGATGTTGCAAAGATAATGCTAGTGTAATTATTATTACTAAAGAATTGGCGGAAATTGTGTGTTGAAAGTTCGACATTTCTTAATAAAACTGCTTTTAATTTTATGCGTAAAAGATAAGAAACGATGATTATAAAATTAGAGGAGAATCTAATTGAGAAAGTAAGGATACAAGGAAACGAAAATTGTTACTCAACAATTAACTTGCAGGCGGTGTGAATATGTACTGGAAGAAGTTGTCACGAAGACATTGCAGGGAACACGCATCAAGCTAAGTAATCTCAAAAAGATAAGAAACAATAAACGCTTTATTGCTATGATTGAGACAAAATTCAAGACTGCAAGCTTGCGCGCGTAGGTCTCTATGAGAATCATGGGAGATCTCCAGAAGAACCTGCAGTAGCACTTCCTGTCACGTAGCAAATCTGGCTAGCAAACGCCGGGGGCAGTCGTCGAGCGAAACGAACTCGAACGACCGACCGCCTGGCGGGAACGACCGGCCCTGGGGCAGGCCGCTGCGCGTCGCCGTCAGACGCCGCCCCGAAGGAGGCCGCAGCGGGGCCCATCCGCCCCGCCCCCACCCCACCCCCACCCAAGCCACCGGCGGCGGTGGGCCATCAAATGATTCCATCAACGGTTTAACGGTGGCTGTAACCTCCCGCGGCCTGGCTGGCGGCCGCGCGCCGCGCCGCGGGGGCGGGCAGCGCCGGGGGCTGCGCGGCCCGCGCCGCCCGCGCCGGCCTCGACCTTGACCCGCGGCGTAAAGAAGCGTTTTAAAAGCAAAAGGCGCCGTGGTGAATATGGAACAGTGAGTGCGGGGGCGGGGAACGGAGAAGGGATTGGAAGTCGGCGAGCGGAACTGAATGCGGGAAAGAGCGCCTCCGCTCCCAATGGAAGTGACGGGGGGCGGTGACGTGTCAGGGACGGGGGCGTGGGGAGGGGGGAGGCGGTCGGAGCTCTCGAAGGCGGCGCGGACCCACCTTCGGAGGGCGCCATTGTGTGCCGGCAGAGTGTTCAACGCCCCGCCGAGGATGTCGCCGGAGTTTGAGGATCCGCGGTAACTTCGCCCACGGTTTCGAGGAGGTGTCACGGGCATCCCTCTCGTGGCGCTGTTGACCCCGAGAAGGTCGGCCCAATCGTTGAGCCATCGTCCTCGTCGACGTCGAGGAGGGCAAAGTTAAGGGTAGAAGAGCCCAGGTTGCGTGAGAGGAGAAATCATTAGGTGCCGGAAATGGTTCCGACCAGGAATAAACGTGGTTAGATCGGAAGTGCTTCCGTCTTTAAAACTCTCCGAAATTGAAAAGTAATAGTTTTATATTCTTCTTGAACTTACATTCTCCTTACATTTTCACCATTCTAAATAATGAATCTTATGCCATCATGCATTGATTCAAAACTTATGAATACTAAATCATGAGATGTCTTCCTCCTTCAATAAGGCGTCAATATATGATATAAGTATTGATAATAAATGCCCATATCGTTGGAATGTGATAGTTCAAGATTAAGATAATAGTCGATGTTCTCTTTGGAAATAAAACGTGTGCTAAAGAATTATCTGTATTTCTCAAATTCGAGTAGTATTTGGAGGATTATGTCACAAAAGAAAAAATGCAGGTAAAATGTCTTTGATTCATCGAGAGATGTGCAATTCTTACTCTTCATTAGTGCAGTTGATTCCAGTTATAGTGAACCTTTGGGGTGAATCATTTTTGTTTAATTTTATCGTAAGTTCGAAATATAAGTCGATTTTAACTTCGTCCTTTCTTCTTACTTGATTCCGTATGGCCCGCATTCGAAATGTCTCGTTCGTGAAGTTTACAACACCCTTCAATGCTTCTTGCATTTTAAGAGCAGTTACTTAGTGTTTGTATTCTTTTCGTCATCACAGTAGTTTTCTTGTGTTTTACAAGAGTTTTTCACCACAAGTTCTAATGTCTTAGCTAGATGATATTTCACTAGTTTCCAACTTGTACTCCGCGGCTATGAAGTCGTCAGGTGGAACAGAACTGCCATTGATGAGCTGAAGCAGTTCTTTAGAGGGATGTTATCCTCAAACCCTTTCATTCTCTACAAATGTTCTAAACCTTATCCACGATATGTAATATCTTCCTGTTACATGAATTCGCGGTGCTGAGGCGATTTTCCCCCCTGGAAGTTGAATTTACTATGTACACTATAATCAATTTTGTGTCCGCTGTAGCCGAATCTTGTAGTGCTTATTTGTTATGGATATTGATTGACACCAATGATCTCACTTCACTGTAACCGAATGTTCCCTATGCAGAGTGTCTCAGAATAAATGTTGAAAACTTTTGAGGAGTGAAAGGACCAAAATTACTACTTTTAACCAATAAACATACAGTGAGAAATTTCTGAAAATGGAGGTACACATGTGACATTTGCTCCTGATTGCAAGGCAATTCTTTGTTTTGCAAGACACGTTCTGACGCAAAGGAGATAGTCCAGGAGATTTCATGTGCATGCAAAGCTGTGCATACGAGGTTGTCTAGCATGCAGAGGCAAATATAAAATGTGTAACTCCGTAAAATGACATTTCCTACCATATTTTCATCGTCAAAAAGTGATAATTGTCGACCCCTGTACATGCCGTAGATGTCTGTAATATTTAATGAGAGACCTGAACCAGAGTTCACTATATTCAGAGGCGACTGTAGATACTTCATAAGTGAAATTACTGTGTTCATTTTAAAATTATATTATTTGAGAGAAATTCTGAAAACATGTTTTATTTTGCGTGTATTAGTTGCATTTTCTCACTTATCTCTATCGCTATTGCAAATTTTAATGAAACGTCTGTCAAAACGTGAATTCATTTTAGGTCATTTCCGTTCTTTATTTTACCTCCAAGGGAAATGAAACGTATGAGAACTGAGAAGCGTCAAATTCCATGTGGCGCCTGCCCTGTGTTCTTTTGTCCCAGCGTGGTAGTTATGAAAAATCGTCCACTTAAGCCATGCCATTAATCATTTCTCGTTTCTTTCGCCCCACAATTTTGGAATTCCTCAATAATTTTTCTCCCTGATGCTCTCCAAACAATCTTGAAATTTTTCTGCGTGATGAATGAAATGAATGATACGAGGAAGGATAGACCACTCGATATGAATCTGTACATAGAAAGTTGTGCGCGTGACTGTGTTGGTACTCGCATTTATATCTTTAATGGTTTACTAGATTTCTAAGGTTAACCGTGTAATATACTCTTATATTATGTTTATTAGTAGTATTACGAGCAGGGCCGGATTCTGATGACCTAAAAGTTCTTTGAAAATGACATAAAAATGACTTAATAAAATGAAAAGATCTAATTGTTTTAATACTCAAAACTTTGTATGAAAATGTTTATTCGATGAATTTTACAATTTTAAATAAAATATATTTCTGTAAAATTATATTTAATATAAAGCTTACATTTTAGTGGGAAATTTAATTTTTATTGTAGCTCCGATCTTCCAACCGTCAGTTTGGAAAGGTCGAAGAAGTTATCGAAGATCCGTGTAATTTTGAGAGTTCAAAAGACTACTGCAGTCGTGAATTTCGAAGTTCACTGTAGCAGTGAATTTCGTCATGAACTGATGATAAACATAACAACTTTGTTCAAGCGTGTTATTGTAAATTCATGAAACATTCCTTAACAAAAAGCACAAAAATGAAACAAAATGCATAAAAATAACAAAAATGTAAAAAATGACACAAAGGTCCAAAAATGACCTAACAATTCAAAAATCAGAAAAAATTCTAGAAGTGACCTAATAATTATATATTTCTATGACCTATATGCTGTGATAAACATTCTTTTACTAGTTAGGTACGTCTAAAATGCACCAATTAAAGAAGACGTCATCAGAATCCGAGCCATGATTATTAGTGTATTTTCCGTGCCTACGTATGTTCCTTGCCAATGCTTGCCGTAGGCGGGAACAATTCAATAGGACTTCTCACAGCTACTTAAAATGTTTAAAGTGATACACGAATTTTTGTAACAAGTCCTCTAAGATCATTGAAGGACGAGAGCGGAAGGATAAGTAGGAAGCAATGCGACGACGAAAAAGCGACGATTGACAGTGAAATAATAAAATTTGTTCTATTAAATTATAATAAATGCATAAAAATAAACGAGATGATTGGTATGACTAGACAGGGTACTTGTTTTCCTGTCATTGTAAATAATATGGTAGCATTGTGTTGAATTCAAAAATTCTAATATCTTAATAACAAAACAAAAATTAATGTAAATTGTGTGTTCTGAAGTATTTTAGATGTAGTGCTATAGTAATGAAGCATCAATTCAATGATTTAAGAGAAAAGCTCAAGTATAAACTCAAATATCCTTCCAACTATTTTAACGTTCTCTGCTATGACCGCGAAATTAGTCTGTGGTTTAGAGGTTCCGTTGCTTCAGAGCTAAGGAGCAAGTGTATATTTACATGAATTAAAAAATAATATTAGTAAGATCGTAATTTACAACTATTAACCCTGCGAATCAAATAGCATCTAGTTTACTTTTTTTATTAACATTGAAGTGACGTTGAGCCATTTACATTCCATTATATTGAATTAGTATTTACCGCAAGCGGGGCACAACATATAGTATCATAATAGGTAGTCAGCATACGTCTGGGATTACATTCTTGACTGTGCGGGTTGCGTCGCGTCTCGGTATACTGCTGCAGTATAGCTCTGAAGAAGGCCACAGCAAGATGGCCGAAACGTCAGCCCAATTGACCGAGACGCGGCTCATCCCGGATAGCCAAGAATGTATCGACTCCGGCCGCGGATGCCTACGAAGGCATACGTCAGGGATTAACCTCCATGTCATATACCTCCAATTTCCCCTTTGGCGTAATTTATTAATATACCAAACTTCGTTAGAGTAAATTAACATTAACTCATGATACAAAGGCCTGAAGTTGCGAATATTTAAAAATTCCTTATAGTTAAGTATATTTTTTCAATTTATTTTTTCTATTTCTTTAACAAAAAAACTGCATAAAATCATCAGTAACGATGAAATTAGTTGTTAAATAAATCGTTTTCATTTTTATCAATATAGTATGTTTCATTGTTCTTTATAATCTGGAGCCTTCTGTCCATTATCTTTAACGAATTTCAAACTAATTATTTTGGTTATCAACAGTCAAATGTGTAAATGTGTCATCCTGTGTAAAACTATTTTTTACCATATGAATTATTTAATGTCACTTTAATTTTAGGTGTGATTTTTTTGTCTGAGAAGTAGGATTTTTTCTTTAACTTGCACTTCTCCCTTATATGCTACAGATAGCTTTTAACATTTTTTGCCGTTAAATAAATAATAAAACTGTTTAAACACTTTGACAGAAATTAATTAGTGAAAGCAGGCATTAGTAAATTCTAGTCCGGAAAAAAAATCACGTGACACTTTTAATACTATCCTCAAAAACCTGGGTCTATATACCAAAGTTCAAATTTTTCAATTTGATAGTCCTGCTTCTAATACATGCCATGTCAATAGAGCTTCTTCTCTTTTGAAGTAGTTGAATAATAGAAGTTTACTTGCCAACATTATGCGTAGGGCCTCGTGTTGCGGCGTGTGTTCGAAAGTGAGTTACCTCAGAAGACAAGGAGACCTAATATAACAGTTTAATATAAACTAAGGGAAACTGGAAACTCTACGGAGAAAGCAAATTTCAAGACGGGAAACATTTACAAGATGCTGTGTCAAAATTGAAGAAACAATGTTTACTTATTTGTCTTCTGACTATATTGCCTAAAAGTTATTTTAAAGTAAATAAATTTTAAAAAGCCTTACAAGCTATTGTTGACCAGGAAGATAATTCGTTTGTAAGGTATATTTCGTTGCATTTGATAAAGACAGTTTGAAAAATCCTAGGTGTATTAAATACAAATTGTGTGTTGACCATATTCAGCCTGAAATGCTGAAAAATTCGAAACATTTGCGCCAGAAAACAATGATATTAGAGGCTATTTAATGCTAAATGTAACCCTTCAATTGGTTCATGTGTATCAGATGTTGGATATTACTTTTTTTCATAGCTTATTCACGAGATTACTAACTGCAATTTTAATTTGTGATGTTATGAAATTGGAGTGTTCCAGCATCGTGTAAGGCAAATCGTACGCAGCCGCGTTTCTCGCTAGATTACTCAGAAGATACGAATGTAATTATTGCCCTGAGAAGTTATGATTCCACTCACCGTAACGCAAATATGAATTTAGGCTCCCACAGACCGGCGCGAAATGTTCGTAGAGGAAGTTTCGCGTCACGTGTTTGCTCACGGGCGCGTTCAGACCTGCGCAGCAGGCGTGCGTCTCTGCAGCGGAATGGCAGCGTGGAATTCTCACGGGTTTTGTCTCGCGTTCCGACGCCTTTTCTTCGCTGGCACTTGCGTTTTGCTGGGGAAACCAATGCAATGACTCGTCAAATGTCGATTATTTTCAGCTCGCCAGTGTACTTGACACGACTGAAGACACAGAACTAATGGTGCTAAACTTTCTCGTACTCAGTGTAGGCTAGCGTATCGATGTTGCCCCACTCCATTCCCAGCTGTTACCTCTCGGCGCCTAAATGGCATTTTTACATTTTATCAATTGTTCAGTCCCCTAACAGTAGAATTGAAATATAACTTTAAAAATATTATAGAAGAGTAAACATCAAATTTTCAATGAAAAATTTGGATTTTTGAAAAAAAAATCGTTCGAGCGTTTCTGAAAATATGCAATTTGATGCCCATTTTCGCCGCAAACTTTCCGCAGTTTCCGAGAAACTTCATTTGACATTATTGAAGCAATTGTACTCAGAAATGCGGTAACATATAAAAATGCCAGTAATGTAAATATTGACATGAGAAATATTTCAAAAATAATTTTGTTTAATTATCTAAAAATAAAAAAAAACAACTATGCATCGGAATGGAATTTATGTCACGTTATTCAGTGCATTTAGCATTCTCCATACAACAAAAAAGAAGATAAACATTGAAGCCGTTTTCGAGAAAATGGCGCTTGAGCGTTTATGAAAATGCGCAATTTTGAAATCGTAGAAAACTTTTGAGTTTTCGAGAAACTTCGTGAGAAATCATTAGAAGTCCTTTTACTGACAAATGTAATACATAGAGCCGGGAAGTTCAGGCATTTATCGTACCTAAAATAGGCAGGCAAAAAGGCATTTATACTAGCTAAAGTAGGGGTGCAAAAGTCTAATAACAAAAAATCACTCTTTAAAAGGAATTATTGAAAACATTAAAATGATTAATATTTTTGTTCAAACCCAAAAATTTACATTAGCACTTACGTGTAAGGAAACGATATTTTCTTTGTAATCTTAATCGAACATGACCTGCCGGTATGATGACTACGAATTTCTTTTACACGCTAAGCTACTTGTTCAAATTGTGGACTCCCTTTTTAATCTTGAAATGGTATCAGTGAAAACGGGATTATATTTATCGTTGTTTGAAGATGTGTAATCATCGGGAAAGGTATACCATTTACAGAGAACTGTCCTCCAAAGGGATCGGAGGCCTTATTCAAAAGTAGGATAAATCCCTCGCGTGCGGACGAAGCCTTTCAGCATCAAAGAAAAAGAAATTGACTGGTGGCATCTTCCTCCGTGTTTCCAGCTTGATCGAGATCGGTGCGGGGAGAAACAAAGCAAAATAATGACAGGTAAAAATTATGTATAGGGATCAGAAGCTAAAATAGCCGAAAAAAGGTAAAATGAAAATCTACTAAAACAACTCCAGAAGTACAATTATGTGACTCCTATTGCTACACATTATGAAAACGTAACAATAATAAAAAGGCATTCGGGCTCTAGAAATAACGAATAAAATTAGTGGGGCTGACAAAGCACATACTTTCTCGTATTGTTTCTAAATGCTCCGCAATGTTATACTACTACATAATGTAGCAAAAGTGTTTTTAAGCAGAAAATTATTCTTCCGCTCCGAGACGCGAACTCAGGCACTCAGAGTTAACGTGCCGGCACTCATACCACTACGCCACAGAAGCGCCGCGTAGTTCAAACTCGAACAAAAGTATTAAAATATAAATGCCCGATTCATGTAAAAAAACCATTAACAATCAAAATATCCGTTAGAAAGCCCCAAAGCCTCCAGTCCGTTAAGATCGATCAGGGAATATCAGTTTTGAGAAAAATCCGCTGATGGTTTAGGCGCTAGCGTTAACCACAGACAGACAAGGGCAGACGAACGATTTGCCGTCAATCGATTTTTGGGTATCAAGAACCAACAAACGTGGATTCTGTCTACATCACGAGTTAGATGACATTTTTTCTATGTTTAGCAACAGGATTAATACACTTTTCTGTTATCAGAAGCGGGCAATATTTTTTTTTCTATAAACACAATAACCCAAACCACCCATTACGGCCTAGCCACCACCTACCAGCTCCCAACAAGAATAAAAAATAGATATCCATTAGATTCATTCCTCAGCATATTTTCAGAACTCAATTAATCACATAGGTGCTCCGAGAGTTTCCTATTCATGTGTAGTGAGATTTAGTTGTAAGATTAGCATTTAAGTTAAATATAAGTCATAAAATACATATGATGTAGTATAAATAATACTGAACTATGTACATTCGTTCACTAATAAAGATATACTAAAAAAAAGTTTTTTCTGGCGAAATTTCTGCTTTTTCTGGTACACGATTACACGCCTTTCTCTTCTTACGAAGAATTTGTAAGGCGAGAAAGTAAAAATATTCTTACTGTAAAGTGTCTTCGTTTGTTTCGTGACAGACTTTTAATGTCACCTACGATCAGATTCAACATTTCATCAGAATAGTGACTTGTCATTCTCCAGTAAATATAACGAAGTTGTGTCATCAACGTTCGAACTTCTCCGTACTACTTCCTTATAATGGACCCGTTTTCTTCGTTTCCTGAAAAAATATTAACAACTTAATGGAAAATCGTAAAATAGCTAAAAACACCCTGTCAATTATGTTCAGAAAATGTACTACGCGTAACTTGTCATTTTCTATCTCATGCGTAAATAGTAGTAAGCGTTTCTTATCCATCGGATGAAAAAGTCGGTCTCGATTTGCTGATTCTCAACTGACGCTGCACTGAGTACGGACTCGCGAATTTCGTCGCCGCACCCGTTGCGGATGTTTCGAGCCGGTTGTGAGCGCCTTTAAACTCAGATAATTACGATTCAATTTCGGAAATGTAATTTATGTCCTTTTGTGTTAACCACGCACATACAGGTAATTCCGGTGGCATATCTGTATATTAACAAATTGAATGTTGGTATGGCGAGTGTGACAATTGCTGGTAATATATTTTCGCGAGTGTTAATGCATTCTGCTATTCCCTCGTCTCAAAAGCTATCATATGTAGTTTGAAAGAACTCTTTCTCGTGTTTTCATTTTGTGGTTTGTGTGTATTTTATTGTATACATTCCTACCTACAGTTGAATTTAATTTCCTTTACATTCTACTGTATTCATTGAAACAGATTTTCTGAAAGTGATTTACAAAAATATCTTTTACAGCTTAATATTGATTAAAGACTAATAAGTTATTGTGTCGATATTTCTGAACTTTGCTTTGGAAATTTTCTCCGAATAAAATTAATTTCTTCAAAATGCAAATTCCTACATTAAAGCAAAAATAAAAGATATATTACAAGAATAAATGAAGTTTAAAAAATCAGCGGTATAAAATCTGGGAACAATAGAAATGTCGCTGAATCCTTAATGAAATGCTTTGCGGCCTGTCCATTATTATTATTATTATTATTATTATTATTATTATTATTATTATTATTATTATTGTTATTGTTATTATAAAATTGTTCATTTCTGCAAACTCCATTATTAAAATTAGATACGACGTTCCGACCTCAAAAGTATATATGTATGTATTAAATGGTATATCGTTTGATGTATTGACGGGTCCTGTTTCGTTCATGAAATTTGTATCTGCTTTTACTACTGACTAGGTGAATCTGTTCGAAAACTTTTCCTCGAGAAAGAACCCTAAAATAGTTGAATTTATTGAGCAAAATTTCACTTATGAAAAAAACAACAAATAGTTAAAAGTTTAAAAAAAAGAAATTTGCATGCATCGTTCACTCGAAAAAATATTTTTGTGTCAAGTTGACACGGTTCACTCGCTCATTTCCAAGTTGTTGGCGACAGTTCGGCCTTCCACCCACGCAATGCTTATAAATCAATCATGAAATTGAATAGGGCATTGTTTTCCAGGCATTTTAAGGTCAAGAAAATTATATTAAAATTCCATTCTCCCTGTTATTGAATATGTGAACTCGCGGGCCCACTCACCACCAATAGCATCGCAATAGGCAGGCCCGCTACCAATGGCACCACATCATCTATACATAATGCTGCATCATCTGTAAATAATGGAAAGATGGAGTGATGTATCTGTCTTCGAATGTTAAACTTAAACTTTGTCATATCGCAGTCTTAGTTGTGATTTTAACCGTCAGTTTTTAAATGTGAGCGATCTGTAACACGAATTCAATCAAACTAGCGATTTTTCCATTAGAAATAATACATACGAAGATTTTAATTGACCATGAAATGATTGGTGTTTGATAATTCAGTGTTTGAGGAGGTAGTTCAGTCAAGATCACAATACAACTTAATAAAAAAAACCTTGGTCATAACACAGGAGTAATATTTACGTCGTTATGCTAGAAGTGAATTTGCGGCGTGTACAAGGTAACCCTCGCTGACTGCCCGGCAAAATTAAGCTCTCCGGCAACTCGTGTGTTAATCAGATCCCATATTATCTTCACCCGGAACGCCTCTTACTGAGTCCGTTGTGGTGACGGTCACTGGCGGCAAGTATGGGTGTCAAAATAAACGCCTGCAACCTACAGAATGCCAACTACATTCCCAGTAAATTTAGCCCTTGTCTGAATAGCATAATGAGTGTTCTTGTATACCGACGTGTCGGCATGCATTGAAATATGATTGTTTCTGGCATTTGTTATTTTGCAGTGCATTGCTATTATTATTATTGTTATTATTATTATTATTATTATTATTATTATTATTATTATTATTATTATTACGAAAAATAACCGGCTGTGATGGCGTAGTTTAAGAGTCCGGAATGAAAACTTCCTTCTTTAGGAGGTGCTAGGTTCGAGCCCCAAGTTGGGTTTCCGATATCAGCTAAAATGTTCGTTTAAAATCTACCACTGTTTTGCCGAGAATTGTAGAGGCATGCTGCTCTGATTGGCGGTTTCCTCCGCTCAATTCCTGACAAGTGTCATAGCAGCACCCTAGTCAACGTCCACGGTCCGCGCACAATTCTTCCTCCCCCATTCCGTCCTTAGTATCTTTAGCGTCGAACCATCCCCATCACCATTGATTCTAGAAAATCCCCAACAGTCGTCCGAAATCCGAGAAACAGTGACCAGCTTCGAATCCTGTGGGGTACTAAAAGTTTCTCCGGGTAGAACAACCGGAAAAATAAAATGATGCAAAACGACTTCGCTCGAAGTAACTCAAGGCCAAAAATCCAACGCGAACGTGCCTAGGGGCGTGAATCTGTTAAGCCGCGCGACCGGCGCCTTGAGCGTCGGCGGCGTCCTCTGCGAAGACCTTGCCCTTGGGGAGGGCGCGATAGAGGTGAAGCGAGGCGAAGCGACGCGACGCCTGCGCGGAAAATAGACGTCGTCGCGACCGATAAAGCCGCGCGGATCGCCCGGGGCCGGCGACGACGACGACGACGACGACGACGGCGGCGGCGGCGGCGGCGGCGGCGGCAGTGGCGACGGCGACGGCGGCGACCTGCGCAGATTGCAGGCGGTGGGAGGGGGGACGCCGTACACGAAGCGGGACGGAGGGGACGGCGAAAGCGATTTGAGAGAACTACGACACGGTCGAGTCGGATGTGATTCCTCCCGTTTGCGCGCCTTCTCTCTTCTTTGTCTGGTGTGTTGCGTCGTGTAGACAGAGCGAACGCCAGCTTGGAACTCGAAATATTTCCACCCATTTAGAATTCGAATGGGAAAATACTTTTTCTTGCTAAAAATTGCTATTTAAATCAATTTATAATACCAGTAATTAATCTGCGTTGGTTCTTTCCTTCATAATTTTACGATTTACACTTTTGGTCTTTTTTCTACTGCCCGATTTATACATTAACTTTTTTCGATCAAAGCTAATCTGAGATTTGCTTTCTATTGTGATACCAAGACAGCAAAAGTGTCAGAGGTCTCGAGTCACTACTGTGCTTACAACTCGGATTTTCGTTGAATGTGATAATTATTTGTTTCTTTAAATGCTAAAAGAATCTGTGAAGTATTTCGATAAACCTGTGTTGTGACGTGTACAAAGCTCATTTGTTCGGCCCTACCCGTTTTTAGGTTGAAAAAACTTATTGTTTAAAAAATATTTAAAAGGAATTTTAAAAAAAGAGTTAAAGACTTTTTATTTAAATCTATTTTTTGCTTTAAGCTTGTTTAGTAATGTAGTTTGAAATATAATTTGCGATTATGACATTTACAAGATATACATATTCTAGACATTCAGGAATTATTTCAGGTAATTGACATTCTATATACTACAGCAATATCTATTTTGGATATAGTTCATACTTTGTACTGAGAGAGTTACAATGCTGCAGAAAAATCGATGTCGAGATTTACACATTTTTGAGGTCCCTGAAATGGCAAAAGTGTTGTGGTTTTCTCTCCCAGACGTCTGTATATTCGTCAGTTTATAGCACTAGCGCATAACCCGTATACAGGATTTTCCCTGTATGTCAATTGTTTAAGTATTTATATTAATGTTCCATCTCTCACCACATTTTAAAATTTTAGTAATAAGGCTTGTGTGATTTAGTTTTAGAAAGGATTGAAAAGAAACAAGCTGTTTTGACGAAATTTGAAAATCCGATCGAAGTGGCCATACAACCTAGATGATTTTCGCCCTCGCACCGAAATGGGAGAAATCGCTAGTGTCCGTTGAGTGGAGCATAAAGGGCGAGGCAATACCATGCTTTTGAACGTAATGAAAAGGAAACAATTCGAAACGCGTTTGGGTGTAAGTAATTGTAACTGAAATGTTGGGCGAAATGGAGATTATTGGCCATTACGAGAGATTGGTAGTTTGTCTGACTGTATTCCAAGTGATTTCAAGAACACAAATTGCAGTGATAATTCGCTTATATGTTATGGCATGTGCCACTCATTTCGTGTCTTTTATTAGCAAGGGATTGAAACACAAAAGGTGCGTTGCCCGTCAAAGCAAAAGGTCAGATTCCATTATTTACACCCAATCGACTCAAATGTTGAGCCACGTAAACGGTAGAATAGTACGTTTTAAATATTTTTCACCTGACTTGCAGACAAAATAGATCACGGATGTATTCCGCGAAGACTTCGAACACATTTTAGACACTCGGATTGTCTAAAGTCAAACAATATGAACCTGAGATCCCTTTCACAAAAATATTTTGGATAACACAAGTGTTCCATTAATCCATGATATCGCATGCTCCATTAACATCAACAGTGTCACATTTTGTAGGGGAAATTGTCAAACTTCAACGAAAATTATTGTTTTGTGAAAATTTTACAGTGAATAAAGGTTTGTACGCTATATTATATCATCTTATTGTACGTAATATTCGATTAGTTTTTTAACTCGGCCTGAGGGCTTCATTCGGTAATCCTCCAATTTTGTATTGCAATAAGATGTATTTAGGTATATATTTCGTCAGTACGAGTAACAGTTATTGCTCTGATGAGTAGCGTAACACTCGTGCCTTCTCTTTGCCTGAACACGACTTGGGGCCAAGTTGGCCGGCGCGGGGAGGGGGAGGGGAGGGGGGAGCGGAGGCCGAGCGCAAACAGCGCGGAAGGCCCCGCGTCGACGCGACGCGACGCCCGGGTTTATCATCGCGACGCGTTCCAGCCGCGCTCCGTTAAGCCGGGCCCTGCGCGTGGCTTTAACCGGCAGTTTCGGCCAGCGACGCAAAAACCACGCGGCCGCACCCGTCGCTGGCTGCTGCCGTTCAGGGGGCGGGGCGGCGCCGAGCGGAGCAGCGCAGGGCTGAATAGGAGTGGGCGGGGCGGCGCGAGGTGTATCGTGACGCGCGACGTAAAGTAAGGGAGGAGGCGAACAGCGGTGGTGTGCGAGGGAGCGCGAAACGGGTGGGAGCCGGAGCGCGGCTAAGCAGGGAGAGGCGGGGCGCGCGCCGAAACGCGTTGGGAGGGGGGAGGGGGGGCGAAGGGGTGGCAGCGCGGAGCGGTGGAGCGCGGCAGTGGCCAGCCGCTGCGGCGCCGCGCGCTGCTGTGTTTGGGATTAAAGCCGGAAAAGAGCGACGGCGCGGCGGTGCACTTTGCGGCCCGCGCGTGAGAGAACGGTGCTGCTAGTGGTTTTTGCTAACAGCGCGGGATGTCCGCGTTGAGGTTGTGCCTGACTGGTTTCCCTGCGTTCCCACGCGCAGAATAAAGAACGCAATGTGTGCTTTGTAAAATTAGCAGTACAAATGTGCGAAATGGAAGGTGGAGGATTAAAACTACACTTCGATCAGTTCTTCATTCCGGCTGGAATGTAAAAATACAAAATGTAAGTGAGGTTGTGAATTAAGCAAAACATCACCAACTAATGCAGTGGACTCTATGAATAAATGAAATTATTAAACTCTTTTGAATAAATAAATTATTACAACTTCTCAGTGAAAAATTAAATTATTAAAAACTTTGACAGAAGACAAAAGAGTGTAGAACGTGACGGCAGCAAAAATTATCGCTTTCCGTCGGCACCTGCAGTCGATGCTTTATCGAGTAATTACATCCTACCGTTAAATAATGCTGATTTCCCTCTATTTCCGCCGCGGTAGCAGCTTTAACACCGTTCTTAATCCGAGTTATTTATAGCGTGGGCGGTTCCCGGTGAGCGCTGGCCTCGGTCTGCACTGCAGCTTTCCACACGCAACCCTCCGCTGCCAGGCTTCTCTGGCTGCAGGCGGCGCGGCGCGGCGCGGCCTGGGGCGTTCCCTGGAAAGCTCGAGAAGCTTGAGTGCACCCTCGCGTTGTCAGCGGCCTCCGTGCACCGCCCCGCTCCGCGATAATGCGAGAATTAAGCCGGGCAGTTTTCATTTAGCATTATAAACTCGACAGGCAATACTTAATTATTCTAAATTAATTACATTACATGCACTTACACCATTTCAATCACGTAATTTATTATGTTCCGTAAATGTTATCTGAATATTCTATGTATAGTGGCAAATGTTTAAAATCTGGGAAGAGATGCAAATGAATTGTTATTTGTTTGGATAGAATTATCTGCCTCTCCCATGCAAATCCGTTCCAAAAAATGAAGTTCTGCCGGTTATCGTCGTTGGGTTCTGATGCGTCCCGAATTAAAACTGTTTACGATTATAAATGCAATATCGTGGTCCTCGCCCATTGCACGAGTGTGTTTGTCATGTTTGAATTACACATCCCAAGTCTTACTGACATTCGCGCCGTCAATCGCTTGTAAATACTTGGCACGGCTTATATGTTTAATAGGTCACACAAAAACGCAAAACAAGTTTTCTAAGGATTTACAAACTCCTGCACTTACGCAATCCTGAGAACAGGTGTGTAGTGCGGGTTGCCAATGTAGGAGTTCGTGTGTTAGGTCCATAAATACATAATGTTAGGAGTTACTGGTTAATTCGCACATTAGCGAGACGATGTGGTAAACGTCCTATGGATTTCATTGACCCGATCTCTTCGGATCTTATGCGTATGATGTTGTCATTGGCTTCAGCTTCCCTTCCCCCTCCACATGTGCGAGCAGTCAGTCGAGCGTCCCGTTAGAAAGGCAGACAAACGATTTAGTATGTGATTAATACTTTTAATTCCTGAAAATGATTTCCTTTGTCATCAACAGAAAATTAATATTTCTTGTTGGCTTTAGTAAAATATTAATAGCTGCTGGGACCTGGCTGTACCGGAACTTATTAAGCTAGAAAATAGATTGTACAAATTTCATGATTTCGTTTTGTGAATGCAGAGCCCAGTTTTGGCCCAAGTAAATTGTTCTATTTTTTGAATTCTTGTTCTCCTCTTTCCATTATTTCTTGTCTTTCATCTTTTTTGTTTCTTCTTATTCTTATTCTCCTCATTCTTTCGAGGTCTATTTATTCTTTTCTTCTGTTTTTATTTTCCTTCTGTTTCTCCCCGGTGTCCCGTTTAATAGTAATACACCACATACGGCCTCAGCTAACAGTTATAATTAATCGTTGTTTAAAATAATTAACGTGTTATAAATTAATCACGATTTCTGCAACATGGAATGTATAACGTATCAACGTCAAGCGGGTTGCATCAAGCAGGATGGCAGCGATTTGAAGTGCTCAGCTAAATTTATTATACTGTGATTTAATCGTAGCCTAAAAACATTAATAGATATTATCTTCTACTTTTGCTATAGAGATAGTATTTATAGGAGCTCCTATAGAACGAGCTTGTGGATATATATTCCTATTGCAATGACTTTACAGGAAATTAATTGTATTGTAAATCTTAAATAAAGTAGCCTAGTTAATGTTTCCAAATAAAATTTGCTTGATTTAAAATAGAGGATTAAGATTTATCATATTATTCGTGCGTGTTCATTGTTTTAGACCGATATGCATTCGGACACTGTCGAATGGCTTACTTGCAACTAAAGCAAAGAACATTTTTTTCGTATTATACAGATTTTTTTGTAGTTGCGTTGAAGTAAGAAAGTAATTCGACTATTAACAATTTTACCAACTTTTCATAAAAGATTAATTTTAGTGTTGAATTAAGCTGAAGAAACACGTGGCACTAACGAACAGCTCATTTAGTTCTGTCTCGAAACATTTAAAATTTAAAATCCCTATTCATATTTCTTGTATATCCATTTTGAATCTTTTCATACGTTTCACTCTTCGCTACCAATGTTTTGAGTCTGAGGCAACCCCTTGAAGAACTTAGAAATAGTCACGTAATTTCTTTTGACTTCCTTAGATGTTATCCATGGAAAGGATTTTTTTTTAAATTATAGTACATAAACGCTTATTTAACTCTTTAGCAATGAGCCATCTAAACGTCTAATAAAAAGCAACGGCGATGAAAACCGCAGCGGATGTTAAAATATTTGTGGCGGACATTTATATTTGTTTTGCGATTGCTTTTCAGTTGTACAGTTGATGACTCCTTACTGCAATACTACACTTTGCGAAAGAAATCAGGACAGGGAGTGATACGATTGATACATTAAATTATTAGAAAATATATAATATGTGTGGACTAGTCACTATTTTTGCGAATCTTAATGCGTTTTTTAACGTATGACCACATATCCAGGTTTCAAAACCCCGTATTATAAATAGTTTGCAAAAGTGCCATGACAACGCGGATGTCAAGCATGGATGATGCACGAATACTTCCGATTCATGCTAGTATATTATTCCTTACGTTTCCAATTTGTTTTGGTACTTCAAAAAAAATTGTATGTTACACATCTCTAGGAGTCTAGGGACTGGGCCTGTTAACTCTTCGGCTTCTCTATCGCTGGGTCTCTTAGTTAATCTTAAAGCCCTGTGTTTAAAGAGTCCTTTAGAGAACTGAGTACCTAAATATCTATACTCAAATTGTTGACATTGGAATTAAGGGCGTTCGACTCACAACTGCTCGCGCGAATCCTCTCAATGTGAGGTTGCTCAGCATCTCCGAAGGCCTTTCGTTCTCCAATTGCCACTCGCTCTATCGCAGCCCTGCCCCGCCTTGGCTCTCTGCGCACTCGCAGTTCTACCGCAGATGTTATTCCTCCGGATCGAAGTCGGACCTATGGGGCCTGAAGAGAGAGAGAGGGAAGCGATGAAGAGGCCGGGAACGGGTAGGGGCTCCCTTTTGTTCGGCTTGTCGTCTGAGTTCGTGGTGTCTGCTCTATTGACTCTCGGCAGTCTGTTCTGATCGTCTGGTCGTTATCTTTCACTGCTTGAAGTATAGATAGTTGAGCGTCCCTTTGTAATCCAAACGTGAAATGAGATTTTCACGTTGCGTGAAAAAAATGTGACTCTCAGTTTTGATAATAAACCTATACATTTAGGAAATTCCAAGAAATGTATACAACGCATTTCTGAAAAACAGGATTAAAGTTGTGAATTGAATATACGAGTACTTTAAATTATGTATAAGAAATGTAGGGTGAATAGTTGTGTGTACTGTGTCGTAATTCGATTTGTGCATTCCCAAAATTTCCTTCTTAGCTTCGTTCAAACTCGGCCTGCCACGAGCGAGAAGCCGCGAGTACGCGCGGTTCTTGAATGGAGATAATCGACCGAGGTGAAACGCTCGCATTTCCGCGAACTTAAAGCGAGCCGCAACCAGCACTTCTCGGAGGCAAGTTGAGCCTGGCGCTCCAACTGCTCCGGCTGCCGCGTTAAATCGGATGTAGCATAGCGCGGGAGCCCCGCTCCGGGGGCCTGGGATTCGACGACCGCCCGCGCCGAGAGCGTGCGGAGGGCGAGTGGAAGGAACCTCCGCGCGGGAAACGAGGCTTCCACGCGGTCCCGCGTTGCTTCCTGCGAGGAGCAGGAAGAGGAGCTGGAGAAACTCCCCGAGAACTCTGAAGCGCACTTCACGCCTCGAATACGCCACTGTGCTCGCCGAAGAAGCGCGAACCCTCCTCCGGTGTTTAAATTCTGCAGCTGAGGGCGCGCCGAGCGGCCGTCGAGCAGCCATTCCCGTCCCCCGCCCCCGCCCCCTCCCCGCCTACGCTCCACGGGCTCGGCGCCGCCCTCCGCACGCGTGCCATGAGCAGTGGGCCGCCTGCCTTGCGAAGAAGGCTCATCGACACGATCTGTCCTGCACAGAATTCGAATACGTCGTCCTAGCACAATGTTCTTTGAATGTCTAAGCTCTACGCAAAATTAAACGAGAGGTTTCTGCGTGCACATTGTTTTTTTTTCGTAATAATATCCGACGGTATTTATATTTATTAAATATTTATCGGTATCTTGAAATAGGTTTATGTACAATCATTTCTAAAGTTGCATTCTGCGATCTGTACTGTGTCCATGATGTAGTGCCTTTCCGATTTGGGATGATGAAATTCTTGATTGGCTTAGGTCTTAAACATTACTACTTTAATCAAAGCAAATACCTCTTGGTTATTTAAAATCCTGGAAGTGTTATATTTTCCAATATACTTCCGTCATTGGCGTAGAGAATTGTCTTCGTCGTTGACGGATCTTGAATATTAAATTCCCCTGTGTTAGAAGATGATGTCGAGGCACCTAGTGCACCGTTATTTAAAAAGATGTGGCATAATTTATTTTTATTATAATATAAAGTCCTCCAAATAGACTTCGGCACAGTCGCACTTTGTCGCCAACCGCCGTGTGTTTTACGATTATGTGAAGAACCTTCTAAGCATCTAAAGTTGCAGACTTGGCCTGAAGGAAGCGTTCTGCTCTCAGAATGAAAACGTTTCAGTTTGATTCTGGTACCAGCCACTAATAATAATAATAATAATAATAATAATAATAATAATAATAATAATAATATCTTTGAATTCGAAAGAGATCTTTTAATTTTTGGGACCACTTTCCGTTCAGCTTGTAGGACATTATGAAAATTGTATCAGAAATAGCTTTTTTATTTCAAGTAGAGCAGTGCATTTTATAACAATGACACTCGTCCGATTTCCATTAAAACCTCTGAAATTTTGAGAATTCCAAAACTTGAACGTTTTTCGACTACCCCCTCCAAATATATTATTGAAGTGAGAGATTTTTGAATGTTATCTTCAAAATTAGGTTCTTAAATAATGTTTTCAAAATATAAACACTTTTCTCGTGCTCTTCCCTCTAATCCTGTTAATTAAAAAATGCATCATACTACGTTTATTAATACATGTATCGGTCCAATTTTATTCAAAATTTCGAAAATTGTAAACAATAATTTTTTTTGAACTTGTTCTACACCTTTAATGTTGAAGCTAGAGATTTATCTTATAATGCATTCAAATTCTTGTTATTACATTTATAAATAATTTCAGGAATATGTCAAAATATTAGTACCATTCACGTAATTTTAAGTTCAATAGTGACAATTTGCCAAAAAAAATAAACAAGATTTTCCCATAAACAACTCCACATTTTTCGTTAGATTTGTTGTGTAGAAAAGTCACAAGATACATGCGGCATTTTAATTAAAAAAATATGAATTTCCAATACTTTAACTAACTTTATTTTTTGGAACATCTGACGCGTTAATATTTACATTGTAAGTATATTTTACAATATAAAGCATCATTCGTCAAATATTTCAATTAGCTCTGATCGAAATATTCTAGCTACATATATATTTATAGATATATCTTAATATTTATTTGTCGTTACAGTTTCTGTAAATGTTATTTATGATTAAAGATTTTCTTTTCATTATTTGCTTTTAAAATGTGTGAAACATTACGTGTGTTCTTCCTCAATTTTCTCTGTTTGTTGGGTGTGCACGCTGTTACCAACTGCACTCTTAAATCAAAGGGAAGTTTTTTCCCATGCCATTTTCATGGGTCTTTCCTGTCACACGTTTCGTACATATGCCACTCGTTTGGAACAGGTCGTTACATTTGAGTCCATATTGGTTGCATCAAATTTAGGGATTTTGTCTCCAAGAGAAAAGGCTGTTTGTGATACGATACTTGAAGAATACTTGGGGCGTTCCGAAATGATTTGGACAACCGCGATCAAACCAACAATATCTTTTTTACTCATTAAGAAGAAAAACGGAATGTACAAGAATGCTCTCTGTGCCTGGATGTACAGCTCCTATTTTTTTTTTTTTTCGTGCTGTTTCCTAATAACTAGTCAACTATTTCTTTGGAGTGGTGGGCAGCGTATTGAGTTTCTTCGGTATATGGAAATCGCTAATCACGCAATGCGTCCTTCATTTTGTCGAACATTTGGTTAAAAACGAGCTATTACTCTAAGTAAATACTCGAGAGCAAACGTTCTGCATTTCGCTCAGTGTGAGTAATTACTACTCAGATTCATATGAAGAAAGTGTTGCTCTCTCGTCAGAGTAATTGCTCTCGTCAGATGAGCAGAGTTGAGCTCTCAAAAGAGATTTTATACACGAATTTTTGAATGCTCTTTGGACGTATTGGAGTTCCTATACTTTCCGACACAGACGCTACGTACTCTCTCTGTGCTGTAGTCGCTGTAGGGAGGTTTGTGTACAGAAATGGAATCACAAATCGATGTAGACTTCGTAACTAAAAGCCAAGTTTTCGGAGTGCAGACCCCGCAAAGCGGCTTTAATCCGAAATATTCGGCAAGTGTGTGGCTAAGAGGACCTTGATTTTACAGAGCAGCAGATTTTTAAAAAAATGAAATCGCTGAAATGACTGTCCTTAGCAAAGCGGGGAACAGACCCATAATCCTTAAGGATTGTAAAAAAGGGACTCCAACACAGTATTGAAAGTCAGAGAACAAGCACTTTGATACACACTAAAGCCTTCTTCTACACCGCTTTGGAATTCAGAATCTACTAAGTCTCTAAAAAAACATTTTTGTACATTGCTCAAAGCGCCCCCTCATATATTTTTTTTTCTTCAGGAATGCTCTGTTTAGACATTCACTGTTTGTCTCTTGGAATCTGAACAGACTTTAAATGTTTATCGGTTCAGATACTCTTCTCTGTATAGTTTCTTGTCTCGAATTTACAATAATTCTGTCATTTTCATTTGATTTTAAAAAATATTTATGTATATATCGATTTTCACATGCTTCTAATCCCGACGAACTAACATAACCTCACTTTGGTACACTAAGCAAGCTATGGAGATCACTCAAGAAATCTTATTTGCTTCGACGTTTGAGCATTTGCTCTCAATTATTTATACAAAATACGAAGTAATTGCTCTCATCAGAGCACATGCTCGATCTGGAGTAAACGTTCAGAAGTGAGTAAAGCAAAGAGAATGTTATTCATACCACGAGAAGTTTCTCCAAAATTTTCCTTTTTTATTCCTGCCACCCATTGTGTAGTCCGAAGGAGTCATGTCTGCCGAATATGTAGGGAAAGATAACTTCGTATATCCCATTGTTATCAATGTGTAGTCGTCTTACGACTCGTATGCTGTCTCGTATTGTGGGATCGAATAATCACTTGAGCTCATTTTCCTTACCACACCTCCTGCTTTATGCTTCGCTATTTTCTTAGCGTTTCGCGGTAATTATCGCTGTGTACAGTCTGCTAAGAAGAAAACCAGTCCACTAGAAACATTCATCTTCATTCCAGAAAACGATGGTTGTTTGTTTGGTGTTTTGTTTCTTTTGAGGTAGGGAGAGGAAGAGTAAATCTCGGACGAGACATCTTCGTGAGACATCTTGTGCGTGGACGGACGAGTGTCTACTCCAGTGAGATTTTTCTTCGGATTCTCAAACAGGGAATAAGATTCGTCGTTAACCACCAGTCTTCGAAAGAAAGTTCTTCTGTTCTGGTTTTCAGGCAGCAATTCCCAACACACCTCCGCACGTTGATTTTTTTCTGCGTTTCCGTAATAACATGGGTCATGCAACTCAAATAATTTATCCGCGTGGGCAATCGCATTAGTTTCAAACGTTGGTCGACATTTTTCTCCCAGAGGCGATGAGAGATCTCTTTGGTAGAATGTACCACATTAAATGGTTGTTGGTGGTAGCATAAGTGCGGTTTTTAATTTTTTTAACAGAGCAGCTCGGACAGTCCAAGTCATTTCCGTGCGCCCCATGTACCTATTATACGCTCCACGTAAGGAGGCAACGCTATGTACGCTCCATGTAAGGACGCAACATCATTGCAGTAAGACTGTTGAAACTGTTAGAATGGAGAATACCTCCCGTGAAAAGGCTTTGAATAACTAATGCTTCTTAAGGATTTCATGGTTTTTCATAATCTGGCCATCCACAGTATTGCCGTGTGAGACACCGGGTGTGAAGTGTCACCGGGAGAGAACCAATTGAAATTATTCAAATTTGCCTGGTACGTTCCACATCGTCAGCCAGGCCAATGATTCAATTTTCACGACCGACCGCACACATGGCGTCCGGGGAGAAGGGCGTATCTGTGGGTTTGCCGGACTGTTTAGGAGAGCGTCCCAATATGCATGCTTTGTATCGCAACGCCGGTTATTGTGTCGATAGCATCACCGCAAAGTGTAATATCCCTCGGAAATCGTCGTGTAATTGGATCAGCTAAATACATCCGAGAGGGGTCCCATTGTAGGACTTCGGGAGGCTCGAGAAGTATCCTGCTGAATTGCGCACCAAATCGGGCGTAGATGTTAACGTAGCACGTAGTTGGCAGCAGTTGATCGAGAAAGGCACGTGCAGATTACACAAATGTTTTGGAAGAACTGCTACCACGATTAGGGAGGGCCGGCGGTTTGTTGCAAGGACAACCTTCGTTCCATTTTGCTGACATTCAGCGACTTGATATGGCCTGCGTGGCATCCAGTGGCATGGAGCAGGTTTTAATGCTCATACGCCATTATTCTGGAACCTCAGCTACATCACCATTATACACTGCGGAAGGGGACTGATAGTGATGGCCGATTGGCAATGGATCATATTCAGTTATATGTCTCGCTTTGCTCAACACAATACGACGGCCAACGTATTATGTGTAGGAACAAGGTGGGCACCTCCTCGATGGAAGTTGGTTACTTTGTCACTATCCTTTCTACCTAACCTAATTGTTTTGGCTCGTTTTCCAATTATTCGTGGTAACCCTTAGACTTCGTCTTGGCCAAACACTAATATGACAGATCAGTTGTACATTAACGAGGCACTGCAACCAGGATACCTTTTAAGTGAACGTCGTCGTACGTACTGTCTCGGTCAAAGAACGTCCTCTTTCCTCTGTGGCGTCGAGAGCTCGCCTGAAAGCTCTGCCATTCGCTTCGTCAGCCAATCGCCAGCCAGATCCAGCATTAAAGAAAATGCGAGGGATTATAACAATTTGAATTCGAATATTTTACTACCTTTCTTGAATCTGTAGTCTAGTCAAAATTCATATTCGGGAGTCCCTAATTGAGAATAGGTTCTTTTATCAAAACATCTCTGCCTGACTGGTCTATTTATTGTTCCAGTTGATATTTTCGTTGCTACAAAAAGCATTGCTGTATTTTGTTGGTGCTACCTTAATTTTGGACGAAGAATGCATTTCTCCTTGCGAGATGAAAATGAATCTGGTTTATTTGTCTAAAAATAGTTCGGTAGTCAGTTTTTTTCTGCTTTTGCTAATGATACGTTACCCCCGTGTTTTCATTGATTGATGAATCCCGCCCGTCAACTTCTAAGGTCATTAGTCTCGTAAGTGTAGTGTATGTTTTCTCCTCGGAAGGTGGCGGTGATCATCCGCTGGACGGTGAGATCTGGCGTCGACCTACCGTCTGCTAGCAGGGTTTTCCTCAACTAGGGATCTCCCACCAGCGGGCCACCGCCTAAGCCGGGACAAGCTCTAAGCTCCCGCCCGATCTTCCACGTGTGGTAGTGCATGTAAGTGTGTGTGTGTGTGTGTGTGGAAAAATAAGGGGGTGAGAAGAGGACAAGCACGAGAAAGGAAATACCACGCGAGGTGCGTGGCCCATTTGTTGTGTTACTGCTCCGACTTTTGCCAGGTATTGATCGGAGAAACCACGAAAAACTATCGATCAGAGCAGCCGGCTGCTAGAATTCTCCTCCAGGTAGTAACTGAATTCAACCTAGCTATCTAGCTAGTGTCAAAAACCTAGCTATCTAGCCACAGTCGTGACTCGAACCTCGCGGTCAGATGGACTGTAGTAACATCAGTTGATGCCCTGAGCCACCCCGTATGCTTATACTTCGATTTTATTTAAGTATCCGATGACATTAGGTCACTGCTACACCTACTGCATTATAAAATGAATATTTTAACAGTGCTAAGCACATTTATGAGGCCACGAGCCCCGTTGAGAAGAACGTTCGCGAATTAATTAGACACATTCATTTTATAAGGCAGGAGGTGTAACAATCACCCAATGTCATCGGCCACTTTAAAAAATTCTAAGTATATCACATACATTTGCTACTACGTTTAAACTATACATATGTATTATTCATAATTTTGATTTATTCCATATTTATTCTTGCGAAAATATGGACATTGAGGAAAATAAACTTCTAGAAAGTTTCAAATACCTACCACCATACTCTCATTTAACGGGTCTAAAAGGGTGAACGAGATTGGGTCCAAAACAATTTACATACTGGAAGTCGCTCACAAGACAATTCTGATGCTGCAAATTCACATATTGCTAAAGAGACCTAATTTTTTTTTAACAAAAACATTTCTCTTACTGTTAACTCATACATTTCACAAATGTCTTAATTGTTTGAACAAAATATATATTCACTTTGATATTCATAAGTTTCGCATTAGAAATCATTTCATACATTTTACGGTTTTCATTCCACTTCAAGTATATTTGTAATATATAATAATATTATATGTAATATAATATTTGCAACCACCATTCCCTGGGTAATTGTAAACTGATGCATTGTTGCGGACTTTCGGTAAACTTCCAGTAACAATGTTGGCGTGCATTTACTCAAAGCGTAATGGTGCTCTTGGGATAAATTAAAAATGTTTAAGTTGGAAATTTGGGCTTCAAGAAACGTTTAATGCTCTTTGATGGATTTCCTCAACCTTCTCACAATATTCGCCAATAACAAAAAGCGTGCGCGTTTAAAGTTTGTCCTAATGGATACAAAAAATTAGAAAGGGATGAGGTATTTTACGAATTCTTATGCAGAAAGTGTTTTCATTTGTTTGAAGAATCACCTGTAAAAATGTCTTTTGGATCGAAATACAACACGATTTTAATATAAAATATATTATGTTAATATAAAATAAAATAATAATTTGAAGAAAAAAACAAATAGATCAAGTTTTTCTCGGCAAAATACTATATCAGTGAAAACCCCATTCTATTCGGTTTTGCCGTTCAAGAGATTAGTCCCAACAAACAGACGGTTAAATCGTAAAAACAATTGAATTGGTTTTTGTATCTAAATAAGCTTATATGATTAAAATAAGGCAGTTATTTTGAAATCGCAGGTAAACACTCAAAGTTTATTTATGTAGAAGATTTGCAAGTTCAATCAGATAATGAAGATTTTAGAAATGTATTAAATATTGGGCGTAATATCTAGTGGACAAGCATTGGCTTGTTTTATTGAGTTTATGACAAATGGTGGATTGCCTTCAATACTTTCCGTCAATAACGTTGGTCCGTTGATCAGGGATTGGTTTTTTGCATTCACCTTTACGATATGTGCATGTTTTTATGATTTGAAAGTTCTCTGAATGTGATTTAGCAAAAGGAAATACGTCCTGTAATATTACGATAATTACAAATCATTGCTCTCCTTATTAAAATGTTTTTGGATTTAGATTTATTTAAAAAACAGTAAAAACTGTATGTAATGTATGGGAGAGAAGATTTACTGCGCACGTTTTCTTGAGTTCCAGAATCCCTTCTCGTCATTTAAACTATAAATAGTTAAAAGATGAGTAAAAGTTGAAAATAAATGAAAATAAATTTTAAAAAAGCACGAGATAGCAATATTTGAAAAAAATAGACATTTTCGTTTCCGGGTTACAGAAAATTTATTTGCATCGGTAAAACGAATTGCACGTATGATTTTTCTGCGTTCTTAACAAACCTTACCTCCACTCCTACCATTACAAGCAAAAGGAGAGTTCAACAAAACTTGCGCATAGTGAAGCTACATTTACGTCCAGAGCAAAACAAGGGGCCATCTCAGCATTTGCTCAATGCATCAGGGAAACTGGGGAAAAACCTGATCGAAATGGGGTCACTGACCCGGAAGCTGAAGTACATTATTTGTAACAAGCTTATTAACTCTTTTTTTAAAAAAATTGTACAATACAAATGTAAATTAATTTGTTATATATCACTGTTTTGTTAAGATAAACATTTTTTTTCTTTTTGGTGATCAGTATATTCTCTAATTGTATACACTATTGTAACAAGTTATTGTAACAGTAACAGTATTGTAACAAATTGTAACAAGTTATGCAGCAGAAAAGATTTTACTTTTAACTTAAATGTGTACCGATGTCAATTGTTTAATGTCATTTGACAATGTGTTGTAAAGTAACGTACATGTATGTGGATTTCTGGTAGTGAGCTGTTGATACTGATAGATGAACGTGATTTCTACGACGTGTGTTGTAGTTATAAATATCAGTATTGCATGAAAATATGTTCCCACCGTTAAGTGAGTCACTTTTGTCAAATATTACAGATTCGTATATGTGTGTTTATATATATGTAGGCAAGGCAGTGGTAAGATTCCAAGCTCAATGAAGAGAGGCTTGCAGGGATCATGCGGATGACATTTTCTCATTATCCGAATAATTTTCTTTTGCAATCTAAAGGCCTCAGTACTACATTATGAGCTTCCCCAGAATATTATGCCGTATCTCAGGCGGGAATGTACATTTGCGAAATACACGCAAGAAGCTGCATGTAGGCTGACAAAATTTGAAAGAATTCTGTGTGCGTAGCATAATGAACTTAATTTACTATTTAATTCCGTTATATGTACATTCCATTTTAGGTTTGACTGAATTGAGAGACGTAGAAATTTTGTTACCTTGGATGGTCTGAAAACTCTTCTTGGCGCGCATCGGATTTGTAGTTTTACGCGTTTCGCTCTATTGCAAAACTCCACAGCACAGATCGTAAATTACATTTTCCTTACTTTTCTCACCTTTTTTGTACTTATCGTACCACTTTCGTATACATCGACGCAGCTCTTAATTAGGCATTGTTGGCACAAGCATCCACTGAACTTGAAGCTTTTATAATGTTTCGAAAACAAGTTATAATATTTACCCATTAAAAAGTCTAACGATGTGATTGATCGTGTATCTTGGGCACCTAAATTAGTGATTACAAATGCATTTCTTCGATTTTAAAATTAGCTAGATTATAAATAAAAGTTTGCGTTCACGTTTCAAAACGTTGTGTGTCTTATTAATTAATGGTTCACATTCTATTCGCGTTTTTGTTTTAATTTTCCATTTTTGAAATTTCATGGAATAACACTGTATGAAAAATTACGAATTACATTACTATTAGTAGTAGTAGAGTAGGAGAAGTATGAAGTAAGTTTTTAATTTCAGGACGTTTCACGACAGGTAAATAATTATTTTCCGTTCTTACAAAAGAAGTATGCGGTAATATACACTGGAATCTGGAAATATCAAGGATTTGAATGTTTGTCAGGTTGCTCCCGCTTAAGATAAAGCCGTAAAATGAAACAATGGCATAGATTCTTCTAGCTTGATTTATTTTTTAAATACAATATAACATTTTAGGTTGGCATTTGTATTTATTATTATTTGGCGTACGTGAGATCTTTTAATCTGTTTGGCATGAATGAGAGTCATCACAGAGATGCAGCTTTCTTAAATGGCAGAATGGGTGAAATTTTTGTACGTATTGCACTTTGATGTGGTTTTACTTTACTAGTTAATAGATAAGTCAGACTCTTAGACAACGTTTGTGCATATTAATATAAACTTGTTTCCAGCCACCGCTAACATGAAATCTTAATACAATACTTTGGAATCGTCCTGCCAACTTATCGAGAAGTTGTTCTCTGGTCAGAGAGACATAAAATACATTATGCTTATATTGTTTTAAATATCACTATTGTTAATATTTAATATATTTGTGTAGAAAATTATTATCATTTTCTATTGTATTAAATTATTGTTTTCTGCTCTTCTAAAAATAATATCGAAAACTGTATTGTTATTGGAAAGGAAATCTAGTTCATTACTTGGAATTGCCAAATCTCTTAATTACAGTACTTAAGTTGTTTTTATGGATGTGGCTCGTGGTCAGAATGCTACCACGCGTGTGCATGAAGAAAACATCAGTTTTTTATCTATATTAATAATATGGTGCTTTAGATAATGTGTATAATACATTATCGTTTAGAGTACATTGCTAGTTGCTCATTAAAATGCATTTCATATATCCATTTGCATTTTAAGTCAGTGAAATTCTTTATTTCGAGGGAAACGTCAAAATAATCATAAGACGGACATATCAATCGTAAGGCTATACAATTTTTTTCGCTCATTGGCAATTCGATTATACATCTTTTTTTAGTACTGGGTGATTTTCTCGAGCCTTTTAGTATGTACACAACTCTTGCTGGTCTTCATTAACAATTTTGCAGTAAACAATCGTGGAAACCTGAAAATTCAAATGAAGCAATGGCCTGACCTTAAAAACTATTCATGGCCATTATGTCCGAATTTCATTCATTTTATTGCTACAGGAACCATTCACAATTAGAAAAAACCTATGTACTAAGAAAAAGATACTTTAAGTAAAACTTTTTGTTTGACTCATCCAATTGACTTCAATTAGATGACGATAGACCTCCCTCTGGATTAAAAATATTCGACATCCAGACATTTAATTTCATTTAATTTTTAGTAAAGCAATTCTTGGAAATATGATTAAAGTTAGGCTCTTAAATTTCGCTCAGTAAAAGCACTTAGATTTCGGATGTACCAATCAAAGTATTGCTATGCTAGAATAATAGTATAGTTTCACGAAATATTAAATGAGTTACTAATCAAAGATGTTTTCTGCTGTAACTATCTATTATCATAAATTTAAAAGGTTTTGATGAATAGATTGCTAAGATTACTGAAATTTACTCAAAACATGACAGTGAAAAACCTTTATTTGGATAATAAAGTATATAAATAAAGAAGTTTTTATTATTGTATTTCAATGGGAACGTTACAACTATTCGAGAGGTCAGTTTACAAATTCCTTTCAGGATAGGTGCATTTCGAATTTGTTCCATCCTCATTGCTTCCATGCGATGGAGGCTTCTTTCCCTGTCCGGGGGGTTTCGGTTGTTTTGGCCGTGGCCGGCGCAGGCAACGACGACTGCGAGCGGGGCGGCGGCGGCGGCGGCGGCGGCGGCGGCGGCGCGGGGGCGGCGCGGGCCGCGCGAGGCGCCCGGTCGATAGGCGCGCCCGCTTAGCCGCTCTCCCGCGCGTCCGCCCGCGCAACAGGCAGCGGCAGCTGCGCCCGTGCGTGCGTGCGCGCGCCGAGATAGGCCCTCCCACGAGGTGGCGGGCCACGCTCCATTGTGAGCCAGATAATAATTATTACACAGAGCCGCCTCGAAACGGGACGGGCGGGACGCGCTCGTCGTAATCGCGGCCTGCGCCACAACAGGAAATCGAAGACTGGCGCTCGCGAAAGTAAATATTGAGAGTCCACCCAGCAGGCGCGGCGGCGGCCGTGCTGCTCCGACGAAGGGTTGCTAGTGCGAATCCGCATGGGACGTTAGTGCTTCCAGTGATACGTTCATATTTTTTTAAATTTGTTTAACGTATATTGTAATTATTCCGAAGACATTAATATCCTATAAAATATACCATTTTGTTAGGTACCAACGATTTTGTGTCGGGTGTGCTTCGAAATTATATTTCAACAGACGAAGTAAATTAATGTCATGCAGCTTCAGTGATGAAGGTGAAATTAAAAAGAGCAGAGAATTCCAGTCTTGAACTTTGGATGTTAGATTAGTTTACTTCACGTTGCCAAATCTGTTAATATCTTGGCAAGGCAGTTCCAAAACACAATTTTTCACGCTGCAATTTTTTAGAGCGCTTGTAGGCGAGGCAAAGATTATTTCACTTCAACCCATACGTTTTTCGAACCGCTTTAAATTGTTAGGCACCATGTTTTTAATACGAAAAGTGTCCCCCAAATCGGTCTCTGCGCTGAAGTCATCCGCTATGGACATGTAGACTAAAATTCTTTTGACGCCGTTCTGACGAACTCTCCTCTCTCCCTCCCCATCTCTCTCTCTCCTCTCCTCTCTATCCTCTCCTCTCTCTCTCTCCTCCTCTCTCTCTCCTCCTCTCTCTCTACTCCTCCTCTCTCTCTCTCTCCTCCTCTCTCTCTACTCCTCCTCTCTCTCTACTCCTCCTCTCTCTCTACTCCTCTCTCTCTCCACTCCTCTCTCTCTCCACTCCTCTCTCTCTCCACTCCTCTCTCTCCACTCCTCTCTCTCTCCACTCCTCTCTCTCCACTCCTCTCTCTTTCCACTCCTCTCTCTCCACTCCTCTCACTTTACGTAGCCTTGCACTTACTTACGCACGCACGCACTTACTTCGTTGTCTCATGATTCAGTGATTGACGTTTCCGGGCACGCCGACTGCCAGGGTTGTTAGTCCCGCTGGTGTAGTAAATGTTTCATCCCTGGAGGTGGAGATGATTCCTTCTCCTCTGGTTGGTGGCATTCGGCGCTGGACTACAAGTTTGCTTGCAGGAATTTCCTTTTCCAGGTATCTCCCCAGCGGAACACTGCCCTGGCCGAGAAAAGCTTTAAGCTCCCAACATGTGTGGTAGTGTGTGCGTGTAAGTAAGAAGTGAGAATGGTACAAAGAAGAGTAAAGAAAGATCGTTCGAGGTTCGTGACCCGTTTGTAAGGGTACAGCTCCAGCATTTGTCAGATATTAATCGGAGAAACCATGGAGAACTACCGATCAGAGCACTCGCTAGAATTCTCTTGCAAACAGCGGTTGAATTTGGCCTAGCTACGAGCCGCGTCGTGAAAGTATGTTTCCGTAGGTCTTAAACAAAGAGAAAACACGATTTCATAGAAAAAACGATATTGTAGCAAACTTTGGTACGCGTAAAACTAACGCAAATTTGCTGGGGTGTAATAAGTGTAAAAAAAATGTGGAAATCGCTAGGGGGCGAGATCCAGACCACTGGCGGTATGTTTCACAGTGACGCAGTGTTACAGGTAGCTCTCAGAAAGTGGCATCTATCCCAGGTGGCAGACTTCGACGACATAGGGATATAAAATGTTGATCCCTCGCTATGACGAATGTCTCGGTTCTGGGGACGATTATGTGGGGAAATAGTGCAACATGTACTGTATCTGCTAAAGTGTTCCCATGAATATGTGTTCTCTGGGGGGGGGGGCGTTGAGCGCTTTGCACGTGAGAGTAATCCTGCATTAATAATCACGCTTAGGAATAAATCCTCCATTGACTTTGTCATTTAATGTCGCGTCCCGTCCCAGTCAGTTGTCAAGAGGACCGCCAGGTAGCATCTCCGCGTACGCGCCTCCTTCATGCGCTCTTGCGACACTTCCCAGCGTCTAGAATAGGGAAGGAATTAGGATTGGGGTAGGGTTTAGGACACTTCCCTTGGTTAGACTAGTCCTTGTCAAAAAGAAGCCAAACTGGTTTTGTTGGAACAAATTTCACAATAGATTATCCGTGATTCAACGGGAATCGAATGTGATGAAAGGCGATCTACTTCGCTCTGAGCCACCAGATGGCGTATTCCCCGTGCTGTTGAAATTGTGAAATGTTAGTTAACAAGTAGGCTTTCAGATACATCAACTCATGTATCCGAAATAAACATGTTTCTACTTTATTCTTTCATTTTCCTCTGTAATATCTTTCTTAGCAATCATCTCTTCTCCTGAAAAGTGTATCATTTACTCTCCCATTCCTATTTGTGAAGGTTTCGTAGATGTTTATTCCTGTGCCTGTTTCATTTCTGCAACGCTCCATTTTTGTGAATCTATCCAGCCTGTTCTTTACTGCTACACAGACTATTCCTTGGCCACGCATATGTATATTCGTAGTTACCTGTGTGTTAATTCTACACTCCCTCTTTCCTATTTGTATTTCCCGGCCCGTGTAACATTGTTTAATCTCCGTGCTCAACTGTTTGCTGGGCAGTGAATAATGAATCTATCTTCCGTGGTGAGTCGGAAGTTCTCACAGACAGCTGCAGGAAGTTACAGCCGCGTACAAGCGGTTTCAATTGGGGTTGAATGGACTCTGTATCGTGAATTAACGTACGTTGTACTTACAGTTATTAATATTATGTCTATCAAAATTAGGATTTGAACAGTTACAAAATTGAATGCAAGAAATAAATAAATCATTTGTTTTATTTTTTGATTTGTTTAACTTTGGTGTGAAATGACGTCAACATATTATTTTTTCCAAACACATCTGACTGAAAATTTCAAAGGAGAGCTACCGGGAGATGCGGGTCAGGGCATCGACAGATGTCACTGCTCTTCTGACCGGGAGGACCCAGTGCGACTCCCGACGGTGACAGGATTTTCGACACTAGCTAGGACGAAGTCAGTCGCGGTCTCGACGAAATTTCTAGCGGCCGAACTGATCGGTAGTTTTCCGTGGTTTCTCCGATCAACACCAGGCGAATGCCGG
The DNA here is from genome assembly GCA_017312745.1 of Gryllus bimaculatus. Taxonomy (NCBI): domain Eukaryota; kingdom Metazoa; phylum Arthropoda; class Insecta; order Orthoptera; family Gryllidae; genus Gryllus; species Gryllus bimaculatus. The sequence goes on from BOPP01000104.1 coordinate 108,387, forward strand.
AGCAGTACCTACACAAACGAGCCACGCACCGCGCGCAATCTTTCCTTCATCATCTTTGTCCTCACTCTTGCTAGACACACACACACTTACATGTACTACCCTACCATATATATGCCGGGAGACCTGTCGGGAGCTTAGAGCTTGTCCCGGCTGAGGCTGTGCCCCGTTGGTGGGAGATACTTGGTTGATAACTCCCCCCCCCCTCTAGCAGACTGTAGGACGGCGCCAGTTCTCGCCATACAGCGGAGGAAGACCCTTCCCCGAGTGGAAACATACACAACACTTACGGGATTAATGACCTCAGTAGTTGACACGCCCGGTACCACTAACAATCAATTGATCAAAAGGGAACTGTTGCCCACATTATTACAGCAGTGACTATAGAACGAAGAGTAAGTGACGTCTTTATAAAATTATTTTTAAAATTATATGAACAAGTTGGAATATCCGTACACAGGGTAGAATTGGTACCAACGACTCTTGGAATTGAGGCAGATAAAACGCTCGCGGCGTCGGCTATCCCGGTTGTCCATAATAGAATATTATTGTATTTTTGTAATTCATGTATAAAGCACGCACTTACATTCATAGCAACTAATTTCACAGCTGTTAAAATAGGTAATGCGGAGTTATGGCTTATATTTGAGCATTTCTGTTTAGTCAATTGTTCATTCATACACAGAACCGTAACCTCCCGAATAATTAATATTTATTATCAATTTTTTTTGTTATTTAAGATCGCATCAACTACTAGGTCATTAGCGACCACTATTGCGTGTAACGGTATCGTAACTATGAGGATGACACGATATGTTGATGATAGGGGTGTGAAAGGACGAACACAATACAACCATCCCCGAGGCGGGACTCAAACCCGCGATCCTTCGGTCTGATATCGCTACGGCACTACTGCCTTAGCGATCTCGACCATACGGACCGGCATTATCAAATGTTGTTTTGGTTCCCAGATGTTAAAATTACATTTTTCCAAATTACCATGTTGCTACGATATATTTCTAATGATACGAAAATATGTAACTCCCCTGCCCATATCAGCCTTCTCGTATATTGTTATTCGTTTTTTGCTCACTTAAATAAGACCACAAACATTGGCTTCACTATATTCACTATCATACGATTAAATCGTTGTACTCGCTGTCATTCGTAATCGTATGAATTTAATGACACTCGTCTGAATCGCTATCACAATCTTCAATAATACATCTTATTTATAAAAAAGCATGCATGTTCGTCACGTTCCAAATTTCATTACATATTTGACGACGTTTTAAATTTGGAATCCATCGCGGTACATCTTACTCCTTTACAGTGATAAGAAAATTTAGTTTTTTAGAAGATTTGCTTTCGAAATTCCCCGTCATCTTTTAAACAGTGGACAAGCGTCGTAGTCAACCGATGGGTCTCAGACAAAATTGCCCGCAGATAACTGTTTTGCAAATGAACATGAAGAGGATGTTGAACATAAAGGAGGTACATGCATATTCATTGACATTTTCCCCTGTTTGTTCGGCAATTCCATTTCCATAGATGTTCAGCAGGTACAAATATTCTCCTTGACGTGATCTGTCGAATTTACTATGGCACATGTGCAACTGCGTCTTATGGAATTTCCTACTACATGTTCACTGGTGATGGGTTGATGTGATCGGTTTCTATAGAAAAGTAAAACCTATGAAAGCTTTGAGTAAAGCCGAAAGAATAGAAAGATTTTAATAGTTGGAGTATTGGATGCGTTTTAAATAACTGAAAGACAATTATTCAAGATTTTGGGTAATCTTTGGGATTCTATTTCCATTCGTAATTAATTGACTATGAAGACAGCCTACTTTGTTTTTCTTTGCTTTTTAACATGTTTACTGGTCTCCCATTCTTTAATTATCATTCTTCCACATTCATGCTTCTCATTGGCAAGCAATCTTACTTGTTTAGTACCCATGACACTGCCTTCACGCACTTAGTGAGGCCTGACCAATGAAGTAGAACATTGAAGGGACTCGAGATAGCACAGAAGAATAGAAAGTTAAGCGAGATGGAACATTAACTTTTCAGTCTTCGTCTTGTAAGCTGAAATCGTGTTCTGACTCGAATGTGGTGCACATTGGAGGATTTAAAATGTTTAATGAAAGAAGTGCAGTGACAGTCTTGTTCGCCTAGCATTAGTTCGTTTATATAGATTTAATTATTATATTGTAGTGGGTTATTGTTTTCATTTTTTGTGAATTTTGTAAGCTGTAAAAATAGTATCCATTTGTTTTGCTTTCTGGTCACTGTAATGCAATTTATTTTAGGTAGATAGATAGATGTATTTTTTCTGCAGGTAGGTATACAATCTTGTGGCAGAACACTACAATTTACATATTACAACTAATAGTAGTACTACACTGTAATTTTAAAGCATTTTAAGGCAATAATAACACTAATATAATAATAATTAAAATAACAACGTTACCTATACACTTTATGACTGTCCTGCACGGAATTTTTAACTAATAAATATGCTGCACTTCTCTCTCTCTCTCTCTACTTCTCTATTGCACTACACTTCACAACACGTCACGACGCTCCAATTCAACTGTTACTTTAAAAACAATTTTATTATTATATTTTTTATTATATACAATTATATTTAATAAACCAATGTATTTAATGCATTTTATGGGTCTTAAGTCAGTTTGTATACTTGAAACATTTTTCTTTTCAATATGTAAAATTTCCACGCATGCTACGTAGTGATAGTTTGCACCTCACCATCAATTACATTTTATCAAAGAGTTTATTGAGCGGTGACAGCGCCCTGGCGAAAGCAGTCGTCTTTCAGGATCACGCCATCGCCTTCCGTGAAAAGCGAAGCTCACCGGAGTGGTTGTTGTGTGTTGCAGGGCCCCCTGGCAGGCAAGAGCGACGAGTTCGCGGTGTACCACGAGAAGTTTTTAAGCAGTTCCTACCCTGACGCGTGGAAGGGCCCGGAACTTCTGAACTCGGCAACTTCAGACAACACGACAGACGACAGAATGTAAGTAGAGCTTACGCGAGCTTACGGTGGAGGGAAAGAGAGCGGCGGCTAAAGGGCCGGCTCCTGCCGCGAGGGGCGCGCGTGGCGAGAAAAATCGCCCACGGCACGAAACGCCGAGAGGTGGAGTTTTCGTGTCGTCTTCAATTTGCTGAATGCTCTGCGAAATGGAGTTGGGTAACACTTATTATCTTCTGATTTTCTTACTCCTTTTTTTTCTGCGTCTGAAAAGCTACTTCCTGACGTGTGATATCTGCCAGAGCACGAAGTGAAAAATTAACCCGACTTTCCTCTGTTTCATTAAGTATTCATTCGTGGTGTTCATTTAGTAATTAATCGACGTCGCTTGACTGGCACTTTAATAAATCAAGCATCCGCCTTGGAAATGCGAAGTATCTGGTCGTCTAATGTAATTAAATGGACGTTATCGATAATGGAGCGTCCATCATCTTTTTCATCTTCTTTAAGTGACTGGCTTCAGAAAGCGTGTTTGAACTTATACATAATGTTCAGGATTCTTTTGTGGATTTTCTTGGACTAAAAGGAGAAGATAATTGGCGAGCTTTATTGAATGGCTCTTTGCGTACCGTAGACGGTGACCTAGAAGCGAGAAAGCTGATTATTTAATGAAGAGGATTATGAAGCACACTTGCAAGAGTATTGAAGCGGAGTTGGAACTAGTAGGAAGTGTCATTTGTATAAGTTTTAATTCGAAATTGAATTTGTTTTCTACCAATGCACTATATAATTAATTTAAACACGTTTGACACTATGGCACGAGTAATTGCAGAAACAATATTTCAAAATTTCATCACGCGTTATTGGATACAAATTGATTGAGTGAATAAAAATGTAGAGGTAAATACAAAACCCTTTATTGTAAGTGGAAATACAGTTGAGCCTGAAGATTGAAACACTGATTATAACCATAAAAGTGTCGACATCCATTTGACTCACTGCATTTGATTTCACATGTTGGTTATTTATAGGTTTTGTATCGGATTTCGCTTATTGATTCATTCCATTCAAGGACGTGGCTGTGTTTTCCTAATTCTTCAAGATGAAATTGATTATCGTGAATGCTTCGTTCGACATATTTGTGTGTGTGAAGCATTTGTGATGAAGGTGGAGTGTGCTTCAACTTTTCAGGAGAGCGTATCGAATATTATTCAGACACAAATTCACAAGCATATTCTGTCGTTAGTGTATCAAATATAGAAGGCTGTGTTTCAACGGAAATTCACGATTAGATGAAAGTACATGATAGTTTTTTAAGAAGGTGTAACATGGCCTTATCACGCGTTCTTTATAGTAAAATTCACCAAGTCAGAACAAAATAAGATGTACTTGCTATGTTTCAGTATGTGTAGTTCAAACAGTGTTTCTCTTAACAGTCTCATACCATTGTGTCCACGGGCCCCGGAGAACACTAGTGGGGAAGGAGAGTCAACGGCGGACCGGAGAATAAATTGCAGTGTAATTGAAGGATTTTTTTAAAATTTGATATCTAATGTTCATGTATTTACCAATATACTAATAGTTATTATACGGGTGGTAAACGTGATATTTTATTTTGCGAGTAAAAAGGGTTGCGACACGAGGCCTAGTGGCTCAAACCTACGAGAATCATAGAATCACTTTTGCTACGTGTGTTGTACATTATTTTTAGCCAGCCTTTCTGTCTTTCATTTTATTTTCATTCAAAAATATAAATCAAATAACTCCGTAGTAGCTGATGCGGTCAGAAGGAACTATATCGTTTCCTTTATGGCATTAACAGATTTATCTGAATGTGTTTGTGATCATGCATCACCATTATTTTTCTTTTTTGTTTTGAAGACGATGGAGAACTATGAATTGCTGTTCAAATAACGATTTTTGTATATTTTCTTCTATTGGACTCCTGAAACAATTCTCAGACATCTCCTTGGTGGTGCAATTTTCACAAACATCAGTGAATTATGATTAGGCGTTTCGAGAGTTCCTCACTCGCGTGCCAAGTATACCCTGATTACAATTTCATTCATTCTTGTGTTACCTTTTTCTTTTAACGTTAAGTTAAACGTTAACGTTAATTTAAGTTAAACTTAACGTTAGCGTTAAGTGGAGCCTGCAAATCGGCTTTCGCAATTAATATATATTGAATATTATGCACATTTTGTTAAATTATATTTCTTATTTGCTGAATAGAAGCGCATGACGTCTGCATGTAGGATAGTATTATCATCGCCTAATACCAGATCAATTGAAATAACGCTTGTCCTGCGTGCATTAATAATTAATATATTATCAGGTAATTTTCACCATTCTGGCACATCATCCGATTGTTCGTTGTTTCTTATCTAATGTGCGAAAACGTGAACCCGATAATGGGTGTACATTACTTGCACTACCTGCTCACTGGGGTTAGCAAAGATATTAATTTCCAGCCAACCTTTTAGAAAGGTATTCACGTTTCATGTGAACATCATAATTGTGCAGACGTTTTTCGTCTATAATTCAAGAGAATCTGTCCATTTCGAAGAAAGATTCGCCCTGTAAATGGGCGAGACAGAATAGACTCTCCTGAATATATTATTATTATTATTATTATTATTATTATTATTATTATTATTATTATTATTATTATTATTACTATTATTATTATTATTGTGTTTCTTAAGATTTATATCTCAAGAGGACTTTATTCAATCTTTGGACAGACAGTTTCGTTGTAAAGTACATGCAAATTTGGGCACTCGGCACGGAAATGTTCGGCCAGCGACACAGCATCCTCCTGAGATTAGAACACTGATGGCTGACGGGTTGCATAACTTGTGAAGAACGACGATAGTCAACTGCTTAATCCATGATTGTCATCGCTCATTGAGAGCCGACCATCAAATGTGATGAGATCCTAAGTTAGTACATGCTGGTCATAAGTTTTTAAAATGTTGGAATTGGGTTTGTTTCTACTAGGAAGAGATGCCCGTCGAACGTTTGTTTCGTTTTTTGTATACTTTTGTAGAGTTTAATGTTGTAGTGAATTTTACTTGTGACCATTTGTGTTTTCTCTGTTGTGGTTTTATCCATAAGGGTTGAAGAGCTTATTCCGCAAGAAATTAATAGAACATTGTAATTCGTGTTTTCAACTGAAAGACAAAATGAAAAAGAAACCACTTTCTGCAATAAAAAATTACGAATGGACACGCGCTAAAATGCGCGTCAGGGAGCATTTAAAAAATCGGTTAACTCCTCGAGTTCGATTGGTCTCTCGTGAAATTCGTTTCATTCAAATGCCGTCTACCGCGTAATAGATTCATTTGAATGACCGGCGACGGGTAATTGTCGAGTAACACTGTTACGATCGTTTCACGCCTCGTAATGGCGGTTATGGGCAAATAATGATGGTGACCGCCAACTGCTGAAACAGTGAACAATCTCAATACATTCCATCCTCAACAACCGATCGGGCCATCGATTTGTTATCGTCCGTCGGCTAGCAGCTCCCGTTCCCCCGAGCAGCGCGGAATCAGGCACTGTTAGTGCAAGTGTTATTGGTGTTTGCTTTCGGTGAGCGTGCGTGCTTTGATGGGCGCCACCCAACCGTCATGTGGAGTCATTGCGTGAGCATCGTTCCCTCGTGAGCCCCTTTCGCGCCGTGATGCAGCTGTAAATAGAGTCCGCATGGCGGCGGTGGACCTGACTGTGCTGTTGCAGGGCGTGGGCGCCAGGTGCGGGCGCGCGCGGGCGGGCGCCGCCGCCGTTGCAATCGCCGCCGTCGCAGTCGCCCTCGCCGCCGCCGCCCGCCGCCTTCCTGCGCGGCGCCGGCCAGCCCTGCGAGCGCCTGCGCGTCGGGTCGCCGCACAAGGTGAGCGAAGTCTTTGGCCCCTCTGTGCGCCTGTGTGTGTGTGCGTGCGTGCGTGCGTGCGTGCGTGTGGGGGGGGGATGCGCGTAATGCATGTCTGTGGGGTTGCGTGAGGTCTGTATGCATTGTGGAAGTGTTGGTCTTCGGTACTAGGGGTTTCTTTGGCGTTCCTATGAATCTCAAGAAATTCATGCAAACCTGCATGAAGATTCAAACTTTTGGTCGTGTTTATATCATCAAAATGTACCTATCTGTGGAGTTCTAAGACATTGAGAATTGTAAAATAACTTTCAATTATCCGAACCTATTTTTGGAGAAAAAGGTATAAACTATGAATTATTTAATTTAATTTGTGGTTTATTGTTATATAAATATTACATTATTTGCAGTTTGCTTGTTAGACTTAAGTTAATGAATTGGAGTTTTAGAAGGAAAGTCCCCTATATGGAAATAAATAATTTGGAAATATTGTCTACAGGAAGTATGCAGCATATCATTTGCCCTCCCATTCTCAGAAGCTTATTTTGCTCAATGTCTTAAAGGAAAAAATGGAGCTAGTTTTGAGTATTTTGAAAATGCCCTTGTCTTATACCTACGTCCCCCACCACCGAAAATCAAATTCAAGGGGCCGCGACGGCCAGATGAGCTTCGCAATATCAGGTTTTGTGAAAAACCTGTGTATGGTGGTGTCGCCAGCGTTGTTCACTGGCTAATGTTTTGGCGTAAACCAATTTTCTGGTATCAAGGATCCACTTCAACGTGATAAGGAATCTAATATAGGAATTACCCACATTCTTATAATATTTATCCACTTTTTCCGTAACTAGCCTACAATATTATTTTTATGACGAAAGATTGTCGTTTAGGTTAGCAGAGGCATTACATAACTTTCTCTGTACTCCGTAAGTAGTATGCGAGAAGGAAAACACTTACAATCTGTATTGTACCTTCTGTGTAATATTTCGTTTATCACTTAAAACAAAGAACACCAGTCTCGCACATCACTACCCCAAATACTTTCTAAGTAACGTAGTCTCGAGACCGCAGCTGATGCTTTGTAGACCGCGAGGTGCTGGGCCTTCGGAGGCGGAGTTTGGCCGCAGCTCAGTAGCTAGTATGGAGGCGACTACCGCCGCGAATTCGAGAGCCAGGCCGCCGCCCGTTTCCGTGCATCGATCAATTGCAGCCAGACGGCCTAACAGTTCCCTTAGCCAACGAGCCGACACCGTGTGCCATTCTTCTTACCCCACCCTTTCCCCAGACCCGTCCTAGCGCCGAAAATGTGCTGCTCGTAGGCTCCCATGCTCATAAGGCAACTCCGTGGTATAGAAAGTTCCCAACGGATCTCGGCATCGATATGGAATTGTTAGCCACCCTCACACACACACACATAGCGAAAAATTCTACAACCGCATTCCAGTGTCAATCATACTACGTAGCCTTCGCCGATTTAACATACCTATGTGTCTTCCTTAAGAACCAATTTTGCGCGCGTTTTAATCATCTGCTCTCGGCCAACAGCAAGAGGGCTTATAGATACATCATGTTTTCGAAAAACACACCTTTGACTGGTTTGATATTTCAAATCAATTCAATAAAATGCTCCTGAAATGTATAATTTATGAACACCATAATGTACTTCTGTATTGCCAAATGGATCGCTGTGATAATTTTCAAATAAGATAATAATCATTACAGTATATTATTAGCTGATTTGCAGCAATATCTTCACCAGTTGCATCTCTAGACTACTTTTGAGTGTTACTTTTGACCCTCGTGAGATACATTTTATCCTTTGTTATCCAAAATAATGATGTAATCCTACTGTGTATCACGAGTGTAAAAGTAAAATAGAAAACATGTATAAATAATTTTGAAATATCATTTCTAAAATTTTCATGATTTACATAATACCACTTCATACATAATACCATCGCATTGTTTTTAGAAAATAAGTATTTGGACCGTTGGGGGAATACGTTTTGTAAAAAAAGGAATAGGGATTAACTAATTAATTAATTAGATCGCTGGTGAGGTAGATACCTTCTATTATTATGATAAATAAAGGATGTTGTCTGGTATCAATAGTTTTATTAAGCTAATGATCTTTCGGTCGCCCTCAGAGCTCGCAGCTTCCGGGCCGAAAGCAATAGTTCGGCCAACGGCAGAACTTTGTTTTCGGCCCGGAAGCTGCAAGGTCTGAGGATGATCGCTATGCGATCGAAACGATCATAAGCTTAATAAAATTATTGATACCAGACAACATCCTTTATTTATCATAAGGAAAAGGGCCTTTTACTTAAATGCTATTTCTATTGATACAGTACTTTTTGAATTCATTAATTCGTAGTCAACGCACAAGCCAAATGATAATGTGATTATATGGTTGTTCAACATCTCCTAACAACAATAACTCTTCAAATTTTCATAATGTGGTATAATAATGTTCGCAAAAGCATGAAAACCGTAGTTTCAATCAATGCTAAGAGTTAAAATTCAGCTTTTCACATTAATCTTTTCAAGCTACAATTCTTATATTGGATTTAAAAAGTGTACTAGCACCTGTTCTCACATAATTGTGTTTTAATTATTGAAGTGCCATGTTACATAATATCATGACACAAAAAACATTCTTTATGTGAAAAATGTATTGCAAATTGCTGCCTCTGTAAATTATTTAAATCTATAGCAAATAGATCATACATTTGCGGACATTGTAATCTGTGATTTGAACATATCCGGGCATTGTGAAACTTTCATTTAAGAATTTGAATTTACTCCTTCGGACCCTATTTATTGTAAGTAAATGGGAGATGCATTCGAAATTATGTATACTTAGTCATCAGATCTAAATGTTATGCTTGCCCCTAGTTCTCTGAACCAATCATTAGTAAAGTTGAGCTTCAAAATTGCGGGCAATGTACTTAGTTACTCAAGATAGAGTTCATTTAAGATACTACTGTGTTTGGTACAGTCTGTCGTACATAGTTTGTTTCTCGCGAAACGGATATTTGATTCAGTTTTCTCTTATTTAATTTTTATGCCTCCGTCCGTGTTTATTTCTACCAGTTTTGTGTCTGAACTTAACATTTATATTTTCCTGAAATAACTTATTTCCCGCGAATCACTTGCCCCTGCAGCTCCCCCGCGCTTTTGGTCTCTGTAACTACCCAATTCTCCGACTACACAGTTCTAAGCCACGACCAAGCTCTCCTCCCTCTGCACCTTCCAACGATCTAGAAAAGTTTGCCGTTCTCCACCGAAGTCTACATACTATATAAAAAGTTATTTGTTCTTGCATAGGTAAACTTTTTAACATTTATTTTCGTAAAACGTCTTCAAAATGTAATTACTGTTTTAAAATGACATTTCTTATTAATTAATTTCTAAAATGCCTATTTCAGTTGGTTTTCGTTCCATTACTCTGACTATTTATTGCGTCTTCATTGTATTGTTTTAGCTGATGTCTTCATAAGTTTTTCGAAATCAGTTTCGTTAAAATATTTTCTCGGGCCAAATCTGAGTACGCTTAGTAAGAATTCAAGAGATATGAACCACAAAGTTATTAATAAAATTTAATATTGTAAATAATTATCCAGACGACACGTTTCGAAAATTTTATCCCATCTTCAGTGGCACCAAGTGTCATAGACTAAACGCGCCACTGAAGATTGGATAAGATTCTCCATAATGTCATGTATGGATAATTATTTATAATATTAAATACATTATTAAAAACTTTGTGGTCAATATACGTTTGATCCTTACTAATCATTATGAATTACCATACACTGAATTTGCCAGCATGGAATTTATCTTACTACGCTTATTGTTCTTTCTTATTTCTCGTTATTCTCTGAGAACGATAGGCATTATACTTTTAATGTAATGTTTTTGCTCCTCAAAGCATACTACCGAAGCAGGTCAAATTAGGTTCCGAGTGAGAACTAGGGAGCTTTCTGGTATAAAAAGTTCGAATGCTCTCCGTTTTCTTTTACCATCCGGGTTTCCTTTCTTCGTCCATTTCCATTTCCCCCTTTGTGAATTTCGGATATTCGTCGGATTTTCCGGCTTCATATGTATGTGATTCTCGGAGCGTGCGTAATCGTGGACGCAAAAATTCCCGCCTTTCAGCGCATGTTGAATCGAAGCAGCGAGGCCAAACACTGTGGCATTTGGAAAACTTGATTACCATGCGTGTGCGTGAAATGAATGATTCATTCTGGTTACTGACAAAGGGATCTCGGGAAAAGAGGACAGATGAAATCGCAGAGTTTATGTAACTAGGTGCGCGTGTGTTTGTGAACGAGCATGCGGGCCTTTCAATTTTAGCTGTGGGAGCGTGGATCGATGGGCTGTATTTTCCATGGGGGGATATCTGTTATTTTCGAGGCAGGGTCGCCCCAAGTCCGTGAAATGGGATCGAACACCGCCCGTTTCCATTCAGCGGGCTCCAAGTTATTGCGAATATTTGAAGCTACTGACCGGCCAGTCTGTCACCTCAATATCCCGTCTAAATTAAAAACTGCCGTTCGATGCACGCTTGTTATGGTCGCATCCCGGATATTGTTGTCACCTCGTAGCCATCCCTGCGAATCAGTTTTCATTACTACGCCTCGGGAATATGTGCAGGTTAAAAGCGTATATGAATTTTGATCGTGTTCTTCGAATGCAGCTGTGATCCATTAATCTGTGCCCTACGTTTACGAGTAGGGAGTTGAAACGAACTACCAATGCATACAAATAAGATCTTGATGCGGGGTGATAAATGGCATGCTATTTCAGCTATCCGACAAACAAGGAAATTGTTGTTTCAATATTCCGTGTATGTTCTGTTTGAATGGAATTGTAGGAGTAGTATAGCTTTTTAAACCCAAATTCTTTTGCACGGTCTGATTCTATTACTTCCTTTGTACCGCTGACAACGCTAAAGAAATTATTCGAAATTGTTTGTACATTATTCCTCTGTGTATAGATGCCAGTACGGTATCCAGTACTGAAAGTAAGCTAACAGTATGTACGAAGATATAAATACACAATACCTGTTTTCATCTACAAACACTGTGCAATAGAGTTTCTACTCCTAGAGTGAGATAAAAAATCTAAACTTATCATATTTCCATTAGTGTAAGGCAGAAGTATGATTTATCATTATACTTCTAATACCTGAACGAGTGGTAGATGTGTGCTGTTCTGGAAGTTCTTAATTTTAATAAATAATGAATCTTCACGGAAATTTATGACGGTCGCGGAACTGTCGTATGTTATATTAATCGTATTTCCAGAGTTGCACGTCCATTAGTACAGCTTGGGAGCATCATAAAGGACGGAATTGTTTCTTGCACCACTTGATCGGGGTGCGTTTCCGTTAGCGCCGCTTCTCTCCATCCAGAGTCTATCCTCCCACGCCTGTGCAGCGCCTGCCGGTGCAGCGGATATCGGCATTCTATACCCGAGGTCGCGGGCGGACGGCTGCGAAGGGCACATCCCCAATAACGAGGTTGGAATTTGCGTTCGCGCCCGCCCCCTTCCGGCCGCCGGAGGTCCGCCGGCATCTGCTAATTTTAGCATCGAGATCGCGGTAATCCGCCCCTGTCGGAGGTAATTAGGCGAGAATAAATATCCGAAGCAAAAAGGTGGAGGAAAGGGATGATTGAATAAAAGTATCTTGCGATAATGACTAGGCCTCGAGCTAAACCCCGTTGATCATAACATTTGTGTGTTCCGACCAGCTATGAGGATTGTAGCTTTTCATACACTTTACCACTAGTACGTAATAGTTTACTTGTTTATATTGCTTATTGGTATTCCATGTTACTACAAAACATTAAATTTGTTTTTCACTATTTTTATAGAGTGGCTCCATTAACTATGGAAAAATTTAGAGACTTAATACAGAATCTCGATAGAGATATCAAGACGTTTGTTTCGCTATACGATGCCAAAACTTTGACATTGATTCATTTTAATACCTGACACTCCTTGTCACCCCTGTGAAGTTTCAGGAGTCACTACTGCACTCTGATCTAATACACACACCATTACTAACCATTCTTTGTATCCCTTAACAAAGAAATAAATGAACTGATGTAAATTATCACCTGCTAGTGAGTATTGAAGATAAAGATGATAAATCACACTAGGGAACAAAAATTAATTTTTTTTATCTCAAGAAGAAAAATATTCTGAAATCACTTTTGGTTCTGAATTCAAATACGATATCGGTTTTCCCCATCACCTAAGATTTCTGAGACAGGCATATATAATTTCAAACATTTCAATACTTTTTGCATTCTTAACTACACACTGTTCATTCTGATTGACCTACAAAGTAGTAACTATTTTCTGCTATATTTCACCGGTGCAGCATCCGTCTTAATGGTCCAACAAGAATTGGAAGCATAGTAGTTTTCCATTTGCCTTGATCTAACTTTTTCATAGCAAAAATCTCCTGTTGAAAGCGTTCCCCGTGTTCAGCACTCACTGTGGCAAGAGTTTATGGAAAGAAATCTAGGTGAGAGTGCAGGAATTGTACTTTTATGTACATACTATAACCCAAAATTTTAAAAGATGCTATGAGAGAATTGACAATATTTTGGTAATTTTCCGCTTTTCGGTTTCCCCAAAAAACGCAATTGATCCTCAATCGATTCATCATGCATTGATGACCATATTTGTGAACCGACAAATATTTCTTCTTTAATTTTAATTTCTGTTCCAAGTACATAAAACCAAGAGTGTTGTCCACAGCTTTGACGAAATTCTTCATTAATCCTAATTTTATATGTAACGAAGGTAGTTACATATTCTGTAGGGTTTGTTCATTTTAAGAGTGTCTTTACACAATACTAAGCAATTTTCCCCAGAAAAAATTGTTTTTAAATTCAAAGTGACGATGACGATAAGTACTCGTACATATCTTTGTATTGTTTTGAAGAAGAGTCAAGTCTTTTAGCCGGGAACCAAGCATATCTGACTGTTTTTTAGATTACTTTAAATAATGTATCAGATCTTTGATACCATAAATGACGCTCAAATGAACAGCTTTGTTAAAAATATTATCACCAGAAAAATCTGTTTCTTTTTCTTTCTATCAGAATCTGAACCATCTTCCTCTAATTTCACGTTCTCTGGAGGCGTTGGTATGGGCAATTCTTCGCAGGGTGGGTCTTGTTTCATTGCAGATTTGAAGTTACGGTACATCACTGTACGTTTTGATTTTGACCCAATTCCTATAATCTTTGTTAAGCAGAAATAGCAGTCAGAGGAATGATCTTTGGGTTCCTCCTAATCATAGGGGTAGCAAATGGCATGTGGCGAGTGCCACTTTTCCACGCAGTGAGAAGCCTAGAACACGATTAACAACAGATGTGTGTGTGTATGCGCGCGCGCGCGCGCGCGTGTGTGTGCGTGTGCGTGCGTGTGCGTGCGTGCGTGTGCGCGTGTGCGCGCGTGTGTGTGTGTGTGTGTGTGTGTGTGTGTGTGTGTGTATAGAGGCGGCAAGACCTCGTTTGGTCCCTCTCTTAAAGTTCATAACACTTTTTCACTAATGGAGTCAGGTTTCGCCTTTGATAAGTAAACACATAGGATAAGTAAAATTGTTTGGATTTGTTAAACAAAATCTAGTATTTTTGACTAATTAAAATAATTAAAAAATGAGTATGTAAATATAAAATTCACAATACTTCTCGCGCACAAACCACTCACAGTGACGTGTTCACTGGTTCACAACTATTTGACTATGAATGTGTGCTACTCTTGATCACCTTTGTTTACATCTACCCATGTCAGAACCTGCACCACAGTAGCAACGCTCCCAATAGAGTTAGCTCATTTGGGATTTGATACATTTCCATTACTATTACAATGCTCGAGGTTATTTTTCTTGACAGTGGGCAAATGGACAAGAAAACGTTTACAAATATTTAAAAAATTGAAATAACAAAGAAAGTGTGGGTGATGAAATGCCGAATACATTTTTGAAACCTATATTAAAAACTGCATTAGGTACACCTCTTGGTACTTGTGAGACGGAAATCGTTTTGACCAGTGTTGTTTGCCACAAAGATAACAGTACATTCCGTGTTGTGGTTTACTGATTCAAGGTCTGTTAGACTGTAGATGCAAGTCTCCCTAACTTTCCTTTTACTCCCCGTGTACGTAGTATAGAGAAAGTAATGTAATTTAACGACAAGATTAAGGTAATAATTGAAAGAAAAAAATCAAAGCAAGTTTTTTTTAATGGAAAAGTATATTCGCTAAAGAAATAAAACAACCTGTATCATAATATTCCTTTGAGTTTTAAATTTAATCAGTCATATATGAATT
Source organism: Gryllus bimaculatus (assembly GCA_017312745.1). Classification (NCBI taxonomy): domain Eukaryota; kingdom Metazoa; phylum Arthropoda; class Insecta; order Orthoptera; family Gryllidae; genus Gryllus; species Gryllus bimaculatus. The sequence continues at coordinate 123,593 of BOPP01000104.1, forward strand.
GTGTATATATTAAATTCTGAATTGATTAATAATGATTCGTTTTAAATATTTTTTTATAAATTTGAAATAATTACTAACAATTTTACTTTCTTGCATTCTGCTTACTTAGTATAGAGAAAGTATTTGCAATGCTCCGCGGACAAAATGAATTTTCAACGGAAAAACTCTTATTGTGAGGCCTTGATACAGTTAAAGTGGATAAATACAGGTCCAATATGTAAAACTAGTAAATTACTCCCTTCCTCTTCCTAGTCCAAGATCGATCTATCTGATATCGTGGCTCCTTTGATTTTGAAATGGATTCTTTTTTTGGAGGGAGGTACTTTACACGAAAAAAAAGCCTTAACAACAATTTCAAAATTTTCTGAAGCATGGAACCAAATTTGATTACTAAAACCTAGGAAATAGAAAAAGTATGCCTTTTAAAATTAACTTCTTTAAAATTAGATCTTTAAATAAATCATGTACATTTTTAATGTTAATAATTTGGCGTAATTATCGCGTAATATTTTTGCAACCATCAAAACTGCAAATTCGTATTTCCCGCTCAAATGCTGGAGTATTTTACGATGTATCAGAACGCAATACGAGAGTGGCAGTTAAAAATTCTGAGAATTCCGCCTCCATGTTGGCCGATGTTAATGAGTGTATGAAAGTCTGTTTTGGATTGTGGGATTTGCGTTTATATGTATATCTTGTTGTATATTTACAATAGTTAGTTGTCGCGCCTATTGCTTTGCAATATGTAACGAGTTTTACAGATCATGGCTGAGAGGTGTTAATAAGGTCGGAAACGGCGGTATTGTAATATTACATAACCGTTCCAAATGCCAGAACGTAGTGCTGTTGTAGCACCACTAGTTGTTTTTCCCCCTCAAAAATTATTTACTATACTTTGTACATTTATACGCATCTCATTTGTTTAATTTTACATAAAAATTACATGATAACATTCGAGATTTCTTCACGCGATTCATTATTCGTGACTTTTAATTCGAAATCTTGATTTTGTGTTGTAGTTTTGTCTACAGCGTACAGTTTCGATTCCGCCAATTCATGTAGTGTTTAAAAACGCTTGCTAAATGAGCAGAGCCATTGCGTATATTCCGTTGGCAGCAAATGTGTGTTATAAAGGGGCGCTCGCGCATGGCATCGTGTGTGTGTGTGTGTGCGCGCAGGCGAAGCACGAGCTGCGGGCGACGGTGGTGCTGCTGGACGGGCGGCGCCTGGAGGTGCTGTGCGACGCGCGCGTCTCCACCGTCGACGACGTCCTCCAGGTAGGTGCGCAGCGTAATCCGCTCTGCGGTGGGAAATTCTTCTTTTTTTCCCTTCCTTTTTTCCTCTTCTTTTTTTTTCTGGAGACCTGGCAATGGTCGATCAGGGCATCAACTGATGTCACTGCAGTGACTGACCGGCACGTCCTTTGAGGGTTCGAGTTCCGGCGGTGGCTAGGTCGAATTCAGCCGCTGTCTGGGAGAGAATTCTTGCGGCCGGCTTCTTTGATCGGTAGTTGTTTTTTTGTTGTTGTGTTTTTTGTTGTTTGTTTTACGATCAACACCAGACGATTGCCGGAGCAACGCCATAACAAATGAATCACGGACCGCGCGCGATCTTTCCTTCCTTTCCTTGTCCTGTCCTCACCCCTTACTTACACACACTTCATTCACTACACTACCACACATGTCGGGAGACCGGTCGGAAGCTTGGAGCTTGTCCTGGCTGGAGGGGGGGCATGCTGATTAGAGATACCTGGTTAGGAAAAATCCCCGCAAGCCAACATAAGCCGGAGCATTTCACCAGACAACGGAGGAAGATCACTGCCACCTCCCGTGATGAAAACATGAATTACACTTGCGGGACTAATTGTCTTAGCATGTGACGCGCCCGGAATCACTAATCAATCAATACTTTTCTGCAGTTGGATCCAGGCTGGTTCAGAGTAAATGTTATACATTTCTAGGGCATGTTGGGGGGGGGGTCAAAGATCACTTCTCGCCAATAAACATTTGTTTGGAAATCTCATATGACGAAGTTACATAAGAGACTTTTTTGACATCGCACTCTGAATGTTAGGCAACTCATCGTGCACTGCTTGTTGGCAGGAAGCTGAACTCTGTTAATGGACAGGCCGTCCCATGAGAGTTTGTGTACTTCAGTGAAGGACAAGTTGCCTACTAATAAGGGGCGTGCCGTCAGAAACGCCATTTGTGTAACTTCGTTGTATGAGATTTTTCACTATATATCATTGATAAAATGGGATATTCTTTAACCCTTCTACATGCTCTTTTTTTTCATTATGAATCATCCTGAAAAGTTAAAGGTAGAGAGCGAGAAAAGAGAAGAATCAAATAGCTTTCAGAACCTAGTCGCAAAGGTTGAATATAATCCTCAACTCCAGCTCCCGCTTGTAGAAAAGGTCATTTTCTTTTCTTAGAACAAATATGTCAGGATTATTAGGTTTTTTCCCCTTATCCTTAAATGATAATTGTGAAAAGGTTGTGTGTCTGGTGGTGAAGTTAATTAACCCCTACCTTTACAAGCGCTGCTCGAATAGCTCTCAACTTATGAACTCGGATTCACAACACGTGTCTTCTGAATTGGTCTCTTTTGCCTGCTCAGTCTACCTTCATTTAATGCTTGCGATTTAATTTGTTTATCATTTTTACATTTGCACCTAATGGGTGCGTCAGGATCGGACATGCAAATTATTGCAAAGAGACCACTTAGTAATTTATAAACACGAACATTGTCAAATTAAATTTTAATGCACTCAAATATAATGTTAGAGGTTACTAATCCCGTCTAAAAACATCGATGGTTTTTAAGCGCGACGTATCGATGTCGCATCACTAGTCTGAAGTACACGCGATGTTCACTGGTTTCCCGAACTCTTCCTGTGCTCCTAACCTACTGCTGGTGCTGACTGGATGGCGCTGGCGCGCGTGTGTGCGCAGTGCGTGTCGCGGAGCGCGGTGCTGGAGGGGCGGCCGGTGGCGCTGGCGACGTCGCTGTGCGGGGAGCTGGTGTTCCCGCCGCCGGCGCTGAAGCTGGCGCGCCTGGCGCGGCTGGCGCCCGTCGCCTGGGTGCCCCGCGCGCCCTCCGCCCACCCGGCGCCGCCCGCGCTCGCCGTCACGCTGCTCGTGCGCGTCTGGCTGCTGCTGCCGGCGCTGCCCGCTCTCAGGTGAGGCCTCGCTCTCTGAACGAAACCCTCTGAAGCGGCCACCTCTGTTAAGCGGGCGCTTCCAATAACGACCACTTTTGTCTTGGATTCGGTTGCTTTTTTTCACTGAACGTGTAAAAATTCCTTCTTTTATTTCAGCGACCAACGGCCGGGCATATCTCTTAAATTGATATGTACTAAGCGGTCACCTGTAGCGAGTTTTGAATTCTAATAATATAAGAAGCGAAAGGGTGGTAGATATAGTTTTCATAAAATACAGTCCTATTACAGGACGCATAGGCACATTACTTCGAACTTAGTGTCTACTACTACTACAAGTGTAAGAGTTAAAAACAAAACTGACTGTGCTATACGAAATGATCATGTGTGCCAGAACTTCTAAGAGATAGGAAAAATTAAGGGTGAAGGTATCATGTTAAGAGTCGTCGAAGAATCCTTTATTTGTACTTTTATGTATTAATTTTTAAAGAATTGAATTCCCTAACCATCTAAAAATTCATCTGTTAAATTGGAGAGGGTTGAGATTGCAGAGCAAAGACTAAATGTTTCCTTGAAAAATATTCTATTTTTTTGCTCCAGTTTCTAACTCGACGAGAAAAGGAATTAATAGTTAGTGAGCATTTGAATCAGGCTGTAGGCAAACTATATTTACGCCGCAACACACAATTTTGGACATCATTAATATGACTAATTTTCTATATAGCTTTGGAATATCTGTGACGTATATCGATAGGGGAAAAAATATCAAATTCTTACACGTTTTTGCGATATTACATTAGTATCCCAAAGGTTACTACTACTGACAAATACAAGCAACTAGCAAAACTTTTTTTTTTTTAAATAACATCGAAAAAAGTTCATTTATTTCAGCCTGTTGTGGCTCAGAAACATACTTAATAGCAATTGCAATATTCATGGTAGGAGTAACCTTTTCCTCCAAGTAGGTCATAAGGTCCACCCCAGTATCCTATGTTTTAGGGCCCCCTCTAATTACCACCCTCATTTAGTTCCTCTCTGTAACTGGATCTCTCTTCTCATCTGCTCATCTCTTATTTCCTTTTATAACTTTCTTTCATTTCTCTAAAGCCTTCTAATCCTATTTTTTCTGCTAATGTATTTATTTTATCTTGTTCGTAGCCTTCCATTTTGTTGGTAACCTATTTTTTTCCTGTTCGAATTCAGTTATATATTGTTCTTAAGTTCCCCGTCCTTCCTCACACAGTTTAGTTTCTTTCTTCTTTCCCTAGCCAATATTTACTTGTTCCCGTGTTTTCGCACCTAAAGCTTGCTTTTGTTTTTGTATCCTTCCCTGGAGAAGAGTGAGATATGGGGTGTCAGATCAGGTCGATCGAGAAGAGAGACAGCGTAAAGCTTGGTGTAGCGAAAAAAGGATTTTCTAACAGACGTAGCGAATTATAATATTGAAAAGTTAATACCAATGACGTAGCGTAAAGGGGGCGGCACTTTAAGAGGGTCGCACAATTTCACAATAAATAACATCTTGTAAAAGTTTGAACCATTTATTTTTATATTTTTGTCGCACCTACCATACGGACCGATTGAAATGAGCACTGTATCTTTCATTACATATTCTATGACGATTTCTGTAAGTGTATAATATTGACATCTTGATCATTGTAGCGCAAACAACTCCGTGAATACTGACTTCTGGGATTTTATTTTGTGCTTGGATTCTTTATGAATAATATTCAGCGAGAGTGACTTATATCAGAAACAAAAGTAAAATTTTTCTTGAACCCGGGCGGCTGACACCCACGCTACGCCACTGGTTAATACTTGTGTTCACGAATAGGCTTTGATGAGACGACTTCTACCATAACCATATTTTCACAGAGGTTACGGTTCTACCCGGGAAAATCGCAGTGTTTGAACATTTTCACATTCAATTACGAGTACATCGATATCCATTAGTACAGTATTGGGTGTTTATAAGTATTGTAAAACTAGTAGCTTGTTGAAAAAAAGACTGCTAAGAACGACACATTAAAACAGTATTAAAAACAATGTTATTTTCTTTGCATTTGCTTTCCCTTTTTGTCATCTTTAGGATCTCTCAATTTAAGGCGAAAACTCTTTAATCTGTGCGTAATCTGGGAGTTTGAGCTGGCAATTCGCTGGGTTGCATAGTTGACAACCAAATCCTAAAGCTATTGAAATTGTTTCGCTCTTAGAGAAAAAAAAACACCTTCGGCTCTGCATATTTGTTGCGGTCACGATCTCACGTACGATATGACACGGAAACTCCGTGTTCGCGTTCTCGAACGTTTTATAGAAGAAGCAAAAGTCGATCCTTAAAATATTATGCAAATTACAGATCTTCCTAAGGTCGACTGTGTAAAATGGGGGTCCTATGGGCAAAAAGACGACGCTCTGAAACGTCCCACGTTAAGCTTCTATTTTCCTCGTGCAAGACGTCAGTTTGTCTTAATCGGTAACCTCAGGTAAGAGACATTTGGGAATTAACTCAATCAAACATTTACATCTTTCAGTCAAAATGAAAATTTTCATTGTTTTTATATCCCCCCCCCCCCGAGTTTCTGGGTATCTGAAGAAAGCGTTGTCACTTCTCGCTTACGTCCTGAGGCTCCTTAGTTTTCCGTCAATTCATGAGAGTATTCGAAAGTGGTAGTAGAGAGAGAGCGCAGGCTTCCGCGGCCGGAGTTAGTATTTACTAGGCTGTCCGGGTGACGCCGCGTCCATGGCGAAGGTGCCGACGTTTCGGTCGCCATTCTGCGACCTTCCTCAGAGCGTAACGCCCTGAGGCCGCTTCCTGAGGGCGTAATGGCCCCCATTACGCCCTGAGGAAGGTCGCAGAACGACGACCGAAACGTCGGCACCTTCACCATGGACGCGGCGTCGCCCGGACAGCCTAGTGAATAGAGAGCGCGTGAGTTGGAGTGTGAGTTCGCAGTGCGTAAGTTGCGTGCGTGGTGTGCGCAGCGACGCGTGCGGCCGCCGGCTGCTGTTCCTGGAGCTGCGGCGGCGCGCGGCCGAGGGCCGCCTGCGGGGCTCGCGCGCGCAGCTGCGGGCGCTGAGCGCTCTGGCGCGGCGCGCGGACGCCCTGCGCGAGGACCACGCCCACGACGCCAACGCCCACGGCGCCAACGCCCACGGCGCCAACGCCCGCGGCGCCTCCGGACGGGTAAGAGCGCGACGTAATCGATTTATTGCGCCTTTTAGGGAAATTAGGGCTCCAAAGAGGAAGATGCGAGACAGTGAGCCGGGCTTTTATGCTGCACCAATGTTGGTGGACAGGCGGTGGGACCGAGGAGGAGAAGTTCGACGCGGTGGGCATGCAGAAACACGTTTAGCAGTTCACGACACTCCCAATCTAAACGGTGTCTAAGAAGGAAATAGGATGTTGGAAAACTGGAAAAAATAACAAAAACACTCACCGTACTTGTAATTGAAAACTTGTACTCGATATGAATTTATTGCATTTTCTATTAATATTATTATAGTTAGTAATTGTTATGAAAATACATTCTATTTGACTACTACTTCCTTCATAGAAACTGCTTCTCAAGTTCTGAAACTTAATATTCGAAAGCAGATATTCAAAGTCTGTGGTAAACAAATATACTAGTATTTGGGTCTTGTGAGTACTCAGTAGCTTCAGAGCTGAAATATTTACCTCGCGAGTATATATGGAGTTGGCTTTATTGCGATGTGGATGAATTGCGATATAGTATCAGTGAGGACGTGTTTTTTTTAATATTTAATCCACATCTCCGCAAAATGTTGTTGCAAACATTACAGTCTTCTTTTGCTTTCTTTGAGTTGCCACGTTTGCGATGACTATCAAATATAAAAATGTACACTTACAAAAAATAATCTAGTATAGGCCAAGCAATATTTATTTTAAAATTCATTAACAAATATTTTATTAACGTAGTTTCATATTGTGTAAATTTATTTTGGTTATGTATGTTAGATTTCACGTATTAATTCCCTTTTTACATATTCTTATTGTTTCCATTACATATTTATGTATATATTTTTCCGTTTCATACTGCGTATTTTTCTGGACTCTACTTATAATACTTCAGTAGTGAGCAGGCGCGGATCCACGGGGAGGGAAATAAATGTAATTGTTCAGTAACTATTAATTTTATTTTGTCACGAAACTTTCATGCAAAAAAAAGTTTTCGGATAATCATTGAAATGAATAAAAACATATTGCAGAATGAGCTGAGTGTAGCCTGCGACATTTCACAAAATCTGTAATGGTACCCATTCGGCCGAAACGTTTTGAATTTCCGCTCCCCTAACGCGTCTCTGGTCCGCGCCTGGTCGTGAGCGCGTGCGTGTGTTGGGTGCGCAGGAGGCGGCGGCGCGGCGCGCGGAGGACGCGTTCGTGGCGGCGGCGGCGCGGCTGCCGCTGGCGGGCGCCCACCTGCTCGACGCCGTCTGGGTGAGTGGACGCCCAGCACCGGCACAGCGCATGCGGCTCAGGAGGACTGGGTCATTGCTAGTGCATGTCGCCGTTTGGTGTTAAAAATAATATTCCCTCTTGCCACGTTGAAAACCGTTCATTGCTTATCACTAGGGGCGGATTTTAATGAAATGTCATCTTTTTTTCTTTTCACTTTACAACAATGCCGTTCAGTGTAGAAATTCATTTTATGTTATGATAAAACTAAATAACTCATTTTTATATGTATTTTTTACATTTTCGTCAATTTTGATTAGTGAGTCATTTTTTACCTTTTTACGTCATTTTTAATGTGTTTTTTTCGCTGCTTTCATCGATTTTAATCTCATTTGAATGGTACTTGCTTCAAACAATATTTTCGAGGTGCAACAAGTGTTCACAGAATTCCTAAGTAGCCTATTCGCTTTCTTCGCTCAGTATATTGTAATGTAAGCCGTTGTGAGTACTATGTAATCTAAGGTTCCTGTGATGCCTGTCGGCGCCATTGTCGGTTCGGCCGATTTCGTGATAAAGGCAGAGATTTTCTTTTAAAGAACAGTCCAAACAAGAAGTTTGCAGGTTGAGTTCATTTGAACAAAAGGAAGAAGCGTCGTTTACATGAGTGACATACCCAACAGCTTGAATTGTTCATATGAAGCAGTTTTGATCAAATTTTTTACGTAATTTTTCTTTGTTTGTTGGGCATTTTAAAGCATTTTAAGAGCATTTTATTAATCATTTTTGGCAATGTTTTAGGTCATCAAAATCCTCCCCCTTCTAATCACGGTCTCACTACTTGCGTTAGATATTTGTTTGGCCTCCTGCTTCGCCGAAATCCCACAAAGTTTACTTTCTCTGGTCTCTCTCTCTCTCTTTGTTGATGTAAAGATATCCGTTGTATCTATTAAACCCCACGTCTCTGCTGAGTGCAACTTAGGCAAGTATCTAGACCTAGCACGTCTGCCGAATATAACACCCCATCCTAACAGAAATGGATGCTTTTGAAGCAGTCAATATTATTCTACTAAAATAAATATATAAGCTCCTTTCAGAACTTAAATATGATCTGGGTTGTCCCAGATCGACGGGACGTGAAAGAGCCAATGACCTGAACTTAAATGTGCAATTCAATGAAAATATTCTTACAATTTTGAATTAACCGTCAATCTCATTTGTCTCTTCGATTAGATGTTTTACAAAATGTAAAACTTTGTGCGTACTTGAATCGGGTACCGCAAATTACCGTTTTTACTTGTATTTTGGTTTACAGAAGCACTGAAATGGTTGGTTGGTGAAACATGAAATGAAGCCAGAGCAGATCCTGCTCGAACAATTTAAAGAATCATTATTTTGCCTCATTTTCTAAATATTCATGGCTCATATTTCTTCGTGGTAACTCATAATGTTTTGAAATTATTATTTTATTTCTAAAGATTTCTTTCCTAATTCATGACTAATTTTCATTGTAATGTTACATTTTCACTGATTTGTATAATACCATTCTCCTTAGGATTGTGTTGTTGTGGGACTTAATATTGACAAATTAATGTTAAATCATATGATATTGAACATAAACTTTTAAAATCACAGATGTTTTTGAGATCTTCAGAAAGGAAATATCACTCCGTTCCAGATCTCAGGTACAGGTCATCGATATCTTTTTTTTCGTCCTTGAAGTGAAAATTCTTGCTTAGTGAGTGTAAATCATAAACCACCAATCTCCTTAGGTGGTAGGATCTCTAGAATTACACTGTTCAATAATGAAAGTGTATTAGATGGTTATTCCAAAGTCAAAATAGCAAGAGCAGAAAATCGACTCCAAAAGCCCGATCGCATTCACGCATTAACCATGTATCGACTATGGCCCACCAAGGCAGATTAAGCTCTGAGTAATTGGGCGAAATCAATAACTGTCATGTAAGCGTGTATGCCTATTATCTCTACTTTGTACACTAAGTAACCAGTTAACGAGCTCATAATGGTAATACTTTATTTGACATGACTGTCATCCATTTGAGAGAGATTCGATCATGTTTATTCGTTCGAACGTACAACACGAGGATGAGGTAGTTGTAATTGGTTCGATGTTTCGAAAGAGCGTAATAGAAGCAAGGGTCTATCGATTTGGGTTTTTCATCTTCTTAGAATCAAACTATTGCTGACAATTGTATAAGGAATTTCATTCCTATTGACGCTCATCTGTCTTTTTATATTCGAAAATTTTAGCTGTTGAAACGCCCTTAAGCCTTAGTCATCATCATCTATCCAAGAACTTGGATAGTATTAATGAAATTAGATTAGAGCAATGTATCCCGTTTTGCACCTTGTCAGGAATTCATTATACAACATGTGGAGTTTGTTTTTTGATATCTTTCTCTCTATTTGTAAATCATTGTATCGTACTGTATGTAATGTAAGAGCATTTTTTTGAATTTGCCCATTAACATGCAACCAAGCTTTTTCTGAATATGTTAACTATTGACGATTCATCGAAAGCTCCGCTTACACACTTTAAATGTCTCTAAAGTAGTTGTCTCTTTACTTGTGTATAAGAGCAGAATCAATGCGATAAAATTGGAGTTACTGATGACCTGTCGCACGAATCCATCAATTCTAGTTCCGATCAAGACCTTCGCCATGAGGCACAGCCCGAATTGTATGGCATATATCAGGATAAATGAGTGTTCATTTTTTTTTCTTGGACATATCATTCTTACTAGGCGGAATTACACCAAATTAATATCCAGTACCTTGATTGTTAGGCTCTCCCCAACTGCAAATTGTATACATCAACCTTTTGCGTTCACACACGCATTGATTTGGGGCAAACATACTTTTACGAATGTGTGATGCTCGTTTTTTGCCCTGATCCCTTATCTTGCAGTCAGAAGATAAGAAAAAAGGCTTTGTCGTAGATCTGTAGTCACATACCTCCCTGAAGCAAATTTGTCATCTCGGCATATGTAGCAGAAATTCTCTGGGCTCTTTACGCACTGACGGAACTTTATTCTATTTGTCTACAAGAGCAGAATGTCAACCAACAGAAATTCTCATGGAAGAACTTCCCTGCGCATCAGCAAAAGCACCATCTATTCTTAAAACTGAAAACCAATTTGGACTTCACCACAACGTAAGTGAAATTTATTCTGTGAGACTACCAATCACGTGTCGACTTTGTGCTAGAGGTTCCTGACAACTGAGTTAACATGGGGATCCAAAGTAGCCTCGTGAGGCTAGGGCTCCCCTGGCGTCACAACCATAAGAGCTATGGGCTCCGGAGACTTGTGGACAGCAGGTAGCAACCCCTAACGCCAGTTATTTGTCAATATCTACCTGAGAGGCGCTTTTTCATTGGCACCAGCTATGTGAACTGGAACATCTCAGTGGAAAACTACAACAATTATCCAATTTTTTGTTAAAAACGTCGTAATTTGTTGTTATATCGTGGCTGTAATGAAGAAACTTGAGCTAAGCTCGAAATTTCAACGGCACTGTCAAAATTCGTAAGCCCAAAATAGGCAAAGTGCGCTTTCAATGATGTCACTACAGTGCCTTTGACAGGAGAGCCTAATATTTGAGTCCCAACAGTGACAGGATTTTGGGCACTAGCTAGATAGCTACATCGAGTTCATTGGCTGTCTGGAGGGGAATTGTAGCGGCCGGCTGCTCCGATCGGTAGTTTTCCGCGGGTGTTCTCACCAGTACCAGGCAAATGCCGAAGCAGTAACCCTAACAATCGGTACGTAGACCGCCCGTGATCTTTCCTTCTTCCGTGTTCTTAAATATGTAAATAAATAAATATATGATTTTTTTGCGGTATCAAATATATATTTAAGCTAAAGATATTTTCGATCGCGTAGCGATCATCATCAGAGCTAAAAATAAAATTACAGAAATACGTGAAATATAAAAATGAAGTATAAATTACACAAATTAATTACAAAATTTTATGTACAAAATGCACATCGCATCCCAGATGCGTAAGCAAACTGGGACGCACATACCTTGCAGCGTCCGGGCGGAAAACAAAGTTCTGCGTTTTGTTTGTTTGTTTTTGAGAGAGGTTGGCTTGTTTAAGGACTCGGTGTCGGATGGCAGCGTGTGGGGGCGGCGTGGCCAAAGGATCGAGATGCTGCTCTGCTGGTGGAGGCGTGAGGAGGGAGCGGGCGAGCGAAGACGACTTTAGTTAGGAGTGTACACTAGTCCCTTACATTGCAAAAAAATATATATTTTTACATTTTTTGGGCTCACCCCCTAAATATTTTCCATTGGGTCAAATTTACTCAAAAATAATATTTCAACTTAATAGGCCGATATTAACCCATGCCGACTTGACTGCAAAATGTAAATGTTAGAGATCGCTGGTTTCGTGTTGGCACATAGACGGCCAAATTAATTCAAATTTGGCGCCACGTATGGAACCCATTCATTTTGACCATTCTTTGGGGTTATTTAAGGAGGAAATAGCATATATTTCAAACGTCACGCCTTCGAGAGTATTAAGTTTCCCCCAAAACCCGCGAATTCTTTAATGCTTCATGAAGCAATACACCAAATTATTCTCCCTCGCGAATATGCTTTTACGAAAGTCCTCGACACCTAACTTACATACTGAATGTTAGTTAATAGTGTCAATTGCCACACAAAGGTTTTGGAGTCCTTCTATTCGAAGAATAGTGAAGATTTATATGAAGGCTTTGGTACCTTTCTCAGAGCATGCATCCAAGGGTCGTGAGTTATTGCTTAGCTTGCATTAGATGGCGGGCAAAGCCGGCCTCCCAAGTAATGGTGTCTTTCCTGTTTCAAGAATTACGCAGTCGAAACCGTGAAAGTTTACCTCAGTGAAATACTGCGGACCATTCCTAACAAAACCAGTCTTTGGTAGATGTAGGGCACGTCGTATTTATATGTCATGCTTCTAAAGCTGTTTACCTCGACAAAGTGGAAATCTTAACCACAAATTAATTTATAACGTCTCTAAAAAAGATTCGGGTCCCGCAGGGGTTACCCCTGAATCATTTGTAGCGATAATACGAAACCATTTGTAAAAGCGAAGAGCCAGTTGGCTAAGCTATCAAAGATTGCTAGCACACTGCAGGAACACTCGATTCTCAAAACTTTCCTCGCTGTATATGGAATAGAATGGCAGTTCTGCCCACCGCGCTCTTCATTTCGTAATGGACTGGCAGAGGTGGCTGCATGCTCCTTAAAATGCCATTTCAAACGCTCTCTTGGGAAAAATTATATTTCACTTTCTGAATTCCATACTTTGTTGACACAGATAGAACATATGTTAAACTCACGATGCTCAGAGCATACATGCTCTGAGAAAGATACCAAAACCTTCATATGACTCCAAATCATTTAATATATGGACATTCTTTGAACACACTGGCTTTCGATCAAGAATCAAAGCAGAATATCTCGATACCTCGTCCTCATCACACGGTGAAAAGGCAATTGAACATTATTCGGAATTTCTTGGCTAAAATTACCTTAACATGACAGAATATGTAATAGTAACAAAAACGCGCTTATCTATACACACGCACATATACAAGTTCAACAGGCACCGAAAATTTCATTGTATCCTCCTATCTGATCTCTCAGCAAAGCTTATCATCAATATGTAGATCCATTACGGAATGACATAAAGTGTCGGAACTACTATTACAGGGACTTTGAGCTGGCTATTAAAAAGCCATTAATCTACCATCATTCGCATGCGCGACGAAGAGCCTACCAAATCTGTCTAGTTCTCTAAGCACTGGCAGAAGAATGGTTCGCCTCAGAGGGTCTTTTTTGACAGCTGTATTGCTCGACTTCTATGAAAGTGTTCGTAGATGCTAAAACTGGCAAGACTGTTGTTTTTAATGATTACAGCATCATGCTTGGCCTCAATTGAAGAAGGCGGTCTTGCAAGCGTTTGTATATGCAATTGACATTTGTAAAAATGTGATGTGCCAAGCTATATTGGTTCATAGCTACTGGATTCGTTCCTTTTTTACTCTTTGTTCATGTTGGCGACTCTTCTCTTCATTCGTCTCGCGCAGCAATACGGCCTGGCTTTTTAGTGGTGCCTTAATGCATCGACCACAAACCTACCTTATTCTTTTGAGTTTTTAAGATTTTCTCTTTCCAATCGCCCCGCCAACAAGTTTTGAATTGTCGAGTCACAAATTCGCGAAGAAATACATACTGTGGTAATTATATCTTAATTTATTGTTTTTCTTACATTATTTATCTTATTTTTTATTTTGACTTCCCTCTCTCGTATTGGACACGCTAAAAAATGGAATTATCGTGTCGCTCAGAAATCGCATTTTCGTGTCACGCGTTCATACAAGGATCCTTTCTGTTGTTTTCTTCTTCTTCTTCTTTTTCTTCTTCTTCTTCTTCGAATTGCCAAGGCACTACGCCCGACACTCTGTTCATTAATTTTTCTTTCTACCTACGGGGCACGGGAACGCGATTCTCTCTGTATCGGGTTCCAATCAAATCTCGCCTTTCGAATGCAAGTAAATAAGCACTCGCTTTGTACTAAACGCATTCAAATCCCTTTCTAGTCCTTTATTTGACGTCCCATTTTAAGCCTTAGGTCGCTGTTACAATTATTCATTAGAATCTGTGCTGACAACTATAATAATACCTTACGCCTCGGGGTTTGTTCAAACATGTCAAAAGCTGACAAATCGAAAGGGGTAGAACACTTCATTGCCTCCAGACAGTGGCAGTCCGTTCTACAGCGACCTAGCGTCATGAGAAATTTGTTAGGACGAAATGAATTTGCATGCTTCACAGGGGCTAGTCCAACCCCTGTGAAATGTCCTTAACCTTACCCCAATCCTAATTCCTTACAAATTCTGGCCGCTGAGTAGTGACGCAGGGGCGCGTACGCGGAGATGCTACTTGGCGGTTCTCTTGACAACTGACTGCGACGAGGCGTGACAGATATGACATACTTATAATGGAGGATTACTCCCGCGCTGTATTAACGGAGGATTACTCCGAAAGCGCAAAGCGCTCAACGCGCCCCGGAGCTTGAGAACGCGTTGCGTCAATTGAAGACGCAACATTTTTTTTAATAACAAAAAGGACATTCTGGAATAAAACTATCTTCTGGCAAGCGATCAGCATCTGCTTTTGGTTGTCACAAAGTAGGCTATTGTTTTCATTGAAATGAATATTAAATTGAATTAGGAGATGTATTGTATATTAACGAATTAATAATTGCAGAACGGTCGTTAGGATGCAATTGCGTTTACCCTATTATTCTCCAAACAACTCTTCAAAAAAAATCACTTCTATGTGTAGATTCCCTCAGGCTACATTTGCTACTATTTTCATACTGATTTATACGTCAACTTTATCATTAAAGAGTGACGACAGACAATTCTTCTAATAAACATTACATACTGTGTCCATTTCTTTTAAAGCTGCATTTGAAATTATGGAATCTATTCTTTCATGCAATTTTAAAACTTTTAAATAGCGGATATCTTGATCAGAAGCTTTTACAGCTGCACGGCACTAAAGCCATGGTTTCAAATAAACATTTGCAATCAACATAGATACTTTTTTAGTGAATTTTTAATTGCACTAGATAGTGTAGGTCCTAATCTTAGCAGAAACATTTTTAAACAGCTCTTGCCATCCATCGAGTTCGATGCATCGCCCCGGCAAGATGTATCTTTAGTTCGTCACTTTTATAAAAGTACTCTTTCTCAACTTTCCTTAAATGCTTAAAAAGTGGTGTCAGGATTGCTTGCTACTGCACGTTTTTTACATTCAAACACACATTGCAAAATAAGTTCGAATATGTGATGACAACATCGGAAAGAACAACTAGTGGTGCTACAAAATGGCACAGACTTTCCCGTATTAGTTTTCTATTTCCTTTGGTCTCGGCTAGCTACATGAACTTGGTGCATGCTCTTGCCAGCTGTCATCTATCGCCGCCCAAAGTACATTTTTTCACATTTTCTTCATTTTTCGGCATCCTAATTCTAGAACTGAAACCACCATACACTTAATATAAGTGTAAATTCCACGTACTATCCGGGTGGCCGAGGTGGCTAATTGGCGGGTGCGGACTCAGCTTTTCAGAGGATAAGTTCGTTGGTTCGAGCCTCGTCTCGAGTGTTCGAGTCTGTTATTTATCACAATTCTCTGTTGCCGCCGAAAGTAATTGAGAATTTCAGAAAATTTATTGATAACCATTTGAAGCAGTTCTGTTTACAAATAGAATTAAGATAAATAAACTGGAAGTGTATGTATGTGATTTTCAAATTTTTCAACTTTTAAAAAAATTTCATATCTCTTGTTAGATTCGTAAAACGTAAGTACAATCAAATCAATTGTTCGTCTTTCTGTACATATGTAAGAACCGATTTAAATAAAATAATGAATATATCAACATTAAATTTAAATAGAATATAACCAGTATCCAAGGGGTCAACTTAGATATCCCTAATTGTTCCGAAATTATTATTACTTTCTCCCCTTTCTTCGTAAGAAGAGAAAGCGACGTAATCCTCAGAAAACGGAGGATTTTGCCCAGAAAAACTATTGCCAGGCGGTGGTAACAAAAAAGTGGATAAATCCTGTTGCTAAATTTAGAAATAAATCCTGTAACTAGGTGTAGCCAGAATCCATGTTTTGTTGGTTCTTGATACCGAAACATCGATTGACGGCAAAACGTTCGTCTATCCGTTTGTCTGTCGGTCTGTGGTCAACACTAGCACCTAAACCGTTTGAGCTGATTTTCTTCAAAATTAATATTCCTCAATCAATCTGAATGAACTCGTGGCATTGGGAGTTTCTAACAGATATTTTGATTGTTGCAGGGTTTTTTACATGATTCGGCCATTTATCTTTTTATGCCTTTGAGTTCAATCCATGCGGCGCTTCTGTGGCTGAATGGTATGAGTGCTGGCACGTTAGCTCTGAGGATCCGAGTTCGGGTCTCGGAGCAAAAAAATAATTTGCTGCTTGAAAACACGTGTGTTGGTTTATGTTGTAGTAAAATGTTGCGGAGCATTTAGCAACAATGCGAGAAAGTATGTGCGTTGCAGCACCACTAGTTTTGGAGTGAGATACCTTTGTTGCCGTTGATAAAATCGTGTACTTTGTTGTTGTAATCTTCCTTATTCAAGATCGCTATGGAGTTACCTTTGTCAGCTTCTAGTTATAGCAATAGTATTGAGAAATGTTGTCTTTGAGGTTTTTAGGGGTTTATTATTAAGAAAAAAATGTTCTGACGAGATGGGTATTGGATGTGTGTTGTGTTCAATGTGTTGTTTGATTGTATGTGTAACTTGTCATATCCTCACCCCTTACTTACACACTTTTCACATACACCGCATGTGTCCGAGCATGGCGGTGGCCATTTGGGAACTCAGAGATTGTTGCAACGCTGGTGGGAAATACCTGGTTGGGGAAAACCCGTGTAGGTGGGCTCCGGATCTCGCCGTCCACCGCCACCTCCCGAGGGGAGAGGAAACATTGACTACACGTACGGGACCTATGACCTTAATAGTTGACGCACCAGTAAATGCTAACCAATCAGTCCGTAAGCATGTGCTCGGATCAAGCGCGTTGAAGAGCGTTGTGTGTTGGGCGGGCGCAGGTGCAGAGCGCCGCGGGCTGCGGGCCGCGGGCCGTGTCGCTGGCCGTGTCGGCCGACGCCCTCGCCGTGCTGAGCGCCGCCGCCGACGCCGACGCCGACGCCGCCGCGGGGACCGGGGCCAGCGCGGGCGCCGGCGCGCCCTCCGAGCTGCTGCGCCTGCCGTGGCCCTGCGTGCGCAGGCTGCGCCACGGCGCGCGCGCCTTCCGTGTGGCGGCCTGCCTGCAGGGGTCCAGCGCCGCCCCCGCGGCTCGCCTGCGCAAGCTCAAGTTCTACCTTCCGCACAAGAAGTGAGTTACGATCGCTGCGCGCCCCCGGGTGAAGGCTTTTTGTAGTACTTGTCAAACAGTAAGCTTATTTTACGCATGTATATCTCAGAATAAATGTTACAAGCTTCTAGAACAGAAACTCGTCACAGGGTCAGTGTCAATCCTTTGGGGATCGATGAAATTTTGAAAGGGGGTCGACTAAGGTCGATTAGGGGGTCTAGAGCCGAATATGAACGGGCGACTAATTAATATGATCAAGATCTCATTGAATACAATAAATATCAGTTATGTTGGTGATTAGTGATTGTGTGTTATAAAGCTGTAGAACACCAAAATAATAAATTACAAGTTGTCTCTGCTTCTTTCGTTTTCGTCATTCATCGTAGGTTATTTAGAAAAAAAAATAAATTTTAACTACATATTCATAACGTTGCTCTATCCGGCAAGAAAATATCTGCTACGGTTAGCAGAAATGTAATAGCCAGATCTTAAAAACGCTCTACATATACTGCATTTTGTAACCGAAGTACTACGAGTACAATGATCAGAAACCGTTACGAATATAGCGTCTCCGCGTGCTGTACGAGGTACGAATAAATGCTACAAACTTGTAGGATACTACATTAGTCAAAAATAGCTACTTTTTATCAGTAAACAAGTAGAGGTAAATTTCATTCAACGCAGTTACACAAGTGATATTTGTCACTGATTGTTAGCCAACTTCTTGTGCACAGATGATCGGCAGGTCACATTTTGACCCTGTCAAGGAGATTTCATGAACTTTCAGGAATAATAAATGAGATAAAAGTGTAAGGGTTAATGAAGCAAACCATTCTTCTAAAAGTAGTCGATGCAAGAAAAGGGTTGGGAATTCCGGTTCTAGGACTTGTACTTAGTTAATGATAATTCCTTTTTGCCAATGAAAATATGATGGGAAAATCTCATATAACAAAATTACGCATGTGAAATTTGCCTCCGTTTCGTAAGCAACTCATCCTACATTCCTTTTTGCCAGGTATACGTTCTGTCGCGGCCAGATTTCGTGAACATTGATGTAGCAAAGTATGCTTGAATAATGCACAGTAGCAAGGTAGAGTGGTTACTAACCCAGGTGTCATCCTCGCTTCCCCGTCCCCAAGTCAATCTTAAGTCCTCAACCGTAGGTTAAGTAAAGTTAAACGATTGTACAGTTATTGCCTATTTATTTACCCACCAATTTTTCCCCTGGATTATTTAGGGATGAGAGAAAGCATGTGTAGGGGGACTGGAGACAAAGCGACCGGCATAATGCCTTACCTCACTGTCCTAGCTCCCGAACCTGGGGTTAAAGTGGTACTTTTTAAAGTTTTTTCACTGATTTTGATGTAAACTCCGTGTATCTTCTTACCCCCTGTACCAGTCTTAAAGGTCTCTAGTATGCTTTTGGCATGTGTACTCTATTGAATTCAGAGAAGGTCTGTGTCGAATTATTCGTAATATGCAGTTCTCGAATTATTTGACCGATCTCCCCCTCCTCTTCACAGATAGCGTTTTTCAACCTTAATGTTTATCGAGATGTCCAGAACACGACTTGGATTGGTAGAGGGGGGGGGCAGTCTATCGCTTCCGGGAGGCCCGTGCCATGTACGTAATGTATTCCCGCCCGCCCGCCTTTCCTATCCGTCCGTCGTCCGTTTGTCTCTCTGAGGACAACGATAGTGACTAAATCATCCAGACGATTTTGCCCGAAATTGATAATCCTCTATCGATCTAGACGAACT
The DNA here is from genome assembly GCA_017312745.1 of Gryllus bimaculatus. Taxonomy (NCBI): domain Eukaryota; kingdom Metazoa; phylum Arthropoda; class Insecta; order Orthoptera; family Gryllidae; genus Gryllus; species Gryllus bimaculatus. The sequence continues at coordinate 142,863 of BOPP01000104.1, forward strand.
CGAACCCTGCGAGTTTGAAACGGATATTTTGATTTTGGGGAATAATTCTCATAAAAGTCACAACATTTTCTAAAATATCATATCTTTCAAAAAGATCATGTACAATTATTTTTTAAGTAGTTTTTGTGTAATTACTGCTTAAATGCAAATTATAAAAAAAACAACATTTTCTCAAAAACAGCTCCCAATGTTTTCTTTATTTATTTTTTTCCATGAGTAGATCAAGGATCACTTAAGAGAAAGGTGCAGATCTCGTCTTATTTCAACTCTCTGAATTTTCAAAAATTTCAAAAGAAAAAAAAATGCAAGGAAACATGTGCTGTTGGAAAATTCAAAATTAGTTCTAGTGCAATATTGTTATAACTTGGAGGCTTTTTTTTATAGAGAACAGAAAAGAATACAGTTCTGTTTTTTTAACAAAGTTTATATTATTATAATAGCAAAAATAGTTTCTTCAGCATTATTTTCACGTCGTGCAAGTTCCTTGCACCATCATTATCCATCTACATCATCCAAACCATCTACATCAAATTCAGATTAAAATTTCAAATACAGATTGAAACATGTTAAGTTTTCTATCCTGTACTTGCTATGTGATGTATTAGAATTTATTTTTATGAAAGTATATTTCAAAATCCTTACTCTTTTGTTTCAGAAGTATGTTTTTATTTCACTTGGCTTCCATTCATCATCAGATGTATCTGAAATTACAAAATCATCTAACTACAATTCTACCATCACTTGGTGAGCATATTTAAATACATTTAATATTTGGTTACAACAAAGCAAATTTAGTAAAGAAAAAAATGGTTTTCTAAATTGTATTTCTGTGTTTTAGAATTGGAAGTAATGAATTACACACAGGAAACTATTGAAAATAGAAGTAACGATAATAAAAGAATGCATTTATATGAGGAAGATTCCTGCAAAGAAAACAATATGTTTCATAAAATTGCTTCATCATCAGAAATAACTCCTGAAAACTACAGGTGGGATTATTAATAGTATATCTCATCTTGGAAGCTCATTTGATGAATGTATTTTGTATTTGTCTTCTCATTTTATCAGGGTTGACCATGAAACAGAAGGCCTTGCATCTCCTATTATACAAGAAGCTTTTGTACTAAGTAAGTTGTTCATAATTTTCACTTATTGTGAATAGTAGTTACATTTCTATGTGTTCATTGAAAATGTTTTTAATGTAAATAATAATGCAAATGTAAATAACAGATTATAAATTGCCCAGAAATAAAAGATCACTCAATTTATACAATTCAACTACTTTTTTATTTCTCGCTTAAATTTTCTTTCTAAACAAATATATTAATTTCTTTTATAAATAATAAACAATTTGCATGTTTCTGCAGTGTTTCTATGCCTTTATAATGCAAACTTTTGCCTAGAAATATTTTTTTCAAAACAAGTTTTGAGTGCATATTGCAGATCAGCCATTCGGAATATCCACATTTTTTAATAGAAAAAAATTTGCTTAAAATTGTCATAAGAGCTTATTATCAAAGTTTCAACATTTCCTTCCCGGACACTCTGTATAATGTTTTCATAAAGCCAAATTAACTGTAAAAATTTAGAATGGACAAATCCAAAGTAATTCTGAAGGTCTTAAATCCAGAATAGTGTTGAAAGCTGAATTTGTTTTTAAACTGTTAAAAAGAAAAAGTTCAGTTTATATGAAATAGAGAATCAAATCCATCTTTGCAGAGTGAAAGAAATCAATTATTTACACAAATTTTGGTTTCCTATTGTGTCAAAAAATTTATGTTTTAAAATTTTGTATTGATTTGAGGCACTGTTTTGTGAAATTGAATCTATGAAAGAAAAAGTATAAAAGAACTACTAGCATTACACACCTAAAATAATGCAGATTATTGTTATATTTTTTTTAAGTTCTGAGGAAATACAAAATACCTTTGAGGATTTTTGTATTCAAAAAGCAAAAACCTTAATGCCAAATAACAGGTGAAATATAGGAATTACGTAAAGATACACATTAAAATGAGTCATCAGGAATACAAGCCCGCAGGAAATGGAAATATTATATTGACTAAATAAATTTTGGACAATTAAAAAAAACTTATAAAGTAAATTCAATGTGGTAATAAGAAGAGCTCCAGTATGGAATTATGGAATAGTCATTGATTTTGTCACAATGCCAAAATTGCTGAAATATCTTTGCAAAGGAAAGATTAGAGGATAGGTTGCAAAAAGACTTTATAAACAATTTAGCAGGGGTGAAACAAGTTTAATTATAAGTTACAATATTAAGTTAGAAAAAGAATTTTCATTTTTTTAAAATAGATATTCAATGACCATCAAAGTAAGGGAGCAGAAGAGAAAATATAATGAGATATTGTCAAATTTTAAAAACAAATAGAATATTGATATAAATTAATTCTGCAGCTGACACTTTATGTCACTGATAATTTCATACCAATTTAAATTACCGCCATTCGAATACCTGTATGAGCGATGCTTACTATCTCATGAGAAGAAAGACAATACCCTGAGATAAAGTAAGTATGCAAACACCCAAAACCTTGATAAAAATTAGAGCTAGTCACTCCATTAACTTGAATAATAAATAATATGGGGTAAAATATAGTTGATTTAGTAAGAGAAAGGTGATATGTACTATTATAATGGCATGCCCAACGTGGGGCAAAAATATATTGTGATTTTATAAGAGTGAAACTATAAACTATGTACATTCATATGTTAATTTTGTCTTCATTCTTGTTATTATTGTGTTATTTTTATTATATAGGGTCGAGTGCAATATCAGCTAACGAGAAATTCAATGTGTTGCAAGAAACCTTGACTGAATCACTAATTGAAAAATTTGAGGAAATATCATTTGTTGATGAACGCTTATTATCTACTGTAAGGTAAGTTGTTTCTCAAACTTGAAACATTGTATCATATAAATGAAATAATTACGTGTATTTGTGATACCAAAAAACAAACTTCTTATACAAATAGTTACAGACATTGATTTAATTAAATAATACACTTCTTCAAATGTTTAAATTCAGAATAGAACGAGATGTTGGAGGCAGTCTTGGACTTCAAGTTGAGTGTGGAAATGATGGGGGTGTTTATGTGCGATGCTGTTTGCAACATGGCAACAACATTCAAAAAGGTGAGATTCACTATTTAAGAGAATTTATTTAAAAATTTACGTGTATGAGCAAATAAGATATTTTTTCAAACAAGCACTGCTTAATGAACTGATCATTTATCTGATACTTGATACTATTTTCTATATGCTTGGGTCATTTGTTACTTGCTAAAACAGTGGCAAAATAATACAGGATGTCATTTAGATGGGGAAAACATCATAATGTTCCTCATTATTAGCAAATAATTAACAATTAAATCCTTTACCCGTTTTGCCTCAGATGCTTGAATTCTTGTAGAAAGCGTTATTTGTTGGTGTTGTTTTTTTAAAATTTTATTGTAATTTATTTGTCGCAGCCTGTATATCACCCAAGCTTTATGCAGATTATCAAGAAGCGTAGTTATAGACTCGAGAGGTCAATAGCATCATTTGTGATCGGCACTTCAATTCTGACGGCCAGCTGGGGGTTCAGATGGCCTTAGCGGATGGAATAAGTGCAATCGCAGGGCCGCGCGTGATACAGTATTGCCGTAATTTGCACCTCCTATTCCATCAATTTCTCAATTTACCCCGTATCTTTGTTTGTATCCAATAAAAGTAGATTTTTCTTTTTTGTACATACAGAGTAAATGCCGTTAATTCGCTGGTTTCTGGCTCACGAATACAATACTTTCTCATCCTACAAAGAGAAGGTGGGAAAGTAAAATGTTGTTTGGCCCCGGATAGTAGTAGCTGGGGATAGGGTAGGACGACCGAAAAGCTAACTTAAGACTTTAAGAAACTATTACAAGAAAGTGTACCATTTTGGGGCACCACAAGTTTCTTTGACAATTTGTAAAAATATCCTTGGCACTTCGACTAACTATAAGCACAATTTTTTGGACGTTATGGAGGAAGAGTAATTGTCAAGAAATTGCCAAGCAGAAACCAAGCATTTGCAGCAAAATGCCATTAGAATAATTTTTCTTCCAACTTGGGAGAAGACAGTGGTGTGCTTTTTACCATCCAAAATGACTCATCCTTTATATTTGAACAAAAAATATAATTTCAAAAATTCATGGAAAATATGTTGTCATTAGTAAAAATTTATCAACTCTCTTCAATTAAGTAATTAATTGCCCATGGTCCATCTTAGAAACATTACAATGTAAATTATTATTTGGTTTCAAATAAATTAATATATATAATATGAGTGAAGCACCCAGTCATGGAAGGCAGCACGCTTTTGGGGCTTCAGTCTCCCCAGAAGCTGATAAATCACATTTACAAGTAAAGTTATTGCTAATTTTCTATTGTAACATGTCATTCAATATTTTAGTTGAATACTTGATGCATATCTATAAAATTAACGTATAAAAACAAATTTAAATTCACTATAAATGAAAATTTGTTTATAAGCAAAAAAGTGGATTTGACATTTCATATAAAGCCCTTCCCCTAGATAAATTCTGGTTGCTCCACTGATAATAGAACATGTAATAATTAGGAGAGAAGCAATGTTCCTATTTATTTCTATTTTTATTTCAGGAGATCGCATAATAGCAGTGGATGGCCAGAGTTTAATGCATTTGAAATTTACTGAAGCTCTTAATTTTTTGAAATCTGCTGGACATACTGTGGAACTCATTTTGTCACGTCAAAGTATCCCTAACAGTCAAAACCCTTCTGCTTTGAAATTATCTTCACCTCTTCCCAGTTTTAAACAGAGACAGCCAGCATCCCCTCTCAAGGAACTCCAAACCCATTCTCCATTGAAAGAATGAACCATTTGGATAGTGAGAAGAAATACTTTCTAGAACTTCAAATACTTGGACTAGTGTTCTAAACCAATTTTCTTTAAAAATGTGATAAAAAAAGTAAATCTTCATTATGATTATTGAAATCTTCTTTATTGATTTTTGCACTCTGTTGTCTGAATATTTACAAATAATATCTTGACTGAAATTGCTTAGTAGAAAAAGTTGACAATAGTGATCAGGAGGAAATGCTTTCCTATTTGGCTTCATTTCCAACTTCCAACTAGTGGCTGATGAAGTCAAGTATGCCTCTGACAGTAACTAATTTTTTCAAACAAATCATGTTAAGATGTTCCTATTAACCTAACAAATAATGTTTATGAGATTTATTTTATTGTGTACAAATTGTCACAAAAAATAATACTGGTTGGTTACTGTATTTCACATGTACAAGGGCTGTGAGTTCCAAGTATTCCGAATGACAAGTTTGTAAAAGCATTTCCATGGTCTTTACCTTGTATACTTAGAGAAATATTTCCCTAATATTTGTTATTGTTATGACACTTGATTCATGCAAAAATGCATAATCAGTATTGAACATAACAAAAACAGATTCAGTGCCACATTCTAGTAAGTACATGGATTACCAGTAGTGTCTATTAAATACTTTCTTGAGTACTTATCTGATGGACTTTATTAAGGTCACTAGGTGCCTCAGAGAGTAGGGTTACATTTTCTGCACACCATTATGGAACGCATGCGTTACATAAGAATGAAGTGACAAGATATAGCTTATACCATCATACAACTTTGTATGAATAATAATGATGATGATAATAATGGTGTATTAAAAAGAGAATATGTATTTACATTAATATCAAAAGCTTTATATTGACATGTATATCAAATGGAAAATCTGCGAGGATGTTCATTGGTGTAGGCTGTGAGAATCTACTTCATTTTTCCTTTGAATGGAATTAAATTGGTATGAAGCATTCGAGTATAAACTGCAATAATTGTGTGGTATATGCAAAACTTAATGGAATTAAATAACTAAATAACAAAAAAAATTAAATATTATTTTATGCTGGCTTTTAAATGCAATTCTCAAAATTTTATCATAATATCTTGTTTCACACCCCAATGAACAATGTTTTGCTTTAAACAGTATTCTCCTTGTATTTTTTCTCTTTTAATTATGAATTATTATATTGAAGTAACATATCTCAAGTTAAAATACAACTGCTGGATTTAAGTGTAATGTTGTGCGGGACCAACCATTGAAACAGTTACTTAAAAGATCGAATAAAGATTAGAAGAGAAGCAGTGTCGTGATGTTGCTGTTCGTTTGTACTCAATGTTGCTGCACACATTCTAAAATATAATTACAATATTAAAATGGTGTGTAGGAGTGCCTTCCTTTGCTGTAGGATTTCAGGATTGTATTGTATAATCCATATTCAAGAGAGCAAAAGTCTGGAACCTATCTGTTGTCATTTCCATTTATCACAGTACTCAACACTGACATTGTCATTACGTTTGCTAATTTATTATATTCTTAATTCATTTAAACTGTTGCAGCAAAGTAACGAAAAATCCATACTCTGCTCTAAAATTAATAATTATAATTATAATACAATATGTGAGAAGAGAGTACATATTCGGAGGTAAACAAAAAAAATACAGAAAATAATTTGCACTATTACTTATTTATTATACTTATTAGGTAATACATAGAGTCAGTCATTTCAGCTGACGATATTCAGGATCATTTCAGGTAGGTAGGTTTGAGTCATTTTAGGTACAAAAAGGGTATTCTTTCAGTTAAAGGGTTTTCTTTTATGTAGTGGTTCCCCCACAGTCAAAGTATTAGTTGTTTATGTCATAAATTTTCACTATAAATTCACAAATAAAAATATATTTTATATTCAGTATAAATGAAATATTGAGCATAAATGAAATGAGTTAGCTGAACAAATATGAACAGGAAAACTGATAAATAAAAAATGTTATAGTTTCTGAAATAAACAACTAAAGATGTAAAATTGTGAATTGACAGAATTGGGGTGCATATTACAACAGCCCTGTATTGTGTATGATCCTGTAATCATACCCAACCTCACCATCAGTCTGTGAGAATTGCAATACACTCGCTGTTTGCAAATGGTTAGTTGAGTCTTCAACAGTGCCTCAAGTCTTGGAAATGGACATAAAGTTCTGATGAGATATAGGCTGCAACAAAATTAGAAAATTTCAAAATGCACTTTCTTTCTTAAATTTATTCTTCCAAGACAAAACAGAAAAGGAATTATTTACTTCTAATGTTATGGGGACACGCTTTAGTTTTTCTTTTTCTTTCCCACCTGAAATGACACCCTGATTATTGGATGTGTATATAAAACAAATGTAAAGTAACTTACTATCACAATATTCCTTTCCATTTAATTTCTTTATGACCATTTTCTTTTTTCTGTTTTTGTATTGTGCAAAGAAGTTACGAAGAACAGTTTTCAATGTAAACTACTCAATGAGTCTATTGTTACATTATAATGATTGAAAAATACTTCAGTTTTCTAAAAGAACCTTTAATTTATAATTAAAATATTCTTTGATAATACTATTATATTTTACACTGATCTGTGGCAGCATACAAAATGTGTAATTTTTTCTTTTAATTGTATTTATGAATTGTAATGCATAGATTTACAAATTAAATATTTTTATCTAATTATAAACTGAAGACTTTTCCAAAATACATGTGTTGATTAAGATTAATACAAAAATAAGTTTCCAATTTAATTTTACTATTTATCCATGTTTTTAAAAAAATATGAAAAATTAAGAGAGAATCAGAGACATAATATAAACTTATATTGTGGTACCATTCTTTTGTGAATGACATATTATCTCATTTTACTATAAACTAACAAGTTTTTCTCAGTATTATTTTTTGTAGTTTTTACTATCTACTCCAGAATGTCTAAAAATCTTGTAATTCAACATTTCTTTTAAAATGCACTTATATAAGTGCACAACTTCTTTGACTGCTGAGTTAGAATAATAGCAAAACTTGTGCCTGCATGCAGTGACAGAAGATGAATATGTCAGATAAGTGCTCATTAAAAGGTTGCACCTGATAGGTTAGATCGTGAAGTTAAATGGTATATTCATTAGACCCGAAATAGATGTTGCTTCGATAGGCACTCAAAAAGATATCATGTGGCTGTTCTAAGTTTCACACTATACTTTATCTATCAAGGCAACCTTTTGAGAACATAGTCTTATACTTAAAAGGAATTTTATGTTCCCTACTAATAACTAGTGTTAATTGAAAGTGTCTGTAATAGTAATGGGTCCAATGAATGTGTTTATGGAATAAACTAATGTACAATAGTTGTAGATGGAAGAAAGTGATTGTCAGTATTTTGTGCTTTGTATGTAAGAATTATATGATATATGAATAAATTATTGGGAATTAAATTGCATTTAAATACACAGATGTAGTGGGCCCTAGATGACAATAAAGTTGTGATTAAAAATTCCATCTCAGTGGTGCTGAAAAAACAAATTGAACAATGGCTTTGGGATCTTCATGCTAGAAAGAGATGATGCTGAGATTATTAGAGAGATATTTCAAGTAGACTTTCACATTATATACTCAGATCAGTTAAATAATTCTTTGAAGATAAGTATATCAGAGTGTTACACATGTTTTTGTTAGTACTCATTCCACATTCTTACGAAGAAGGTAAGTAATTAAGTGTCGTAATGTAGCATAGACAATTTTGTAACAAACAGTACATGAACGCAAAATATTATTTAATGTTTCACCTATTTCACAAATAATTTTCCATTGATATTTCAACATTTTTTACAATCGTGTTTTCCTTAAGAAGAAGAAAAAATCTTATCTCATTGATTTTGTACTCTTTATATCAGCAGATTTTCAGCTGATTTAATTTTAGTACTAATTCATCGGATGAAACAACATCAATACCCACAGGGCATTGAGTGCTTTGCACTTTTGGAGTAATCTTCCATTAATATTAGCACGGGAGTAATCCTCTATTAATTCGTATGTCATATCTGTCATGTCGCAGTCAGTTTTCAAGAGGACCGCCAAGTAGCATCCCCATGTATATGCCCCTGTGTCACAACTCAGTGGCCAGAATTGGGAAGGAATTAGTGTTCGGGTTGGACTAGCCCCTGTGAAGCATGCAAACTCATTTTGTTGTAACAAATTTCACATGAGGTTCTACGAGGATTTTATCCATAGGGATCAAACCCGGAATCTCAGTGGTGAAAGGCAAGCGACTTTGCCATTGAGCCACGAGGTTGATGAGTTGAGTAGCAAAACAAGGGATTTAGCATTTGCTCCACGAATCAAGGGTAGCTGGACGAAAATCTGATCAAAATGAAAATCATCAACCCTGAGTACAATACTAGTTACAGACAGATTTAATCTTTTAGAATTGACAAATATAAACTAATGCATTTATATAATTAAAAAAATGTTTGATTTTTATGTTCAATGTTGGTTGTCTCTGGGCCGTCCATAAATTACGTGATGTGATATTGGCGATTTTCTTATCCCCCTCCCTCTTTGGTGAGATGTCATGAGATTTGGCTCAACCCCCTCCCCCCTTCTAATCTCACGTGAGATTTTTCAAAATGCATATTTCATTGAAAAATATGTTAATTTGTGATTGATGGCATTGGGATTTATTTAAAAACTTAATTTGCTTAATTGTATTTAAGACTAGATATGACTAATTTTTAGAAAATAGAGGTACTGAATTACAATGAATATTATACTACTACTATTATTATTATTATTATTATTATTATTATTATTATTATTATTATTATTATTATAAGTAGAATCATTACAATAACATCTTGAAATGTTAAATTATCTGCCACTAAAAATAATTATCTACTGTATAATATCCTAATCTATCTATAACAAGTATTGTAGTATAATTTTCAGGTCAATGACCCCATCTCAATCAGGTTTTATTCAGTTTCCCAGGTCCCTTGAGATATATCTCATTAATGATAAAAAGTTTGGTAATCTTTGTTAGATTATTTTCCTCAGTATACTCTGCTACTTATTGCGGCAGTCACATAAAAGCGATAAAAATTATTGTGCCATATTTAGCCATATTTTAGTATAGAAACTACTAAAACTATAGTCACTTTACTTGTCGCAGTTTTCTCCCAATTTAGCACTGTTTTTAGCAACAAAAAAAAGTGATATTTGCCGAGAGACCCCTCTCTCCCCCACGTATGTTAGGTAAGATTTGGCTTGACCCCTCCTACTTAAGGCCTCTTATGTATACCCCTTTCCTTTTATAGAAACAGAAATGTAGCAGAAAAGATGTGCGAGATCCGGGACTGAAAGAACCCGAGTGGTACTTGTGCATGATAGGAAACTTTATTTCTTTGGCCGGGATCATCCCTATCGCGCCAATCAAACAATACTACGAACAGTACCTTTGTTCTGCAATAAAATAACTGATCGAAAATCAACATTTATTTGCATGTTTTGTGTTTCATGCAAGGCTGACAACAGGAAAATTTAAATTTGGGCTTTTCTTCACTTTTCTTCCGTTTTTGACATGCTTTCTTCACTTCGGTACGTTTGAAATTTCTAAACTGACGATGTAGATTCGCAGGAATAGCTGCGTCAGATTGAACACATAAATCTATTTGTCTGGGAACTTTTACGTTTTGACATGGGTAATAGCGTAAACAGTTGTTGTGAAAGTGCACATGATTCGGTGAAGGGAATTTCGGGCTTGGCATAATTTGGCCTGCATGATTTCTTTCCTGATAGGTTTTCCATTCTTGCCTCAAGGACAAATTGTTGCACAAAGAGTGGCTTTGTAAAATAGCATTATCTCTACGTCTTTGGTAAAAAACTGGAAGAATCTTATAGCGTCCTTCAAATGATTCAACCATCGTTAATGCAGCACTTTTATGGCCTCACTTAAGAGTAACGGAGATAATCCTGTAAGAGAGAATAAGAGTATTAATATCGTAGGTACTAAGTCTTATCCATTTCAAAAAATAATTATCTAAATTCAACCTGGAGCGTAAAAATTATAAAGAAATTATTTTCAAACATACGCTTGCGCACAGGGGGATAGCGCCGGGGGACGTACTTTGTAGAACACCGCTTAAGAAACAGCTCGGCCTCTCCCTGCCCCCCTCCATGTGTCCCAGCATATTTTCCGCACATTCTCCGTATGAAACCTCATATGTTAAGTTAGGAATTCATTTTTTTAATAATAAAAAGAAAAATATTGCATTTTAAAACCATTGGTTTAAAAGTGAAAATAGCATCTCTCAGGAACCCGACTTCCAGAGCCATTGGCAACCCAAGCTATGAGCGACGGACGATCCAGAAGCCTAGCAAAACGTTTAAAAAGGTTTCATTGTAGATTTATGACAGAAACAACTCTTATCCATATAGGAAACCTGGCGTAAAGGCCCTAGGCGTTTCTCACATACGCCACGAAATGCGAACTTTCATGTTTTACACCTTAAATGTCGAATCTTTGATGCAGAACTGAGGGGGGTCTAATACAGTAGTAGAACACTTAGGGAGTTTGGTGTCGATTTCTTATAAACCAGGGGGGTCATGTAGCATTAGTAGGAAATACTCGATTATTCAGTAAGTTGTATTATTCGATCATGTCAGTGACATAAGATTCTAGGTTATTTTTATAAATTATTTTATATCTCACCTGTTGTGGTTATGCCAAGTTCACGTCAATATCAATGTAATAAAATGTGATTTACCATATATTCACGAATCATGTAACCCTTGAAACAATGACATAACATTATTCAAACCAATAGATACGTACGATCTTCCATTATTTTCGTTTAATGAATGCCCTCCATCCATCACATTCTTCATATTTCAAACTGCGTACACAAAAATTGTATGTACTGATATTCCTAATGTGAGGAATATTTATAAATCTGTATTCGGAGACAGGGATACTATCTCGTAGATGCTTCCAACAACATGATAATGATTCGTCGGATAGGAAAGAAAGGTTTTTCTGATTGCAATCTTCGTAAAAATGTTCAAAACAATGTTTCATCAGTCCATATCCTTGAAGATGTTTGGGAGGTACTGTGTATAAATACTGAGTTGGTTTAAAACATTTACATGTTAAATTCTGTGCCATTTTACTATCCAAAAACTTATTTTTTCATAATTGTTTTGTAACATGAGAGAAGTCGTGTGTTCAATTTATCAGAGCCTTCTGCGATCGCTGACTTATATGAACGAAAGTCTTAGAAAGAGTTGAATTCTGAAAGAAAGCATCCTGTTTCGATGGATCTCATTCTACAGAATGATGTGGATTATTTTGATTTTTCAACGTAATTTATCAAGTTCTTTATAAGATAGTCTTGCGTATGTGAAATCACTAGATTTTGGTGCCATCTACTGAAGGATTAAACTGAAATAATGCACAACGTTGAGATATTTTGACTGATAATAAGTAGCATGTGGAAAGAACATTATCCAGGAAATAAATCTGAAGAAAAAGCACGAAATTCATAACTCTTCGAATTTTTCCTTGTAATTCCATTGATTCTGATACTGCTATGTCTTACAAAATTAGTGAAGAAAAATTTAAATATGAGAGTAGGATTGATGTCTCATAATTTTTTTTTGACTTGTGACCCTGGAGTAAATAGAATGTTAAATAATTTTGCATTTTATTGAATTAAACTGAATGTATTTGAGAAAGAAGCAAGTGTCGAATATTCTAAATGGCCTCCTGAATAAATTATAGTTACTTTCGTTCGTCATACGACGATACACATACGTCGCATGTCACGGCCGTATCCAGGACTTCCTTTCGGGGAGACCCACAATTTCCTGGGAGATGGGAGGGAAAATATTCTTGATAAAATTATTATATTATATAATCTATATATTTAAAAAAAAGTTTTCTGCCGTGGCATCGTTTCGAGTTTCTACTGAACAGATTGTATTTCTTTTTCCTATAATGTGATCCCTAGATGTTATCAGATATTGTTTATGCTGATTCACCAGCATTAATGGTGTAAATTAATTAAATAAAACATGCTTTAATAGTACGCCTATCAGTGATGAATTATTTTCCTCCATAGGCTGTCTGTTTCAATTATCGATAGATATGAATATATCGATAGGTGTAAGACTTCGCTGCCATATTTCTCCGCGTTATCGTATTAGTTTCCTGTTCTGATTGAAGAGTGTTTCCGGGTACGTCAACTGCTATGGTAATTATTCCTATAATTATAGTGCATGTTTTGTCACGGGAGGTGGCGATGATCTTTTCCTGGATGGTGAGATCCGATGCCGATCTACGTATAGAGCTTGTTGGATTTTCCCAACTAGTGTTTCACCTGCCCACCTCCCCAGCCGGGACTATCTCTAAGCTTTCGATATGTGTTGTAAGTATGTGCATGTAAGTGTACCTGTAATAGGGGAGGATGGGATAAGGAAGAGAAAGGAAAGATCGCGCACGGTCTGTGACCCATTTTTTAGGGCATTACCGTGAGAAGCCACGAAAAACTACCGATGAGAGCGGTTGGCCACTAGAATTCTCCTCCATTCAGCGGCTAAATTTTACCTAGCCAATGTTGAAAACACTGCCATGTCAGAATTCACCTTCCTGGTCAGAGACACTGCAGTGTCAGCTGAGCCACCGTTCTCTTTCTGTCAGTGTTCCCTGCTCTCTTGAACCGGGGTTAGCTCTAGGGTTTCGCCCCACCCTTTTCCTTACTGTTATATACGTCTAAAAGACCTACCAGGGCCTCTCGCGGTACCTACCGCTCCTCTGGGGACATACCCAATGAAAAGCACCTCACGCTCCCCGAATCTCGCGTAGGTGCGTCTTTGCACTGTATCTTTACATATTTACCCAAAGTATCCGTTGGTCTCACGTGCTTGTACCATTCTTTTGTGTGTGGGAATTTAATTAATCAATTACATACAGAGTTTCTTGTCAGGCCAAGTTATTACAGTATTTCTCTTAATCTAGGTATATTACACGATATATACTTATGTATACGAAAAAGTAAAATATAGATTCGTTCTTGAGAAAATCTTGTGTATCTATATTTACTTTCTTGCATACTGTTTGCACAGAAAAGAAGTTTTGTAATGCAGCAGGAAAACAACGATTTTTCGGCGGAAAAATTCTTATCTCCAAGTCCTTGTAAAGAAAAAAACTAGTGGTGCTACAATAGCTATACTACTTTCTCGCGTTATTACTAATAGCGATGTAGTATTTTAATATGACAATTTCTTTCATACGCTTATCATACCGAAAAAATCTTAAACAAAGCGTGAAAAATAAGTATATTTTTTAAATTTACACGTTTAAACGAAAACATTTTCAGCCATGGAATTAAGTGAATCCACGTTCTACATAAATGTACCAACGATGCGCGATGCGTATTTTAGCTTTAAAAAATGAATAGTTTATATTAAAGCGAACAAACTGCGGCCGCCTTCTGTCATCAGTGAGGCGTTACAACAATATTTCAACATGCAACAATGACCGCTAATTGGTTTGGGATTCATAATTTTGCAAATAAGCATTGTTGATACCCTTGACATGAATATGAAAATGGATACCAAAAAATTAAATATAATATTGTAATCTTCATCAAAACTACTCGGTTTTTACGCGCATTCCTCATTTCCACATTATTAAGCAAAGCGAAATCATCGATTTGTTTTCACATTTAACTCGATTAAAGATCATAATTTAAAATAGGTTTTAAATGAATTATAAAAGATTAAGTATAACAAAAGTTCGAATGGAAGAAACGAACAAAGAATATGAAATAATATACAAATTCTAACTTACGAATAATCCTGCTGGAATTTCGTCTTTTATGTAAACGAAGGGCAATCAATTGGGAGCGGGTTATTATGTTTGTCCCAAAACTATTTTTCAATTTTCAATTTAGACTATTTATCAAATATTGCTAATATTGCGATTTTTAAAATTTATTTTTATGTAATTATGTTAAACTTTTTCTTATCTTTCAACTATTTATAGTTCAAATGACGGGAAGGGATCCAAGAAAATGTGCGCAGATAATATTTTCCCCCCTACGTCACATAGTTTTTACATTTTTTTGACTGAATAAATCTAAAACGAAACTACACAAAAAATACTCAATTAAATTTTAAAAAATCAACTCGGCCTTAATTGAAGATCTGTTTTTATGAACACGTTTTATTAAGAAAAAATGTATCTCCGCCTTTGTGGTTGTAGGAAGACGACGAAACTTTTTTTTTTCTTTTTCTTCTTTTCAAAATCAGGCATTAACGAACATGAAACCTTCGCCATTCTCTACAGCGCCCTTTATACGATCAAAGGTCCCAATTTAATAAAAAAAATGTTATGCGGTTTTTAAAAACAAATTACGGAACAAAATAAAAATTGCCTGTTTGAAACAAAATTTCTCAAAAAATACTCATGTTTTGTAAAATTTGAACACGACCTTATTTGAAGGTGTTTTTGATAAACACATTTCATTAAGAAACTAGTGGTGATACAAATGGCACAGACCTTCTCGCATTAGTTTTCTATTTCTTTTGGTCTCGGCTAACTACTCGGACTTGCCACTTACTCTTACTCAGCTGCTATCTATCGCCGCCCGAAGTAAATTTTTTTGGACATTTTCTTAATTTTTCGGTTTCTTATTTGTAGAGCGGGAATATTATTTTAAGATTATTAAAGAACAGTAAAACTTCAACCTAAATGAAAAGTTCCTTTGAAAAATTTGGAACAGTTTTTAAAAAGCTGGTTTAAGCACTACTGTAAATTCGAAATTTGAAGCTCTTTTTCACAGAAAAGTTTTGAGTTTTCGAAAAGCTTGAGTTTTTGAAATCATTTTAAGTACTTTAACTCACAAATACAAAGTGTTTACAAATTGCTGGAAATGCGCGTATCAACGGCGTGAGAGATCTTTCAGAAAACTATATTTGTGTAATTAAAAAAACAGAAAAATTCCCCGAAATGAACTTTACGCCATATTAAAGTGCGCAATTAGCACAATCCTTTCGAAAAGATTGAAGAAAAAAATTGGAGCCGTTTATGAGAAAATGGCGTTTAAGCTTTTTTTTTAAATGAGGACTTTTGAGCTATTTTCACAGAAAACGGTTGAGTTTTAGAGAAGTTTTATATGGCATTATTTGAAGCACATGTACTCATAAATATAATAATGTGAACAAATTACCGCTAATGTGAACATTAACGACGTGAGAGCCAAGTGAAAAAACACATTTTTGTACGTTTTGAAAAAACAAAAGAATGGAGCAATATGACGTTTAGGTCACTTCATAGAGTGCATTTAGGACAATCCTTACTAAACATTTAAAGAAAAAACTGAACCAATTTTGAGAAAATCTTTTTTTTGTAATTTTTTAAAATTGCACAAATTGAACGCAATATTGTGCGAAAAATAAAATTTTCAAAAAATATACCTGACCTTAAAAAAATAATTTACTACGGAGAATAAATTGTATTTGTAGGAAAACTCTCTATATTTCATTTTGTGGTTATAGGAAGACACCGAAAAAAAATGATATTTTGAAATTTCCGAAAATTCAGAGTTAACCGTGAAAATCGGTCTTTGCCAGTTTTATACGTGTGTGTTACTCCATTCTTACAGGAATGCAAAGAAAAAGTTTGGAGTCATTTTGGAGAAAATTTTGAATATGTCCGGGGGGAGGTTCATGTAAAGTAGCCCCAAATTTTGAACAATAAACAAACGTTTTGAAAAAAAAAACACTTTTTCGGTATCAGGGGACACTAAAACATATATTTCCGTTGAAATATCGAAATCGATTTTCCACAGTATTTCATAACACACTTTCCTACGTACATTACTCCGTCAATGGGAAATTAAAAATACAACTCTTTTCCCTAATAAAATGTGTTTATCAAAAATAGATCTTCAAATAATGCCATGATCAAGTTTTAGAAAATATGAGGTATTTGTGGGATAATTTGAAGTCAAAATTAAATTCCCGCTGCAAATTTACTGCGCTTCGTGGACGTAATTCCCGACATTTGGATTCTTCAGAAGTTAGAATTTGTACATTATTTGTATATTTTTTTTCTGAATTTGTATATATTTCTTTGTTTCTTACATTTGACCTTTTGTTATTTATTTACACATTTATCTTTTAGAAATTGTTGAAAACCTATTTGAAATACTGCTTACTTTCAGGGAATATCAGATTGGAATGCAACAATGACTCTGGGAGCTTATTTTTGTGAATTTCATCTTATTGTTGGGACATTATTTGCCTTACAAAAAGCAGTTATAATTGTCAAATTTGTGTTGATATTATTTGAAAATATTTAGTTTTTGCACCAAATGTTGAACGATTTGTAATGAGCAGGATTAGGCAGTATTTAAAAACTTGTATTTGAAATACAATCACATGTTCATCCATGCCAGTTGAATGTCTGTCTTTCTTTGCAGGTTTTATACATTCACCAACTAGTTAAAACTTCCAACTGTAAGAAATTGCTACTTCCTATTTTGATTTTGTTTTCATCGCCTTCTATTGGGTTTTAACTTATCCAAATTCTCTTTTTAGGAGAATTAATTGATTGAATGTGAACAAATGCATAACATTTCTATTTATGAAAGAGTTAAGAATACATCAAAGTAAATGGATGTTGCATTGCTTTACATATTTATATGTAATTTAGTTTTGATCTTTTCTTTGTTAGCTGTTTTTTTAAACAATCCACAAACAGTATTATACCAAGTATATTCCTTCTCTCCACTCTCACACTTTTCATTTTGGCTTCTCTTAACTGTTTTCTTAACTACACATATATGCAATTGTAATTCTAATAAAAATCCTTCTAAAACCTAAATAAAATATGAAAAGCTTATTGGAATTCAAGCACATTACATTATCATCACTATCTGTTTCAAAGAAACCAGAATGAAAAGTAGTGGTGCTCAATGAACCCTTCGATTCTCAATCTGATCAGCAGTAACTTGCGAGCGTGTTGTGCAGAGGTTTTGCATCATGAAATTCAGCAAACATTATCTACTTTCACTTCATTAAGTCAGATTCAGCACATTTGTACAAATATGAAAGTGTAATTTCATAACTAAACAAATTTTGTACCAGTTTATGAATGGAGGTGTCTAAAGAGCCAAAGGCCTACAATTTTTGTTTGTTACCTTCCTTTATTTGGCAAAATTGATTTATATTTATGTTAGAATTTTGTAATTATTTAAGAAATAGTGTACAGTATCACGTACTCACTACAAAATAATATACAATTTAGTAACAACTGCATTTACTATTTAACAAAAATCTATGAGGGGACTCCCCAAAATGATTGGGAGGATCCACCTCTGTTTCTGAAAGGGTCCCCCATAACCTGAAATAATAAAACATATTTCCTTACGTATGATCAATCAGTTTTTCTCTTTCATTAATTTTGACAAAAGGGGAATCTCTTCTCCAAATGTCATAATGACAAGAGAAACAATGTAAAGGATATACAATTTAATTCCCCTAAGTGTTTTATTTAATTACTAATAAAAGTATATCATATGTGAATAAACAATTTTAATGAAAAAACAGCAATATAGGTTGAAGGCTGTGCACGCTTTTGGTTTAGAACACATGATATCAAAAGGAAAAGAACATGTGATTACAAATGTCAATAAAAATATTTTATTTTGAAATTTAAGTTTTCAAATTACATTGTCAGACTAAAGAAAAAAAAAACTAACAAATTGTCAAAAATAATTATTACTTTTTGTAGTAACTAAACAGTGATAAACAAAAATTATGTTAAGGACAAACACAATCATTTCATTAAATTACAGTTTCAATGTTCTTTTTCTTTCTTCTTCTTTTTCTTCTTCCTCTTCTTTTTTTTCTTATGTCTTTCACCTGAACTATCACTTTCAGAGTCAGATTCACTGTCGCTGTCACTGTCACTATTACTACGACTTCGGGACCTGTGTCGTGATTTTTTCTTCTCTTTCTTCTTTTTTTTCTTTCCTTTCTTTTTAATTTTCTTCATCTTCTTTTTAAGTTCTTTATCACGCAGTGCTGTTAAAGGAGTGACATATTCCGTTTCACTATCACTACTAGTGCTACTAACATCCAAAACAATTTCCTTATTGGGATCTACTTTGATAAAATTTCTGCACTGGAAGGTTAGATGGCCAGCATACCCACACTTTTTGCAAGCAGGTCTCACAGTTTCTTTCCCTTGTGGAATCAATCGAGCAAGAATTTCTGGTTCCATATTATTTACATAAAAACGGACACTTATTACGAACTTCAATATACATTCATTCATGCACTAATTTCAAAAGGAAAGACCCAAAGAGTTACAAAAGTTCAGTCTCAAATAAACTTAAAAGTTTCAAGTCACTTATAAGAATAAAAACCACACATTAAATTAACAAAACGCCAGCCTACAGAATAACTAATGGTAACTATAGAAGTAATCAATCTTGTTTTTCAATTTCTTCTCAACTGTAGAAAGATGAAGTGTAACTCCCACAAACCATGGAACACCATGTCTAGACCACGCCACCCGCATACAAAACCACATATAAAATAATTACAATATAGCTTGAGACAAAATCAGCAGAACGGAACTAGCCGAACTTCGCGCAACATTGTTATTCATCTGTTTACCAGAAACTGCGAGAAACCACCAGAGTACTCTTTGCAAGAGTGAGGATCGAAAGAAACCAAAGAGAATAGAAGAAATTGAAGTCTCAGAGGAAACATGCGATGCACAGCGCGGGTAAACTGCCGCATGATCTTCCGTCAGGCGCTGGCGCGTATATAGCAGCTTGTGCTGTTTTATGCGCTTTTTTGACACTAAGTGCTGGACACTTACAAGGCTTGCAAATTTTTAGAGCAACTAGAAGTGTAGAAGGGAAATTATTGCATGGCATTCGAAGAAAACGACACATCTACATTACTCGTGTCATTTTCGATTAAGAACTGAGAGAATTTACGTATTTTAGCTTTTTTAATTTAAAATAATTGACTTTCTTTACATTGTCTGATAAGTGCAGTGTAAACGGGAGGCCGTTCTTTGACGTATAATTTGCATTTAGAGCGTTATTAATTGTGTGTCCATCCTGTTATAAGTACGCACGATGGCACCTACTAGCGGAGATATGTTGCCAGAGGATACAATGAAGTTGCTTATTGCAACTGATGTGCATTTAGGGTATGCAGAAAATGATCCTATCAGAGGTAACTAGTCACTATATTTTTTAAAGTTTTTACATCCTTGTAATGCAAATTTAACTATGCACATTTTCTTTGCTATTGTAGGGGAGGACAGCTTCAACACATTTGAAGAGATACTTAATATTGGAATGAAGCAGGAAGTTGATATGATAGTTCTTGGAGGAGATCTTTTTCATGACAATAAACCATCACCTAAATGTATTCATAGATGTATGGCACTTATAAGACATTATTGTATGGGTAATAGGTGTGTGAAATTTTTGCATTTAATATTTTTTGTTATTGTGTACTCAAACATGTCTTTTGCATTATCAATTTTAATTATGAAAATTAAAGCTGCCATTTAACTTTCCTAATAACTAATTGTTTCTTGAAAACAAAATTCTGACTTAAGATTTTAGACAAGTATAAAAACAAATAACAATAATTTTTTGTTTTCCCTTACATAAGGGACAAAAATAATTAAATTGTTGATATTACATGCTTATGTTGTGGAAAAAATTAATTGATTTAATTGTGAATTTGACTGTTAATTATATTTAAATTACATTTGATGTTTTCCATTTTTTTCTTTAATGAAAGGCACTTTTTTAGGGGTATATTGTGAAAATATTTCTTTGAAATAATATTGATTCTGTAGAATCTTATTTATTGTTTGTTCAATTTTTCCTGGACACTTCAAAACCCAAGGTTTTGGTGTCGTGAAACCAAATCCTAGGTTTTGAAACTTCAAGAAGAGAGTGAATAAAAAATGAATGTTATTAAACAGAATCAACTACATTTCAAAAAATATATTGCAAATATTTTTGTAATTTAACATTGCCCAAAATTTTCTGTTAATAAAAAACAGGACAAAATTGAATATAATTTAAAAAATTACTTAATTCTCTGTGTGGCCTGTTGGGAATGTCTACATTAGGGCCTTAGAGAGGCTTTTAAAAAGTTAAGCGTATGCATCCCAAAGTTCCTCAGATATTCAGATCTGATTACAGTTATATAACATTGAAATTAATAAGGCAGGAATTTTATTTTGTTGCAGGCCTATATGTGTTCAATTCTTGAGTGATCAGTCAGAAAATTTCCAGAATGCGCAAGTAAATTATGAAGATCCAAATTTAAACATATCCATTCCAATATTTTCGATTCATGGTAATCATGATGATCCAAGTGGTAAGTGATTGTATTTAAATGAATTGGCAAGATAGTTTTTTGGTTGAGATATTTTTTGTAAAAACATTTTTTATAATATGTTTCAAGAGTCCAAGGTTTATCTAGAATTTAAAAACACTCTTTCTGGCTATAATGTTTATGGACAATTTTGAGAAAATTTCTGAGAAGTGGTAGGAAATTATGGTTTGATAATCTGTGATAATGTGATTTAGAATTTGTGGTAAGCACTCTGATTTCTATGAGTAATCTTAACTTTCAGTTAAGATCTGTATCAGTCTTGCCTCAATATTTTTACCTAAATTGCTGTTGGAATCCTTATGTATAAAGGCGCTCTACACATTCAGTATTCAGTGACTAGCAAGCAACCACTCATCGAATCTCGGGTAGTGTGGATGAGTTGTTTGCTATTTGCTGAATGACGAACATTTGGTGCTCGCCCTACCCGCTGCGTGTTGGTCTTTAGGACACATCAAAGGGAGCAAAAATTCGCTGAACACAACACATCAGGTGTTCGGGATTGGGTGAGCCGTAGCTCACTGCTCGGTGAATGCAGAATGTATGTTGCACTTTAAAATGAACTCTCCTATGATTAGATGTGAAAAAGAAAAGATTTGGACATGATTTCAACCAAAGATCATAAGGGAAATATTAGCTAATAATTGATAATACAGATTTTTTTAACTAAGTAATAAGTATTTATTTACTTTCCCAGTAGATTTATACATTAGTAAGTTCCATGCAATAAACAAAAAACTGATGTAATTCAGTTCACAAGACACAACACCTTTATATATCTAATGGTTTACAGCAAGCTATTATTTGAATACAGAAATAAGTAAAATGAAACCCTTGGTTGTTAGGAAAAGGATGGAGAGTATGAATATGAATAGTCAGCAGTGAACTAAGTGTTCTCTAGCTTATCAAGTGACCTGTGATAAAGTGTACCATTGAAGGAGATAAACAGTTGCTTTGGTAAAGAAAAAAATTCAGAAAGAATTTAGGAAACTAGATAAAATATCCTCAAAATTGAATTCCAAAATTGTCAATGCTGTAAATGATAAAAAAGTAGTAATAAATTAATAATCAGTTTGGTAATGCAAAAAAAATATATATATGAAGATTTTGTTACTCTTAACAGGTCATGGACGAATTTCTTCATTGGATATATTGAGTGCCTCTGGCTTGGTGAATTACTTTGGTCGATGGAATGATTTGCAAGCTGTAAATGTTTCTCCTCTTCTCATGAGAAAAGGAGAAACATATCTTGCATTATTTGGCCTAAGTCATATCCCAGATGATCGTCTTAGCAGACTGTTTCGTTCCAACAAGGTCAGTTGGATTTGGGCTATTGAGACAGGAACCAAAATGTTAAGAAAGTTTTAGTAATTATATATCTTTTTACTTTGGTCATCTACCGAAGTAAACAAAATTGCATTTCTCTCTCAACTGGAGATAGGTGCCTCTAAATAAAGAAGTCTTTAATAATTTACTTGTGACAAGAACATTATAATTACAGTCGACTCCAGATATAGTGAACCCTTGGATATAGTGAACTTAAGTCACTGGACTCTGTTTCACTTACGGTACAAAAAAGCTTAAGAAGATTCAGTTATAGTGAACCCAAACCTTGGCTTTAGTGATCATAGGAAATACGTCGTGGAAAGTAGTTTCCTCCTGGTAAAGAATAGGTCGCCTCAGTGCCACAAATTCTAACACTAGACAACTTGAAAAAAATATTGTCGGCCAAAGGTCATAATAGATGTCTTGGGGACCTTGCTGATGACCTTATGCCACTCACATCAGTTTCATTATGGAAACAAAGGCTGGGTCCTGCCTGGACTACAACTTGTGCCAGCAACATGCAATTGCTTACTTCAGTTTTAATCTTGGTGTTACTTGATGTTCTGCGGGACAAGTTCTACGTAGGCAACAGGAAGCACGTGTCTGCCACAGCCTGGCAATAACCACTGTGCTGCGCAGAAAAACAATCAGTCTCATTACCTGCTTGTTCTATCCTGCTGCTGAAAGCATCTCGTATATTATTAGGCGAGTTAGGAGGCCTTCGGAGAGTGGGACAGTGTTCCAACAATGCAAACGAAGCAAACAATTGAATATAATTTATTGAAGGTCACATAAAGGTATTGAAAATTTCAGTTTGTGTTGTTAATCTATTTTGCTGCATCTCTTTATTTACAAAATCAGTGGTTATGGAGAAATTCTGTTTAATTCTGACATCATTGGATATAGTGAACCAAAAATGTTTGTTCCCAGAGGTTCACTATAACTGGAGTTGAGTATGTGCCTTACCTAAATTATTGATAATTTTATTTTCATCTATGTACCCAATTTTCTGTCTTCTTGCAATGTAACATGTCATACACTGATGCAAATCTTTTGTTGAAAAGGCGTTTGTTCATATGGCATATGAAGACATAATGTTTGTAAATATTTTTCAAACTATCTTAATGTGTTAAACCTACAAAACAGTATTTTAAATAGTAATAATTAATCTACCTTTAAGAGGTATTTTGAAAAAAAAAATTCTTAATATAATTAATATTTTTCATCTGTAATAAATTTAAATGAATTAAAATATTAGAGTAAATTTAACTTTAAAGAAAATGTTAAGATAATATATTCAATTCTTGCACATACTTCTAGGCATTCTTATTTTGTACTAATTTTGTACATAAAAGAGAAAAAACCATGTCATTTACATACGGACAATATCATGTAGAATTATGGAGTCTTGCTCCTTACAGTCCTTGAAATTAGGCTGTAGTGGATTAAAAAAAAATTTATTGTTAATTAACTTAGATTTGAGTAAATCATTTATCTCATAAATTGTTCTATTAGGTAAATTTTTTTCGCCCGAGAGAGCAGCCGGATTCTTGGTTCAACATGTTTGTACTTCACCAAAACCGAGTAAATAGAGGAATAAACAAATTTATTGAAGACACAATGTTACCAACATTCCTTGATTTGGTGATGTGGGGTCATGAACATGAATGCCTAATTCATGCTGACTGGAATTCTACTCAGGATTTCCGTATTACTCAGCCTGGTAAGTTGTTAAGTAGAATTAATTTAGCAATTAGTTTATATCATGTCTTTTGAGGTCTCAGATGTATACAATATTTTATGTAAAACATGTATACACAATATTTTATTTAAAAGAGGAAATTACCCAAATGCAAAATTTGTTTGCTAATCTACAAAATCTAGAGATTGTGGAATTGGATCTGAAATTAGTTCTGCAATGGATTTCTTTAAGTACAATTTTACTTTTCACTTTGTGAACATTATTCAACTGAAGTTTTTCAGAAAGTTTTGAAGTATTAGCTTTGCTTTTTAGAGTTTTATTATAGTACATATATACAATACTTAATATTGTTATATATGACAAACATGAATTGAAGGTAAGCTTCTTAATTCTGAAGTGTGCGAATTATCATGACTAATATATCGATTTGGTATATTGGCTTCATTCAGGGCTTCAGTATGATATATGAATTAGCCCCACAAGCTTCTTGATCTCGTATTTTGTATAACACACTGGCAAACAGCAAATGATCTTTGACTTCACATGAGTGTAGAAGGTCCAATGATGTTGTAATAAATTTCAACTCGGTATAAAATCTGGATTTTCAATAATTTGTTGACAGTGTCAATATGGCTGTTAAAAAAATTGGAATTTTGTTATCTACCATCAGAGACAGATGGACAGAAAGAAACAGAGACAGATGGCAGGAGAGAAGCAGAGTCAGACGGATGGAAAGAAGCGGAGTCGGAGGGGTGGAGAGAAGCGGAGTCGGAGGGGTGGAGAGAAGCGGAGTCGAAGGGGTGGAGAGAAGCGGAGTCGGAGGGGTGGAGAGAAGCGGAGTCGGAGGGGTGGAGAGAAGCAGAGTCGGAGGGGTGGAGAGAAGCAATTTGGCGCGGATGAGTCAATTTGTGTGCTTTTTCTGCTGTGCCTGGTCTTAGATCTCTGATTTGTTGCTTTGCAGCGTTTTCTAGTTTTTCCATTTCTGTTGATGCGGCTTTGTCTTCAACATCCTCCATGTCACAAATAATATTTCCTGAACATGACTCGAACCAGGTAGCCTCTCTCCAAAGAATTGGTGGCTTGTTATGCCAATTTAGCCACCCCAGACATCCCGTTAGCACAAGAGATATATACTTCTGTAATAGTAATAAGTGTATGTGTTTTTCAAGCATTACTGGGCCAAGTAATTGCGAAAATATGAAGAAAAAATAATTTTTCGGGCGACAAAATGAAAGCAGTCATGAAGAGCTTGTCCCAAAAGCTAGACAAGAGTAGAGAGACTAGGAAACTAACTAGGGCAAGAAAGTCTGTGCCATTCTATAGCACCACTAGATTATTTGTTTATTTAAATAGCTAATTTTCTACAACAAAGTTCTGAAGAAAAATTATTATCAATTTTATAGTTTTGATTTTTTTGTGCAAGTTTTGAAAAAAATGAGCAATACCCAAAAATGGGACTAGAACCATATTTCTTACTGTCCCTTATTACACGTGTGAAGAAAATGTAAAGAAAAAATTTGGAGCGGTTTTTGAGAATTTTTTAGAAATTTTAAGTGCAAATTAAGCAAAAGCTACACATTTTTTCAAAACATTGTACAGGACCTTTTTTAAATATATAATTTTGTACAACAGTCTTTGTCAGAGCCAAAAATCTCATCTGTAATTTCATATGTTTAAAAATTATTTTTGCAATTTTCGAAAGAAAAGAAAACAGCAATACCTGAAAATCGGACTAACACCATATTTCTTACCGTCACTTATTATATATTTGGAGAAAATTGAAAGAAACAATTTGGAGTGGATTTTGAGGATTTTTTTTTCATATAATTCAAGGGCAAATTACGCAAAATTTATCTTTTACAACAAATGTACATGACCTTTTTAAAAGACCTGATGTTTTGCCACAATCTTTGTCTGATCCAAAAATCTATCTTCAATTTTGTAGTTCTAATATTTTTGTTGCAATTTTTAAAAAATTGGAGATATCACTACATTTGAAACCTGCACCATTCTCTTAAATGTCTTTCGCACCATTGATCAACAAAATTGAATGAAAACATTTGGAGCCAAAGTCTTTCTAATTTTGAAAATATCCGAAAGACTTCA
>BOPP01000104.1:169392-238286 GCA_017312745.1 Gryllus bimaculatus
AAAATTAAAACAGGGATACTCAAATTCCAGCCAGATCAATTGGCTAATATCAAGTTTGGAGAAAATTGCCTGAACAGTTTAGTCGTTAGCATTGACCACAGCCAGACGTTTTGCTGTCAATCAATATGGATCATAGCTATACCACGAGTTAGAGGATTTTTTTTTCTTTTTTTTCCCCCCAAAATTTAGCAACAGTATTAATCCAATTTTTTGTCACCTTAAGCTGGCAATAAGTTTTTTCAGGTGAAATTTTGGTGCTTTCTGGCACACGATTACTTAACTTTTCCATCTTGCGAAGAATTTGTGAGACAAGAAAGTAAAAAATATTTTAGTTAATATATTTCTTTTCCATTCTAATTTTGTTCATAAGAGTTATATGATGAATATGCCATTCAATCTCCAATCTTTCCTATAAGTGAAAATTTGGCTTGTTAACTGGATATTGTTTTTTGTTACAGGTAGTCCTGTTGCTACTTCTTTATGTGAGGGAGAGGCAGCCCCGAAA
The DNA here is from genome assembly GCA_017312745.1 of Gryllus bimaculatus. Classification (NCBI taxonomy): domain Eukaryota; kingdom Metazoa; phylum Arthropoda; class Insecta; order Orthoptera; family Gryllidae; genus Gryllus; species Gryllus bimaculatus. Next base: position 169,898 of record BOPP01000104.1, read on the forward strand.
CATGTTGGAATACTCAAAATTAACAAGAAAAAATTTCATCTTCAGCCAATTCCTCTGAAGACTGTGCGTCCTTTTGTAATGGATACAATTTCCCTGACAAAATCTAGAATTAACTTGAATAGCAGAAATGTTTCAGCAGAGGTATGTACACAGATAGTAAGCTCAAAATATATAAATTTACAGCAATACCTAACAGTGATATTTCTTCAGGTGAGGAATGGGAGGAACGTCATCCTCGTGTATTTACATCTTGTGCATGTCTTTAATAAATACATTGTTTAGTAAAGACAATTTTATCTGTAGAAAGAAAATTTGTTTTGATTGAGTTTTAAGGTAAGCAAAAATGATGAAAATCAATCATAATTCCTAAGTCTTGTGTGTTAATTGCCCAAATCTCTTAACGCTCCTGTGGCTAGAAGAGGAAACCTTTACAAATGGATCAATATAACAGATGGGAAGGTCATCAGCTGAACTACCATTTGTTGGCTTCTTTTTAAACCAGATTAACGCCTCATGGGAAGTGATTTGTCACACTCCGGCAAGAAAGGATCAGACCAACTAAAATACCTAGTTTGTGTGGGTCAGTTGTGGGCAAAGTAGCAGACTGACATAATTTTCTAATGTGTGCTGATGGAAGCCATGGGAGAACTGACCCTACAAATCTTTCTTTCTTATCTCATCGCAAATCGAAGATTATAAGCTAATTTGTTTGAATATTTCATTTGAAGTGGTTTATGTACTCGACTTTCCCCCTCTTACAAAACATGCATGAGCTGCCTCTGTTAATAATCAATGTTAACGAAGGAGTCAGAAGTATAGGCATTAAAAAAGATAGAGTTAATAGATGCAGCGCAAATGAAATTTTTGATACATCTGCTAGGATTAATGAGGAGAGATAATGAAATGAAGATGTTAGATATAAATTTCAAGTCCAAAACCAAATAAAGGAACAGATCCCCTAGAATAATTTTACGCTACGAACCAAAAGGGCAAAGAATTGTAGGACAACCCACAATGAAGTGGGCAAAGTAGAGGGTGAACAGATTAAATCATTAAGTGTACTGAAAACACATAATGAATTGGTTTGAAATCTTATCTGTGAGGATATTCATGATGATCATTATCATCATTAAAGATAATAGATAATGCTCATATGCAATATACTAACTAAAACCCAATGAAACATACACAAAGATGCTGTCTTAATTGTTGCCGAATAGGTCTTGTACAGGAGAGAGTACTAATTAAGAGTACTTTTTGTGTAATTTCTGCTTGAAATTAATGAAATATAGTATACAAGTTTCTCACAACCTGCGAGTCACAAGAAAAATTAAATGAATAATATGAAAAATAATTAATTTAATTTTATTTATAATTTACTATTGTAAATGCCAATATTAATTGTTGTTTTACTTTCTAGCTTTTTCACTTTTTCTTCAATTTGTATTCCTAATGTAATGATTTATTTCTTTTTAAGCAATCTGCAAAACTTAGAAATATCGCAGCAATGCGGTATCGATAATTTAGAAGCTAACTGTTGTCGAACGTTGTGTTGTTGATAAGATAGAGCTGATTTATTAAGTCCAGCTGGTGGTGGTGTAACTCCCTAGACCGAGAGCCAGTAATTCTGTTTGCGATGATTTGCACAATATTTTTTATAAAATACTCCTCAGAATGCCCGGCGAGGTATGATATATCATATCTGATCTCTAAAACAATTTACTGCGTAATGAATAAAAGAAAAACAATGAAGCACTATTGGAACCGTTAACTTAAGACGAAAGACAACTCGCAAGTGAGTAGCCAGAATTTTCGTAATTATTTTGATGTCATTTGCTTATATTCTAATTATTGTATTGACATTATTAGCCAAGTGAATGCTCATAGTTGTGACAACGCTGCATTGGCAACAGTGAGTTTCCTTCTCTGTATAATTTGCTGTGACTACTTTATCAGTTAAATGTATTACTGTTAGTTTCATTTGTCAAAGCAAGAAATGATTGCTGCTCCTGACTATCGAAATGAATGCACGTATGCATCAAAGGCACTTTGTTTGAATTGGACGATATCAATTAATTGTAGTTGAGGATTTAGTAGAGCACAAAATGCAATACTTAAATATTATGTAGTTGTTTCCAATAACGCGATAAAGTATGTGCTGTTGGAGCCCCAGTAATTACCCGTATACGTACATATATACGAAATAATATAAGGAAAGTTATGTAAAGCTGCGGAAAATCGATATCGAAATATCAGCGGAAACACGTTTTCGGCATTTTCAGGAGAACTCAAATTATGTTTTCTCAAGAACGACTGAAAATTTTCATACATGTAATATTTTTAAAGAAATATTTCAATGATACTATTAGGAGCCAAAACTGTGCCATTCTGAAACACCAGTAGTTTGCAATTATTTTCGGAAATACCAAGTTCGCCAAGTTTCAAAAAGAGACCAGAATCAATTTTTACTGTCCTTTGATAAATACTAGGATAAAAAGTTTTAAAAAATATTGGGGTATTTTTTGAGAAAATTATTGATTAAAAATTGCCCATATTTCAAGCAAAATTACGTGAAAACTACCCATATTTTTTAGAAAATTGTACATGGCCGTATTTTAAGATCTGTGTTTAAACAATAAATTTCATTCAAATTTCGAAAATATTGGATCTTTATGTAAAGTACTCCCTACAAATCAAAATATGTTTTCAAACTCACAGGGTCTGTAGTTCTTTGAGATTGTTTGGGGAATGCCTCTTTTTTTCAAACATTGTGATGAGAAATTTGCACATGATAGCAGAAGGACAAGAAGTTTATAGTTTCCAATGTAACTATTATTTTCTATAATAGGTACATATAGTAACCAAAAAAGTTCGGACTAGTGGTACAGGGGCTAGGAATAACTACACCCAAGTATGCAGATAGTAAGGCTGTGGTTTTGAAACCTGCGTAAAGCATATTTTCAGTTATGTTTGTGGCATAGGTGGCATTCCCAGTTACTCGTGTATTGCTTCTGAACTCTATTCCTTCCATTATTCCTTGATTTGATGGGAGACAGATCTGAAATTGTAGAAAATGGTTTCCAACACTCAGCCGTGCCACAGAAAATGAGACACTTGCACTCTGGCATATACATATGTAATGTTGCAGTACCTTTAAGGGCCTAAGGGCTACCTTCACCCTAATGGCCAGTGGGACAGAGAGGGCTTTTCTCAGGATTTGGGTCAATAGAATTTCTTTTTTTCCTATTAACTTCTTGAGTTCTAAGGCAATACCACTCACGTTCCCAAGGATGTAATCAGTTATTCTTTAGTTTTGTACAAATGGCCACATGGCAATAAATTTTAGAAAATTACTATTCAAACTTCATAAAGTATTTTAACTAAATTACATCTCGTGTAGGAATATAAATGATGAAGGTGCAACAGAGTTGCTTACTTTGACTGTTTTATTTCTAGGTGCAAAAATACGTAGAAGAATATGTTGATGGTCTCATTGAGCGAGCTGCAAATCAGCAAACAGGTGAGTTAGAGTACAAGTCTGTAAACGTTTTTAATGACTTTTGAAATTTTGCGCTTGTATATTTTTTTACTTATATTTGTCACAGCTATTGTTCTTATAAAAATGGATATTCCAAATTATTAGTAGCAATTGTCTTTGTTACATCCAATGTGTATCAATCAGTGTATCTGGATATGCCTCATCACTTCTGAGGAGATAGCACTTAATTCGAGGTTCTCTGGTATTTATTTTATATTGCAACTCATGTCTGGGAAATACTTCGGCATCCGTTTCTGTTTGAGCTATCCCATGGCAATCGCGTTATTCTGTCGTTAGGCAGTCATTCATTCTCGTTTCAATAGTGGTCGAAAGAACACGCGTTTGGAAGAGAATTATAGTTTCGAGACTTTTGATGAAGGTCAGCGTGTTGTCGTGGTGGAAGTTTACTTCGGCACCAAATCTTTTTTAAAGTGTCACTGAAATGTTTCAAGAAAATTTTCCGGAAACGCTAGTTCCCACCAAGACAACAATTTGTAGATCAATCCAGCGCTTCAGGGACACGGGAAACGTTATGGATAGGAAGCGGAGTCGCTGTGCCACTGTTCTAAAGGTTCTGTTCTAAAGAAACTACTAGAAATTCAGAGGGTTTTGAAGCACTTTTCAGACTCCGCAGCGTATGTTGTTACGAAAAAATTGGAAATGCAGTCTTGCAAGTAGCAGGCCCTTCAAGAACGGAAGACACCAGACAAGGAGACGCATATGCGTTTCTGCCACTGATTTAAGACCTTCATACAGTTTGGGCTTCAATCTTTGAGACCTTGTTATTAAGTGATGCAGCTGTAATTCATCTGGACAGAATGTCGAAGCTCATCGAAACCACCGCAAAAAAAGCAACAAAAACTTTATTCTCGGAAAGTCGGCGTTTAGTGCGCCATATCTCGCCGCCGGATTATGAGACCTATTTTTTCACGGCGACAATTACTTCCGAAAAGTATAAAAATATTGCTGAAAAGATTTTGTATCTCATTTAGAAGAAGAGAGTATTGCTTGTTTCAGCAACACTGCGTCCTGTCACACGGCACACAATAGGATGAATTTTTATCGGAATTTTTCGGGGAACGAATTGTTTCACAACGCCAAGGTCTGTGGCCACCTCGTTCCTCAGATCTTACTCTGCTGGACTTTTGCAAATAAGCCAACTTCTCTTGAAGATTTGCGTTGCAACACTACAGAGCTTATTAGTCAAATTGAAGGTGCTCTTTAACGTGTTGCTGTCACTACACCGAAAAGAGTGAATACCTGTCTCTTGGCAAATGGTAACTTTGGACATTTTTAATGCAGCAGAGAAAAGTGGCGATTTTCAACAGGAAAACTCGTAAGTTTCAGATACCAAAAAAGTGGATACTCCTTGCTCTGAGACACAGTGGAAAGACCACCCAGGTCCCAACTATCGGGTGATCCAAGAGTTTACCATTAAGATATTACCATGGAATGCCAACCCATGTTCGCACAGCTAACAAGACGTGAAAAATATTCTACTTCATCTGTATCACTTCTATTGAACCCCTTAAGGAAATAGGTTCCCGTCAGATATCGCTTCTGAAAAATTCTGTATCGAAGTCCTCCAGCCCATGAAGATCTTGGTCGCCTGTGGCAAAAAAGGGGAAATACCCCCCGACACAAGCGACCATCTCCAGCAGTAGTCAGGATGACTCTGCTGTTGGCGAGAAGCACCATGAGAGTTCATCTACTTTTCAGGTGAGAAAGAAAGCTAAAGGAGTAATTCCATTCAATGGCTCCCTCGTGGAATCTAAACGGCTTTCGTGCACGTTAAGAAGAATTGAGATCTATAATTTCTCGCCATTGGCCATCTGTAGCCTGCCTTCAGGAAACCCATCTTCTTCACCTTCATCCCCTCTGTCTTTGCGGGTTTAACATCTATCTGTTTGATCAAGATGACGGACCCCGTGTTGACGGTGGTGTCGCGGTACTTATCCGTGACTCTGTTCTCTAAGGAACAAAACGTTCGAACCGTATGCGTTTGGATACGCTACCATTCTTTTCGCTAACGGTGTGCAATATATACGTTCCTCCTGACCAAGTCTTGCCACAAGAACTTGCTGCCTGCCTGCTCGAGAGGCAATATACTTGAAAATATTATTGACAACCAGAAAATAATTCTTCTGAATACTGGCGAAAGCACACATTTTTTCCGTGGCTTCAAACACTTTCTCGCCCGTCGATCTGGCTCTCTGAAGTCCATCTCTCTCTACTACATCTACTATCTTTGGCGACCTACATGGCAGAGACTACTCCATTCTGGTCAATTTCGATATTCTCGACCCAATCGTTGCCCGTCCTCGCTGACTAATCCACTGAGCTGAGTGGAAAACATTCGAAAAAGAAATACGGATATCGGAAAACTTCCCTGACGATATCGGTACTGTGGTTGCCCATTTTACTGATGCCGTTCTTCATGCGGCCTCAATTACCATTCCGAAGTCGTGTGGTCACCCATGACATCCTCCCTTGCCGTGGTGGAAGGCCACTGTGCCACTGCGGTGCGTGGTCAGAAACGGACATTGGCAAAGCTTAGTAGGTTCCTAACCATGGATAATCGGATGAATTATAAAAGATCACGACCCAGAGCTAGGTTGACCAAACGGGAAAGTAAGGCCGCGTGCTGGAGAGCTTATATTTCATGCCTCTCTTGCCGTACGCCCCCTAAAGTAGTGTGGCAAAAGGTTCGACAGATCGGTGGAAGACTTCCTTTGTTGTCGTCTCAGGGCTTCTGGTAAATGGAAATCTCACCTCAGCAGAAGATATAGTTGAAGAATTTGCCTCTCACTACGAGCGTATCTCCAGCTCCGATCACTACTCTCCTGCCTTTGTAAAGAACAAAAGAAGAATGGAGACTAGATTTCTCCAGTCGGATGGAGGAAGATTACTATGCTTCTTTCGCCATCGATGAATTTTCCTGTGCCCTCGCCTGTGCAAAAGATTCTGCCCTTGACCAGAGCTGATACATAAAGAAATGCTTAAACACCTACCGGCATTGCTCGTTTTTTCCCTCCTCATTTTCAACCTAATTTGGGATGGATATTCCTTACCACGAATTTGGCGTGAAATCATTATTTCAATACCTAAAAAAGGAAAGGTCAGAACAATCCCGTTAAGTTACCGCCCAATATCGCTCACCAGCTGTGTTCAAGCTTTTGGAGCCAATTGTAAACAAACGCTCCTGGAACAAAAGAATCTATTTACACCTTTTTAGTGTGGTTACAGGAAGCACAGATCAACCACCATCAACCATCATTCTTCCTACGTGCTACGACAACAGCCGGTAACAAGTTTTTCCGCATAGAGAAAGCGTATGACACTCCCTGAATATGCGGCGTTCTTCGCACCTTGCATTCTTGGGGCCTTAGGGGACGACTCCCTTCGTTTCTAGATTTTCATTCGTCAAGATCTTTGCGCGTCACCTTGGAGACAATTTATCGTCATGTCACCAGTTAGAAAACAGGGTTCCCCAGGGATCAATTCTGAGAGTCACTGTGTAATGCTACCAATGGATTAGATTTATCACTAACTCTGTAATTAACATTGAGAACTTTGTGGCTGAATACACTAACTTAACATTACATAACTTAACAACTTTACAAACTTTACGAATTAACGTGAACATTTCACGATGCAATCTTTCATAGCACTCTTCCTCACCACACCGCAGATCACTGAGTTGTAATGTCTTTCTTACATACTCGTTTCCCTCAGTTTCACAATGCCACTGCACTTCACACCACTGCACTGCACATAATTATTATTATTATTATTATTATTATTATTATTATTATTATTATTATTATTATTGTTATTGTTATTATTAATTAGTTAATAATAATAATGATAATAATACTTAATTACATAGTAGACATAGTTACTTAAACTGAATAAAAAAGATATTTTTAATACACATCAACATTCAGGAAAATAATTTATTTTTAAATTTGTTCAGGCGTTGTGTATCGCGTCAGTAATTCAATAACCTGTGAAAACACTGTGCTCTTCGTTGATGACTTTGGTGTATTCTGCTCATCGAAGAGCATGCAAATTATTGAGAGGCAGTTACAGCTTGTCCTCAACAAACTGCAAGAATGGAGCGATAAAACTGGATTAAAGTTCTCAACCTCAAAATCAAGTTGCATGCACTTCTGTAGAGCATATCACCTCCATAATCATCCTGAACATTTTTTTTGGTGGGGGATCGTCGTCTTCCCTTCGCTGAATCCACCACTTTCCTTGGCCTGGCATTTGACAAGAGTTTAACTTAATGAAAGCATATTCAAAACTGGAGGAGCCGGTGTGTATCACCATTGAACCTCCTTCACACCATTACTGGTAGATCATGGAGCGCAGACTAAGAGTATGCCATTTGCGCCTATATAGGACCATCATCCATCCTATCTGAGATTATGGCTGCATTGTATATGGGTCAGCATCTCCATTGACTCTGCGTCCATTGAATACCATTCACAATGCCGGTATACGGATCTGCACAAGCACCTATCGCACAAGTCACACTGAATGCCTCTTGGCCGAAGCTGGTGAACCATCCCTGACCGAAGGCGATATATTGTAATTGACTCCTATGGTGCGAAAGTATCATCTATAAAACCTGTGAAAACATCCTGAATTCTTGTTCGCCCTTGGAAGCTTCTCTGGCCTAAAATAGACCTGTGCTTATCACACTTCCCCAAATCTTCAACACATACCAGTACATTTCTGGCGAAATTCCAGGAGACGAAATCCATGTATCCACACTTCTACACATGCAGCGCTTATATATTGCAGAAAAATGTTGTGTTCTTGGAGGCACTTAAGTTTGCTGAATCAATGACATTAAAGAAGTAGTGATCTGCAGTGATTCCTCACAGACCCCCCCAAACAAAAACTGATACCAAGCTGTTTATCAAACACTGTATTGTCAGTGCATGGCAGAGTGGCAGAACTGACTCTGCGGTGACCCACCCCTTACTTCCAATAGTTGCGAGACGAATCTTACCGTGAAACATTTTCTCCTGAGCTTTTCTAAGGGAAGAGACAGTCGCTGAAGGATTCACCTTGCTAGCTCTCTAGTACAGGTACTTGGAAATGACAATCTTCTCTCTGCAAGCTTTTTAGCTTCTTATGAGAGTCTTGTCATTTACAGCAATATCTGAGAGAAGACGATTATGCCAATTATTTGGCTTTTAATTAAATGTTTTAAAGTGTTTATCTAGCTCTATTCTGTCCTTTGTTTTAAAAATAATTGAACACGTGTATTTTCAGTTTTACTCACATTTTACTTTGCATTAAAAACATACCGCTACAGTGCGTATTGCTCTTAAATAATTGACCAGAATTCTTTGTTGGAACTGGATCTGTAATTTGTTCAGTATAAAACCATGAAAAAGTATGTGTATAATGTTATTTCTTTTATTGAACTAGTTCGAAAGTAAATGTACATCAAATATGTGTAGTATTTTTTAATATTAAATATTAATAATTTTAGTACAATAATTGTTTGTACGTTTGAATTGAATGTAAAAATATGCCTAAAAACCAAAACAAAAAAGTTATGTGTCTAAAAAAAATTCTTCTTAAGTTGTACGAGTTACAGGCGTGTGGCTAGGACCAGCTTCACCTATATCGAATACGACTGCTGACTCGTTCACAACTTCATGTCCCTCTCTGCTGATAGGTTTTATCAGTCCTAATACAGATTGTTCAAAATGTGATAATTGTTCTTGTGAAGAGGGTCCACCTCCAGTTCGGTTTCTGGATGCAATGTTCTTTGCCTTTGTTCTTTATACTTCACGTGGAGTAGTTTTGTTAAATACTATTAGTGCTTTGGAAATTCTCAGATAAATCTCCTCCTCACTTCATGAGTCAGGGATTTATCTACAATTACCTGTGATAATTTGTACCCTTATACAATGTAGGCAATTTAATTTTTCAGGTCATGAAAAGCAACCTATTCTGCCTTTGATAAGATTGCGGGTTGAATATTCAAGTGAGGTTCAAGCCTTCAATACTGTGAGATTTGGAGAGAAATTTCATGGAAAAATTGCCAATCCAGATCATTTAATTCGACTTATGCGTGAACGAAAAGAGGCGGAAAAAAGTAAAAAAAATGTTTTGGATATTGAAACAATGCAAGATCTGTTGAAAAGGGAGCCAGTATGTATTTTGGAAACTTTCACTTTCTTTTTTCTTTTTGTTTTCTTGTCATTTTTCTTCCTTCCCTTCTTCCATTTCTTCCATTCCTTCCTTCCATTTCTTCTTTCTCTTTTCCTTTTTTATTTTGTACATATATATATTTTTTTAATATATTTCTTTTGTACTTCACAATTCAAAAGTTTTTCATGTGTGTGAATGTACGAATGTGTGTCAATGCATGATTGTATGTGAATGTATGAAGGTGTGGAGGTGTGTGCACATAGATGCACTTATAGAAGGGGTGTTATGGACATGTATGCATGTGTGTGTGTGTGTGTGTGTGTGTGTGTGTGTTCACATGTGGGTGCTCAGGTGTTTGCATGCATACATGCATGTGGGTGTTTGCATGTGTGTGTTTTTTTATGAGGGGAGGGGAAAATATTTTAAAGACACTTCGGGAGACAGCTATCCTGTGCCTACCCACTAACCCCTCTCCCAGTTCTCTGATTCCCTTCCCGCGGAACCGCCATCTGAAATTGCATCACAGGAAGGGCAGTTCGGCTTATCGCTCTATAGCAACTGATGACACAGGATTCTCCTTCGAAGTTGCTCCTCTAATCGAAGCTTCTTCAAAACGTTTGCGGCAAAGGTGGCTACCGCACTCCTATTCTCTTGGAGCACCAGCATCCTAGTGATTAGGTATCAGGAGTCACTACCTGGAGAAGGAATCACTTCTTCCCTCTCCTCAATGAAGCATGGACGATGAAAGAACATCTGTTCCGTATCTTCAACTAACGGATCACAGGTTGAGCATGAGGAGTCATCATCCGACCGGAAACTGAGTTGACGTGCATGGTAGCGCCCATGCTCTGTTAAAAACCGAGTCAAATAATGTTCCACATCTCTGGGTGGGTGGGTGGGTGGGTGGGTGGATGAATAGTCATTATATGGTGATGTACTTGCATCAGAAATATTTCAAACATAAGAATATTCTATTTTGTGTCTTCAGGTATCATTGATGTGGGAAAACCGAATAGATGCAGTTCTTGAAGAATATTTCAAAAATACTAGTCAGAGTGCTTTACAGGTGTTGTCCGTAAAGGGCTTATCACAAGCCGCATCACGTTTTATTACAAAAGATGATAAGGAAGCAGTTACTGACATTGTAAAGTAAGTTTGCACTTCAAATATATATTTATTCAACCATTTTCATTCTCACAATTTCATTGTCATTAAGTACTTCGGAATCAAGTCTGAGAAATTGGCCCCACTAATTCACAATTATAATTAGCAGAATATTGTTGTGAAGTTTATCTGAATTTTTCTGTTTATTACCAGAACATAAATACAACATTCCTTTGATAAAAAGTCATTATTAGACAAGGGTGTCGTCAATGTTTGATATAATCTAAAATATAAAAATCAAACTTTGTTCGTGTTTTATGCGCTGTCTTACAGTTCACCCGATTGCGTAAAACTTTGTTAACTTGTTCCCCTAAGCCCCCCTCAACAGAATTTATACGCAACTCGCTACACCATCAAGTATTAAGGTCGTCTTCGCCACCTATTGTGACCCTGCAATGTGAAATATTGGCTGGAATTATTACTTCAAAGTTATCTCAGACAAGTAAATCAATTTTCTCCAAGACAATGTTTTAGCGAATGCATACCAAATTTGAGGGAGAATGCTTTAACAATAAGATACTCGACAACTATCTATGCCTATGTATGTCTAAACCTGGACGTTAAACAAACCCATACTTGCGAGAATGTTTTCCATCCATTAAAATTTTTGCAGAGCGAAACGTAAAACGTGATTAACAATCATGTAACCAGTAGCGTGTGAAGTGTAATTCATTGCAAAATAGAAGCATTGCCGGGTGCACTAGCAATCTATATTTTTGAATATGACACCATGGCACATCTAGAGGGGTTTCTAGTGATACTACATTATTAGAACACCTTATACCCAGAGTGTAATTTCCTGTATTTTGTTTAAGGCATCAGACTAAGAAAATTTTGAATTATCTTGAGGAGAACTCTGTCAATGATGATGAAATATCAAAGGCAATTGATACATTTAGGTCATTAAGAAATAGTCAAGGAGATGACTCTGAAACTAAAGATGTAAGTAACATTACTTTATTTTGTTAATATTTAAAGACTTTTATTGCTTACTAATGATGTGTGAATGTTTGTTGCTCTGCAGATAATATATTTTATATTCCTGTATTGATGTAGATATGACTATCATGATAGACAGGTGGCATTTTACAAATTCAAGGTTACATCGCATTATGGGACAGTAAAAATTTAATCTTGTAAACAATTCATTCAAGCTCAAGCCATCAACACTATTAAAGAAGGCTGTGAGGTGGAATAGAATTTATTCAGTTCTTTTATCACAGTGTAATAGCAAACATTAGTTTACCATTTGTTAAATATCAACACATTTTACAGACTCTCCCAAACACAATTTGTCAATAGAATTACATTGATTAATAGTGAATTTCAGCTATATTTCTAAGCAACACTAAAAAACAAGAAATGAAAAAGAAATGATCACCATTGCATAATTGTTGCAATTCACAATCATCAATAATTTTTTGTCTAGAAACCATCATTTTCACTGAACTCATGATTAACCAGGCCACTGACAAGTGGAGGCGTATTTGACTAGGATTGTTTTTGAAAATGACCTGAATTTCATTCTGTTTCTTTGAAAATGACCTGAATAAAATAGTTTCCTTTATGCTTAAGAACAGTATTTTAGCTTGGTACGTAAGGGGGGGGGGGAGGGTTTTCCTGATTCTTGTTTCGAACAACCAGATTTTCAATCTTTAAAATATGTTTATTATTTACAGGCATTGGAAGTTCTTGATGACAAGAATCGTTTGGCAAAATTATTTTCCCAGCGACGTAGCACTGAAGATGATGAAATGGAAGATGTTACAGTCATTGAAGATAATTCTGATGATGATTCAATGATGATGACTGTAGGTCGAGGTCGTGGTCGGGCACAAGCTCGAGGACGTGGAAGAGGAGAAGGTAGCAGCAGAGCTCGTGCAAGTGCAAATAACTCTAACGGCAATGTGTCACGACGTGGACGTGGAAGGGTAAGAAACTTCGTTATTTGTAAGTTGATGTGGTATGTGGCTGATACTGAGAGATGTTCTGTTTTGGCTTTCATTTTTACCAATTATATATTTTATTCATGAACATAATATGGAGTTGCTCTAAAGCTGTCGCTGTTTCTCTGCTCTCAGTCTCCATGCATCTCTATGTGTCCATAGATCCTCTTGCAATCGCTGTTGCAATGCAAGTCATGGTCTTCCTCTCTTCTATCCTTCTACCTGCATCTATTGTAGGACTCGCTTTGGCCATCTTTTGTCTGTCACATGCTTAACATGACCTTACCAAACGATTTTTTTCCTCTATTTCATCAAAGATTGTATCCATTTTATCCATGTTTCTTAAGTCTTCGTTCCTGATTCTGTCACAACAACAGTCTGTTGTAACAATAACTTCTACACCAGTAGCAATGGCGGCAATTGCTCTTAATAACAGTGGATTCACAAGGACGAACCGTACCCTTGTAATATTATGAAATGTGAATTTGCGTAGACCTAGCTGCTCAATAATGATTTTCACTACATTTAAATATTCTGGTCCTCATGTAACATTTCATATCTCTGTATAATATCGCACCATTTTAATACTCTTTCTATTATGGTCATTTTTAACGCGGCAAGGTGGTGGGAAAGTCCTGCGGTAGTGCCAGTTTTGCAAAACGTGAAGTGCTTTCTAGACGGTGTTGTGGCCAGGAGAGATGACCGTCCCAGGGAGGGTGGTGTCCTTGTGGGAGATACCTGGGGAAAACCTCGCTAGCCGACGACATGTTGGTGCTGGATCTCGCCATACCGTGGGGGAAGACCACCGCCTCTGTCCGAGCAAAACATGCACTCCAATTACAGGACTAATGACTAGAAGTCGACATGCACCGAATTGCTAACAATCAATCAACTTCCCATATTCTATAGGTGTTTCTTTGGTTGTCTTGCAGTTCTTTCTGTTCAAATGAATTTAAATCTGTATCATTAATCATTAATTCAGGCTCATTTTACATTTCCAGGTTATGTCTTTATTGCTGATCGCCTTTTTCTTTTCTTTTCCATTGTTCAGAATAGTTTTTAATCTATGATTTTATAAATATCTGTTAATGAAACAATAATATATTCATTTCCCCCATTTCACAACATTCCTATTGTTTGCTAACTCTTCCCTTTTGAGGGAAACTGTTAAGGATTCGTGGAGCACACCATGTGCATAAATCTTTCTTCAGTCTTTCTACTTTGCAACTATTCAGGTCATTCTCAAACTCCTACATCAGACAGCTCTGCTCTAAAGTTTCTACATGAAATGAATTGCATCTTCATGTCTAGTTTGCTTGCTTGATTTGGTAAGGATGGAAAGTGAGTTTCTCAACTAAGAGAATAAGGCACAAGTTATGAGTGTTTTGTTATTAGTTGAGAGGAGGTAAATAATCCTAAATACTTAAATTGCAATTTTGTGATTTATAGTGATTAAAAATGTTCAAAAGAACTTTCTTCATTTCATATAAATTAGATTCGATTTACACTTCCATAAAGCTTATAACATTGGTTAAACAGCCATCTTTATTGACAACCAATTTTTGCCAGAAACATTAGTGATTATGTAAGTCAGGTTTCACTGCATGTATCTCTTGTTCATTTGTGTAGGTACAGTTGAAATGCATGTTTCTTTTGTATAGTTTTTGTGTCTCTTTTTTTTTAATGTAGTTTCTTGTTAATTAAAGAAAAAATGTTATCTTGCCTTCCGACTACAATGTAGCAAATTACCTTTGGCCAAGTGAAGAGTCAAATTTAAACAAAAGTTAATTCATTGGAATTTTTACTGTGGATAAAACATACGATATTCGTATCACAGCATCCTTTTACAATACTCGTGGTTAGGAGACTTCGTCTAACATAATAATTTAATAATTCTCTAATCTTTTATTGTAATAAGTTATTATAATAATTTATTAATAATTAATTAATAATTTATTTTAATCACATGATTGAAATTTCATTTTTCAATGCCACTCAGCTTCTTAGACTATCAGAATGTATCATAACTCAGTTACTGAATCATAGTTTTTGTTTCATGTGTCAAGTAAACTAGAAGGATTGCTGTTAGAATTAATATAGTCCTAGAAAACACCACAAATGCGGTATGAATTCAACAGGCAATGTAATCAGTATGATAGCTTCCTGGAAATGAAATGAAACATTTTATAACAACAGCAGCAATGACTGAACAAAATCTTAGTGTGTGTGTATATGTAAATAGGTACCTTCATTTTAAATTCCAGGGATATTCATAATTCTTCTGTACTCTTCTCGCACGTATGGTGATTAAAATTATACCTACAAATAATTGTCTTTTTAGATAGCTTTAAAAATGGATAGCAAATTATTTTGTTCCTCCGAAGGTAGCCAAATAAATGATTTTTATCTCCTGAATTTTATTTTTTTTATTTATTCCCCATAGGATGTAGTTTGCAACCTGAATCTAACTTATTTAGTTATTCTCAAAACTTTAAATATGTATTTTTTACACATACATGCACACAAAAACCACTAAATAGGTTCAAAGAATATTAATATTATTTTTTTCCTTTGCAGAGCTCTTGCATTAAATTGTGAAAGCAAAGAGAGAAGGGAATTCAAAGATCGTGCAGATGTGTTGTCTATATTGCCATGCTGACTTCTGTTCAACCTACAAGGTTTGCATACCTAGTAGTTTGATTGTTGGTTTGTATTGAAGGGAGGATCTGAAATGTAGTTTACTTTCTTAGTAAATAAATTTGTATATTCTTAAAGGAGTCTTTTACTTACTTAAAATTGTATAATTAAAATTAATGTCAGTTATGTTTATATAAATCTTGTAACCAAATGTAAGGAGGAGGGTAAGAGAAAGTGGATAAAAAAATTTGTAGAAAACATATGAATGATAATTCATGAATCAAAAGGGAATACAAATACATTGTTTTATTAATATGTATTTTACAAGTTTTGCCTTACATAGCAAAATACACATCAAAATTAAATATACATATCTTAAAAAATTAAAACTCTTTCATCGTGAATTTGTTATTGCTTTCAGCCACAGTCCAAAGAGAGAAGTAAGATCTGCAATGAATTTATATTTACATTTAGCATAGGGAGCACTTGAAGATTGTTCTGCTAAGTCAATATTTTTTGTGTTATTAGTTTCTTCTTGTTGGGGACAGTGTATATTTGCAAAATCTGTAACTTCTTCATCCATACTCTGATCATTAATTTTTCTGTTAATTAAATTTTTGATACATTGTTCACAAGCTGGAACTATTTTGGTGCCTGTGCAATTTTGTGAACAGTTTTCTTTTCCAACTCTCTGCATTTCATTCAGCATAACTGTAAAAAAGTTCTTGTAAACATCATTTTGAGCAAGGTCACAAGGTGGATCCTTGGCATGAGGTAGACATGTGATATTTAAATCTGGTAATTTAACTTCGACTTCTGTATCTGTTTGCACAGCATCATCAGTAAAAATGGATGAAACTGATGATTCAAGAGACATTCTTAAAGGAGAAGGTGAAATCTTATCTTCTTCCATTTGTGATTTATTCACAATTGTTTCTGTTTGTGTTGAACTATCTGAAGTTTTGGAAATTTCAAATGTAGGAAGTGTGTATTGTTCTGAATGAACTCTGGATGTTGGATTAATAATTTCAATGGAAAATTGTGAAGACTTGGGAGTGTCCTGAGGTAGTGTTAGCAAATTTTCATCCGACTTTGCTATGTTTCTTGTTTTGGCTTCTGAATATTTTATTGGTGAATTTGTTTCTAAGTAAGAAAAAGTATATGGTTGATTTGAGGAAGGTACAGCATCTTGATATAATTCATTTATTCCTTCACCTTCCATACTTCTTCCTGTCAGAACTCTTCCAATAACAGGAATGGCCTCCGTCACAGCTCCAGTAGTTGGATCGATAATAAATAATGTGCCAGAATACTCACTTGTACTCTCTTTAGAGGATAATGGTTCTTGATAGACATTTGGTTGTAAATTAGGTATTTGTGTTTTGTAGCTAGAACTTACTCTTTCTTTTTCTTCAAAAATATTTTCTAATAATGGAGTTTTATCATCATTTTGTTTGATAGGGTTTTCAGTGGTTGGAGTGTTATATCTTCCAGTGATGTGAGAAATTGTTTGAACACTAGTTGGTGTTTCAACACTTTTAGTCTCAAAAAGTTCAGTCTTTGAACTGCCATGATCAGTTGGATAAGAGGTTAAAGGGATGCCTCTATCTTCTTTGGCCCAAATGTAATAGGTTTGGCTGCCTTCTTCAGGATCAGTCTGCATATAAGTTTTCTCTTCAAAACCATTTTGTTGGGTCATTTTTTTACCTGAAACACCTGTACGAGAAAGATATGAAGATTTAAATTGATAAGATGGATGCATAGTATTAATATTTAAGCATTTAGGGGTCTCTGAAGAGAGTAACCTGATGTTCAATTTGGGTCAAAAGATTAAAGTTGGTGCACTGAGTGTTGAAGAGGTGTAGCCCTTTTTAAGGGTGATTGCTTGCTTCCTCACTTACAAGGAAACTTTCTGAGGTGTCAGTAAGTATTTTTGCTGAATTTTTGTTATGTTGTAAGGATGAATAGATAAGCGTTGCATGTTTCTGCTTTTCTGGGGACAAATTTAAAAAAGTCACTTTTCAAAAGGGTGTTTGTAAAGAAGTGATTTTACTGTTTCACCTAGAAAAATGAAATCTTTTAGAGCAAATACAATTGAAAAATGTATTTGATCAACACACATTTCAAATCCATTTAGTTCATTTTTCTATTAGTTATGAGGGATAAAGTATACCAAAACCTAAAATCATATTTCTAAACAAATGCCTAAGATAACTAAATTCAAAGGGGGGGGGGGGGAAATTGTTATACTTTTCTGTGAAGTAGAATAAACGTGTTTAAATATTTTTTTGAAAAATATATTTTTCAGTGATATCCACCCCTGAAGACATTCAGCAAAGTAGTATTAATTTTTAAAACTTATTTGTACTTTTTGTGTATTGTTAAGAAAAATTATTTTAGAGAATGACTCCTGTTGCTAAGTTTGTATTAATTATTTAAATGAACAAAAAAAATATTTTTTTGAAGAATAGAGCATTTTCAATATGAGGAGGTTAAATGGGCATTCAACCATTAAGTTGATTTACCATTAAGTTAGATTCTGTGACAATCTCTGCGCTTTATGGCTGTTGATGCAGAAGTGTAGGGAATACATTGACTTAGATTGTTGAGGTAGGATTGGTCTTTCCTGCTTTCATAATTTGCAGAAGTGTGCTTTTTTCTTATTAACATATTTTTGTACAAATTACTACATGTAATTTAGTCTAATGCATTACTTTGTTTTAGACTAAAATTGGCAAAGTCAATCAATTTATAAATAAAAATGTAATAATCAAATATTTAAATATTTTCACTTTATTCTATAAAATAAAGGAAGTAATTAAAATTTTTCAAAAAGTGTTTGAAATGCGTTTTGCACCTTGAACAGCAAATTAGTAAGTGAATATGGAAAAATCCAATTATACCCCAATAATTCTGAAAGATAATTTAAGGAATAAGATGTAACTCATCTTATGAGTTTTATGAATGTTCCTTTTCCATCATCCCTCTCTTCCTTCATTTTTACTCCTGTCACACTTGTGAGGAACAATTTCTCCTAATTGCATATATGTATTTTCTTTGAATGACATCCAATTTTTTGTTTTCTATCAAACTTTTGAGTTGTAGAGCAGACCAAATGGCATGAATTTCACCACCAACAAAGATGATTGTTTATTTATTTATTGTAACCCTGTTGAAGACAAATTTTATAGCTGCAGGGTGACAGCTTCACAGCTATTGTTAAATAAGAAAAATTAAATACACATCCCAAAGTTCTAAATCCAAATATGACCAAACTTGCCTCAACGATTAAAAAACAAACCTATATTTCCAGCACTTTTGCATCAACAAACATAACATATTGAAGCAGCCATAGTTCTAGATTAAGGGGTGAAATGTTTGGGTCATTTAATCCTGATATATCGAAAATATTCTACAGAGATTTTTTTAAATTTTCAAATAAATGTGCAATGTGTAAAGATTTTCACCTCCTTTTATACTGTGTATTTGTTTTATCACAGGTTTACTGAATTGTCTTTAAAAAAATACATATAATTAACAAAGGCGTTTCATTACTGTAACTAAACTTTATTTGCCTGTTCTGATTGGAGATAACTCCATGTGTTCTAGAGTTTTAGGTTTTTCTGAGGATCTTCCAGTATGACTGCTTAGTGGTGATCTGTGTATGACATATGGATGATGAATCTGTTGAACATAGTTCTTGTAATCAATCTGAAGAGACTAAGTACACTGTGTGTTAGCTTAATTAGAAGTATTAGAAGATTATTCCTATCAATAAGCACATATTTATTTCATGTTATGGTGTTCTTTCTGTTCCAATAACTCTGGTTTTAACAAATCTTCGTATATCTACTATGGTAGATACCAGTGATACGTTACAGGGTTGTTGGTACGATTTGAGCCTACAATGAGGACATTGACTTTTTTGAATATTGATATGCTTGAATCATGGCTGAAATTTGCTACTACCCATTTGAAAACCTGATTGAGAGAGCTTTGCTGATTTAAATCTTTGATATGGATGTTAATATGATCTATTAGAGTGCATTTGTATGGATTCTCTTTGAATGGATCTCCTGCCTCGTGTGCCTGAAATGTTTGATATTTGTGAAGATGCATAATTTTGAGAATTTTGTGATTTGTGCACTAAATGAGGTTGTTGGTTTTGTTGAAAATTGCTATGTTTATAACCTGCCTGAAAAGTGTCACTACCTGGTTGTGAGAGCTGTGCAGTTTTGAATCTTTCATATGGATGTCCCTTCTGTGTTCCGTTAAAACTAGTTTGCATATATCTCCTCTGAAGAGAAGTACCACTTTGTATGTCCTTTGTGTTTGAGCTTTGGGGAATTATAACTGATTGAGAATGTGACGATTTCAGTGTGAACTGTGGTTGCTGATTTTGTTGTAAATAAGGTTGCTTGTATCCCGTCTGATGTGTGTGACTGCCCATTTTGGTTCCTTTTTGTGTGAGCCATGGAGATTTGATTCTTTCATAAGGATGTGCCTTCTGTGTTTCATTTGCCCTAGTCTGTGTGTGTCTTCTCTGAAGGGATATACCACTGTGCATAGCTGTTGTGTTCACTCTTTGTGAAGATGAAGTGTGAGGAGAATGTGATGTTTTATGCATGAGCTGTGGATATTCATTTTGTTGCAAATTGGTCTGCTTGTATCCTGTCTGAACAGTGTGACTACCTATTTGGGAACCTGTTTGTGAGAGTTGTGCAGTTCTGAATCTTTCATATGGATGATCCTTCTGAGATCCATTAGTACTATGTATGTATCCTCTCTGAAGAGGTTTACCACTTTGTATAGCTGATGTTTTCAATCTTTGTGAAGATGTAGAAGTATAAGAAGATTGTGAGGATTTCTGCATGAGCTGTGGATGTTTGTTTTGATGCAAATCGGTCTGTTTGTATCTCGTCTGAACAGTGTGACTACCAGTTTGAGTTCCTCCTTCTGAGAGCTGTGCGGTTCTGAATCTTTCATACGGATGTACTTGCTGTGTACCATTAACCCTAGTCTGCATGTATCCTCTCTGAAGAGATGTACCTTCTTGAGTGTTCAATACATTTGGCCTTTGTGATAATGTAGCAGTTTGAGTATGTTGTGATGAGTTGTGTGTAAACTGAGGATGGTGGTTTTGTTGCAAATTAGCCTGCTTGTAACCTGCCTGAAGAGTGTGACTACCAGTTTGGGTACCTGTTTGAGTGAGTTTTGCAGTTTTGAATCTGTCATATGGATGATCTTTCCTTGTTCCATTAATACTAGTCTCAATGAATCCTCTCTGAAGAGATTTACCACTTTGTATGGCTGATGGTTTCAATCTTTGTGAAGATGCAGAAGTATAAGAAGGTTGTGATGATTTGTGCATGAGCTGTGAATGTTGGTTTTCATGCAAATTGGTCTGTTTGTAACCTGTCTGAAGAGTGTGACTGCCTGTTTGGGTTCCGGCTTGTACGAGCTGTGAAGTTTTGAATATTTCATATGGATGTTCCCTTGTTCCATTAATACTAGTCTCCATATATCCTTTCTGAAGAGATTTAACATCTTGTATGGCTGATGTTTTCAATCTTTGTGAAGATGTAGAAGTATCAGAACGTTGAGATGATTTGTTCATGAGCTGTGAATGTTGGTTTTGTTGCAAATTGCTCTGCTTGTATCTCGTCTGAAGAGTGTGACTACCAGTTTGAATTCCTGTTTCTGAGAGCTGTGCGTTTCTGAATCTTTCATACGGATGTACTTTCTGTGTACCATTAACCCTAGTCTGCACGTATCCTCTCTGAAGAGATGTACTGTCTTGTGTGCTCAATACATTTGGCCTTTGTGATAATGTAGCAGTTTGAGTAAGTTGTGATGACTTGTGTGTGAACTGAGGATGGTGGCTTTGTTGCAAATTAGTCTGTTTGTTACCTGCCTGAAGAGTGTGACTTCCAGCTTGAGTACCTGTTTGTGTGAGTTTTGCAGTTTTGAATCTTTCATATGGATGGTGGTTTTGTGTTTCATTCACTTGGGTCTTGATGTTCCCTTTCTGAAGAGATATACCTCCTTGTGTGTTTGATATATTTGATCTTTGTGAAGTTGTAGCTGTTTGTGAAAGTTGTAATGATTTGTGCATGAGCTGTGGATGGTGAATTTGTTGTAAATTGGTCTGCTTGTAACCTGCCGGAGAAATGTGACTACCAGTTTGTGAGAGCTGTGCAGTTTTGAACCTGTCATATGGATGTTCCTTCAGTGTACCATTAACTCTACCTCTCTTCATAGATTCTCCTTGAAGAGATACATCTGTGCTTGATATGTTTGATTTTTGTGAAGATGTAGCAGATTGAGAGAGTTGTGATGACTTGTTCATGAGATGTGGATGTACATAATGTTGCAAATTTGTCTGCTTATATCCTGCCTGAAGAATGTGACTATCAATTTGAGTCCCTGTTTCTGAGAGCTGAGCAGTTTTGAATGTTTCATCTGTATGTTTTTTCAGAGTTCTATTAACTCTATCTTGCATGTATCCTTTCTGAACGAATACACCTCCTTTGGTGCTTGATACATTTGATTTTTGTGAAGATGTAGCAGTTGGAGAAAGTTGTAAGGGTTTGTGTATAAGTTGTGGATGGTGATTTTGTTGTAAATTGGTCTGCTTATAACCTGCCTGAAGAGTGTGACTTCCAGTTTGGGTACCAGTTTGTGAGAGTTGTGCATTTCTAAATCTTTCATATGGATGTTGCGTTTCTTTTGTTTCACTAACACTAGTCTGCATGTATCCACTTGGTAAGACTGATGGGTTTGATCCTTGAGATGATGTTACAATCTGAGAGACTTGTGATGATTTGTATTTTGAATGTAGGTATGGAGTGTCTTGAATGTTGCTCTGTTTGTAACTTGACTGAATATTGTTACTACCTGTTTGAGAATCAGTTTGTAATATTTCATATGGATGTTCCTTCTGACTTCCCTTTACTCTCATTTGTATGTATCCTCTCTGAAGTGATTTATCATCGTTACTGCCTGTTCGGATATTGGTTTGCGAAAATTGTGCAGTTTTAAATTTTTCATAATCGTGTTCCTTTTGTGTTTCATTAACATTTGACTTGATTAACCCCTTCTGACGAGATGTGCTTTCTTGAATTCCTGCTGTCTTTAATGTTTGTGAGGATAGTGCTGTATGAAATTGTTGTTGTGAGTTTTGCCCGAGCTGTGGAAGTTTGATTTGATGGTATCCTGACTGATGTTCGCTATTACCAGTTTGGGTACCTATTTGAGAGAGTACCTGTGTTGTTTGGACTTTTTGATATGGGTGATCCTTATGGGTGTTATTAAGATTTGTCTGTACATATTCTTGACTGTGTGTTCTTTGTGTAGCAAATCCCACCTTGGAAATTTGAGGTAATTTGTCTATGTTATAGGAATGATGTGTTTGGTTAAATTTTGAGCCAGTGTGATCTCTCCGTAGATAAGTACCTGCTTGTAATCCAGGAGAAACTTCCAAGTTTGAAAATGCATTTGTATATGAATATTGTGATGTGTTGTTTCTTTGATAGGGATGATCAGTTTGATTAATAAATAATTGGGTGTATCCAATTGAGAGGGGGTGTTTATCTTGAGTGTCTGGTAGTTTGTAATTATTGATATACGAACTAGTGTGCAAGTATTGTGGAGATTTAATGATATCTTGTGAATAATTTGTTAGTGCAAATTGTCTCTGCATATACTCTCTTGGAAATGTTGTATCTTGTTGGTTTGCTTTATGATGTGATTTTGGGGATATTGCTGGATCTGATTTTTGTGTTGGATTAAATTTTTGATATAGAACATCACTTGATATTATATTAGTTTTGGGGACATCTTCCTGAAGAAAACTGTTTCCATGAGATAATATTTTGTTGAAATGATTTGAAGCACTAGGGTGTGCAATTTGTTGTAGTTTAAATTTTTCATGTTGCTGATCAAGTTGTTCAGTTTTGTTCTGTGTATGTTCTCTCTGAAAGGAATTACCTTCTTCCACGTGTGGTGCTAATGTTGCTGAAGATGCACCCGAGTATGAAAGTTCCACGGATTTAGAGTCTTCATATGGGTATACAATAGATTTGGAATAAGGTTGATGATCATATCTTCCTCTTCCTCCTCCACCTTCTTCACCTTCTTTAGATAGAGTTTTCTGCAGTGAATCATCAGCAGTAATTTCTGAAGATGAAGAACGCAGATTTGAGAACTTTTTGTTTTGTGAATAGTCTAGTCTTTCATTTGACTCATTTTTTAATGCTGAATCTATGCTGTAATAGACTGTGGTTGCTTGAATATTGGATTCTTGGCTGGATGTTTTCAATGCTGAATAAACATCATCTGATGTGTCATTCTGTGATGTTCCTTGTCTGGGAATAGTTTTAGTGTCAGGAGTAAATTTGGCAAATTCATAGTTAGTCCTATTGTCACTAGGTTGTTCAGGTATTAATTTCTCTTTTGTAACATTTTGATTATTATCAGCTATGTTCAGTCTCACAAGTGATGTTGAAGATGATCTCTCCATTGTATTGGAATGTGGAGGTACACCAGCTGGATTCGGTTTTTCATTATTTACATAATCTTCCAAGTTCATTTCTTTCTTGTTCTTATTGAAATCTAGTTCTTCTGTTTTTTGAATTTTGTTTGAGGTAGAATATTCATCTTCTTCACTTATGTAAGGATTGTTTTTTGATTCTGTTATGACATTTGAAATATTTTGTTTATTAAATAGAGGAGTTTTTAAAGCGGATGTTTCATTTTTAAAATCAATTGTTGCAAAATTTTCTTTGACTGATAATTCACTTCTATACCTTTTTTCATCATTTTGTAAATGTGTTAAAAATTCCATGTTAGAAAGTTGATTTTTATCAATATTTATGTCATTTGTTCCACTGATAATTGGTGAAAGTGTTTCATTTAGTTGTTCATGTGTCTTGGGTGAATCTGTTGAAGAAAGATTATTGTTAAATTTGTTTTCATTGTTTTTTAAACTGTTTGTGGTGTCTGAAAGTGATTTTCGGTTTGGCATTTTTAAAGAAGAAATAACTTCTCCTATTATGTATTGTGAAGCATATTCTGCAATGTTGGAGATTTTGTTGACTGTAGATAACTCTTCACCAACAGACTGCTCTGTTGTAATAATAAGATTATCATTTGTTAATTGTATTGGTATATTTGTTCTCTCTGGTAAATATACATTTCTTCTCTCAGATAAATATTCAAGTTTATTGATATTTTTTCTGTCATCCATATTTTCTGGTTTTCTCTTCTCTGATGGTGTATATTCTATGTGACTTCCTGATTTGTGAACGTTTTGCCCATCTGATGAACCAAAAATTCTTTTCTGAGAATCTTCTGAAGTAGTATTAAATTCTTTTGATATCCCAGTTGTAATGGCATCTTGTGAAGTGTTTTTGGTGTAATTTTTATTAGATAGTAACTGTGTTCCAGTGAATTGTTCTATTGTCATACTTGGATTATCATTAATTACATTCATTGGTATATTCCTTTCTTGAGGTAAATATATATTGGTATTGATATTTTTTCCATTGTCATCTCTATTGGCTGATTTTTTCTTTTCTTCTTCTGGTGTATATTTTTTGTCGCTTTCTGATAGGTAATCAGTGTTTTTTTTCGAGAAACCATCTGAAATGATATTAATTTCATTTGGTACCATGGTTGTAATAGATATTTCTGGTATTGTGAAGAATTCTTTAGCAATATTATCTGAGGACTTTTGTGGCTCATCGAGAGTGTGCCTGTATTTGTATCCTTGTAAATCTTGCATTCCTCTGTTATATTGTTTCTTTGGCTTTTCAGTAATTGGACGATTGTTTATACCCAATGGAGTAACTTTATTTCTTTCCATTGGTTTAAGATGTATCCATTGTCCAGCTGATAGTTCAAAATCGTGTGGAAGATTCTTGTAGATCTCTTGCAGGTTAACCTGTTGCAATATGCCTGATTGTTGGCTGTAATGTTCCTTTTGGGCCATTTGTACAGGAATTTGTCCTGCATCTGACCAAGTGGCAAGTGGTTTGACCTGTTCCTTTGGAGTCAATTGATTTACTGTTTTCCCTAAGTACTGAGCATTTAAATGATTATTAGAAGTAGGAAACTTTTTAATTCCCTTTGTTGGATAAAATACTTCATCATCATCCCCTGAAGATACAAAACGTTTGTCAAATGATGGTGAATCACTTCGCGTTGAAGAATGGGGTTTTATTTCTTTGTTATCAAGGATGCTTTCTTCTGGTGGTTCTTTAGGCAAATATTCTGTTGCTGTGCTTTTTAAATTATCAGGTAGTGTGTTATATAACTGAGTAGTATTTGTATGAAATAATGAATACAATTTACTATTTCTTAAGTTGTTTGTTAAATTTAGGTTTATTGTATTACTTTCATTATCTTCATGTCTTTTTCCTTTATTTTCATGTTTTTGCTGCTTTTCAGAGGAATGTGGTGTAATAGTTTTATATGGTACAGGTAACAAACTATTTTCATTTGGTATGTTGGATTTATTTTCTTGTGGTATTACCCTAACCTCTTTTTCCCTTGGATGTAAAATATAATCATTTGCATAGCTTTTATTAAAATTCACTTTGTTTCTTGGTTGAAGTAAACTACCATAATCTCTCTCATTTGTGGAGTTTTGTAGTTTATATTCAAAGTTTGTTGGTATTTCTAATTGTTCTTGAAAATTCGCTCGTTCTTTTTCATGCTGTTGAGTTTTGAATGGGCCTACATGCTTGTGTGTGCCCAGAGGAGTAGGTTTCATTTGATTTCGTTTGTTTTCCCAATGTTTATTAATCCATGTTTTTAGCCGTTCTGCACAAGCATGCAACTGTTTATCTACAGAGGATTCTGATGAATCATCATTATCATCATCATCCTCATTCAGCTGTCCAGTTAATTGCTTTTCATTTAATGATACAGTAGGTTCACGCTTTCTTTCTTTGAGGTGTGGTATTTCATGAAATTTGGTCCTTGGCATGTAATTTTTTGGTTTATTTTCTGCTCTTTGCCAGGGTGCTATTTTATGAAACGGAAGTATATTACCATCTAAATATGTATTTGTGTTATGATTAAATAATGTAGGATCATTTGATTGACTCAATAATTTCTTTGGGCGATAAGGTGAATTATATTCACTCTCATAAGATTCATCAATTACGGGCTCTTGAGCCCTATCCTCGTAACAACCCATTTTATGACACAGTCCTGTGTGACAAGATTTTTTTATACATCTTTTTAATTTCTTTGAAACATCTTCATCTCCATCTCCATATTCTTCATGATCCATCATTGGAATTACTACAGCTAACTGAGGAATGATAAAGCTGGCTCTTTTATGTCGATGTTTAGGAATCGCAGTGTTCTCTGCATTTTCACTTTCTAGAATTTTACTCAACTCCTCCTTTGATGTGTAGGAATTTTTTCCTGGTGGCTTGTTCTTACTGGCAAATTTATTGTGTCTAACTAAAAATGACTCCATAAACATGCTTAAATCTTTGCCATTTGAATTTTCACAATTTGTGTCAAACAAATTACACAACATACGTATACAGTTTCTTTCCCTTTCTTCATTTTTTTCTTCTTCAACATTGATATCTTCAACATCAGCATCATAATCAGAAGATGGCTTAAAATTTGTATCTCCCAATATAGAATCAGCAAATGTGTTTTGCTCCTTTTCTCCAAAAAAAATACTCTTTGCATCCTCAGAACTGTATTCATCATAATGAATGTTGTGTTTTACCCTGCCTGTCTTGTAATGAAAATGTACGTTTTCGGAAAGGTTTGGTAAATCTTCGTGGTAGTTATATCTCTGAAATATTACTTCTCTTGGAAATTGCATAATACTTGCTGTGGGAGTTGTAGATTCATCCTGTGACTCTTGCAGTTTTAAAGTGTGCACTTGCCCAGAATCTTGAATAATGCCATCTTGAAGAGTTGATGTAGATAAGAAATCCGTGTTGTCTACATTTCTTTGCAATATTGAATGAGGAGTATCATCTCTGAAAAAAATAAAAGAATATTCTGTAATTTGTCAGTCTTGTATTCATTGAACTTTTTTAACATGCTGTTATAATATGCACTAAATGTTATGATTTGGTGATTGGGACTGGCAATAGTGGCTCAGAAACGCCAAAATGCAATATTCCAGTAAGTTTGTTATTAAAACAATGGAATACACTGAAACTTGCCCTTGATCTTGTGAAATGCAAAATGTTGATGTAATGGTTTGGAGGAAATGTACTAAAACACAGATTGGAAAAGCACGGAAGTTAATTACCAATGTTCAGAAAAAATTTGGGGAAAACCTAGTATTTTATGTTAGAATATTGTCTCACTGTTTTGTGATGCATAACAGATTACAATAATTAAGAATTTTTTTGTATCCATTCAGTCTTCATACAGCTTTTGTGAACGTTTGTTCCTGCCTGAAATATGCCATACTATTCTGCGAAAACCCATCCTACAGTACCCAATGATTAGATAACAGAAACTAGTGGTGGTACAACAGCACTTTCTTTCTTGCATTATTGAAAACAGTTACATAATATTGAAATACTGCAGTACTAACTCCTAAGGTATTACTTGAAAACATCCAATTCAACCAATGTGCCTGTATTGCATATTTGCATTCATTTTGACAGTCAGAAGGAGCAATCATTTCTTACTTTTGAATGAAACAAACAGGAATAAATTTAACTTTTACAGTATTTGCAGCAAATACAGAAGAGCATGAATAATTTCATGCAAATTTGCCTTGATTACAGCCAGCATTGTTGCCAGCTCGGCACTCAAAACAGTAATGAATTTCTCAAAAAAACTATGAAAACATGCAAATGTGCACGAAAAAAGTAAGCATTATTAAAATCAGCTTGGCAAAAAAGATCTTATTTTAAAGTTTAGAAGCTCTGCAAAGCATATATAAAACATGCGTTTGCAGGGAAATCTCATTACTCATTTCATTTTGTTAGATCTGCTATGTCCCAGCTTGCATGGCAATGCCACATGAAAGATAATATTAAAACACTGCTGATAAATAACCAACTCTAATACTAATAAACTAATAAAATTACTAATATTTTATGATTTATATTATTAAGTTAATGTTTTACCATCTTCTATATTGCCACAGCCTCAACAGAAGCGTGGGATAGATAAGGAACGGTCCATAAATTACAAAACGCAAATATGTTTTGTATACCCTCTCCCCTCCTATAACACACCCATAACGCTCACTTGACCTCATCACCCCTAGATAATTACATAACACTTGCGACACTCCTCACCTCCATGTAAATGCAAAATGTGAAAATAAATTATCACACAGTAAAAACAATTTGTATTCATTGTATTTGTGTTGTGTTAGACCTCAGATTTTAGGACAAATGCCTATTTAGTCCCTATAGAAGGTTGTGGAAAATAATTGCTGATGTTTACGAATCATGGAGAAATAGATCTTCTGGAAGCATCTAAGAGTGCCTATGAGTTTAAATCTCATAAAGCGAGGCTGATGCCTATTTTTATACCTTTTTTCGTAAAACTGACAATTTGGAGAATTATCATATTTTAATTACTCATTTTTAAAGTTTGTTTTACTGAAATGCAAATTCTCCCTTATCGAATACACAAATGACTATGCATCGAAATCTAATCCAACATACCGAACATATGGAGCTCTCCAAGTCAATATAAAGAGTAACACAACAATATTTCATGCTCATCTCCGATCACCACATACCAATTCCATGTGTATTTGCGCTGTTAACAGGTAGAGAATGAAAGGTGTGAAAGAAATGAAAACAATATGTTTGTAGTCACTCATATAAATGTAAAAATACTTGTCTTTTCTGAATAATAAAAATTGCCTAATTTAATGGCTTAATGCTAGAAACAACTTTTCATGCCAAATAGTGCCTAATTTCATAATATTGTTACCTATTTTATGTGCCTAAATCATTACTTTTTTGTGCCTAAAATTCCTAGGTCTAGTAATAACATTTCGGATAATTAAAGTTGGAATTAGTTGGCTGATCTACCTGCCTCTAAAAATACGAATGGAGACAAGTTATGAAAAAGTTTGCGAAGAATTGGCGAGAAAAGTTTTGATCTTAGATGTGCACACACCATTGTGGATGACGCATGTGCGAGAATCTACTGCACTGCAATTTAAGTGGATTTTAGAATATACTACATATCAGTTATGAATATTTTCTTTATACATCATACAGATTCAATAAAAAACGAATACAAATATTTCTGTTTTTTGTAACAATTTACATCTAATAACTTAATAACGCTGCTTCTAACCCCCTCCCCATCTCTTTAGTGTTATGTAATTTATGGACGACCCCAAACAGAAACAAATGGTAGTTTTATGAAATTTTCGAAACTACAAAGAATGCGCTGAAGCTGAGACCAGCACCACTTTCTTTATCTTTATTTGCTACTTACGTGAAAAAATTTAAAGCTAAATGTATCGATACTATTTCATTTTGTCGCCACCACTTGGCAGCACCAAAATAGCCAAAATTACTTTACTGATACCGTCTGAACAAGTGGTCTGATTTTTAATCAGTAAACATGTCATTTGTATTTAATATAGAATTTAAGCTACGCAGGGTGTCCAGTCTGTCTCTACTTTTCAACATCGATTTCTCTGATATTCCCAACTTTATTTATTGAGAATTAGCCCTCTGCCAATGATACTGCATTCTTCATTAATCATAAAATATTAAACTGCCATAAATAGACTTCACTCTGACCTCCTACTTTATACAAATTGCACCTCTAAATGGCAAATTAAAATTAATGTGGATAAACATCAAGCTAAAATCTTTACATTCTGTAAACCAACCACCCCTTCAGTAATATTAATTCTTAATCAACTTATACCTTGGATGTCACCCAACACACCTATCAAATATCTTGGACTCCTCTTAGGCACTAAACTTAAATGGAATGCCCATATTAAAAATATTCTACGTAAAGCTACCCCTAAAATCCACAAATGACACTCCATTACTTCCTATACGCATTCACTCAGCAAAATTAACATATACCACAGTTACTTGTCCTATCCTTACTTATGCTTGCCAGCATCCGGTTCAATGCTGCCAAAACCCACATTAACAAACCACAAATTTTCCAAAATAAATTCATCCAAAAATATTTCATGCACACAGCTAAGAGTATAGTAACCCTTGAAAGAAGCCATATCCCAACTCTCAAATTCGTATTGATTTGAAAACTGATACTATCCACTCCCTAATTTGTTCACAAAGCCTTACATTTTTCAACTCCTTGTTCGACTTACAACAGACACGCACTTTCAATTTAGGTCAAACGTATCATTATCCTCGATGCATTCTATCAAAATTTCCTAAAGGTATATTTTATCCACTGTAAATTCTAAATTTACTATACATTCTCCTTCTACTCTACATCTTATTTACAAACTTCACAATTTTAATAATATAACATCCTTTCAAAATTTAAATGATAATAATTCCTACTACAGGTTTCTGTGAATATCAAATTGCCAGTTATTTATTTGTAATATCCAATCCCCTAAAAGACAAACATGTTGAACAGGTAGAAATATATTTTAAAAAAAGCATTTATCTACTTTTTCTTTACCAGAGCCCTGCAATAAGAGTTTTCTGTCAAAAAATCACCGTTTTCTGGCGCGCTATACTATAACATTTTTCTTCTTCTTAAGCACCTTGGTAAGGGCGAGAAAGTAAAGAGAGGAAGAGACCCTCCAAGAGACTTATTTACATCTTATTTACAAACTTCACATTTTTAATAATATAACGTCCTTTTAAAATTTAAATGTTAATAATTCCTACTGCAGGTTCTAGTGAATATCAAATTGCCAGTTATTTATTTGTAATATCCCCTGAAAGACAAACATGTCGAACAGGTAAAAATAAAAAAAAAAAAGCATTTATCTACTTTTTCTTTACCAGAGCCCAGCAAGGACAGTTTTCTGTTGAAAATTCACCTTTTCTGGCGCACTGTACTACAACATCTTTTTCTTCTTTGAAGTACCTTGGTAAGGGCGAGAAAGGAAAGAGAGGAAGAGACCGTCCAAGAGACACCAGAATGACACCTCATTTGCCTCAATTGGTGGGCTGTGTGTAACGCATGGATGAATCAAGGTTCTTGATTGCTATACAAAAATTATTTGAGATAAGAGATTGTTTCAAATGAAATTTGTTCTTCCAAATCAGTTCTATAATTATTTTTGTGGATATTTTTTAAAATTGAGTAATTTTTGCCTGATTTTGAGTGAATTAGGGTAATATAAAGCAATAGGCAATCAACATTTAAAAAACAACAGAGATTTCATCAAACAATTTATAAGTTATTTAGTATATTTATATGGATAGATATTTTCTAAAGCAATGAATATCATGACAAAATTCTAAAAAATGGGCAAAATGAAAAAGATTTCACGTGATTTTTAATAAAATACAATTATTTTTATATGGGAGTGGGAGTGAGATTTTAAAGGTAATGAAACTGTTGACGTTCCTACTGCAAACTAGTGGTGCTACAGAATGGCACAGACTTTCTCGTGGGTGCTCTGGGCTGTCCGGGTGACGCCGCGTCGAAGGCTGAGTTGCCGACGTTTCGACCACCCTGCCGTGGTCTTGACTGACTCTGGCCGCGGAAGCCTACGACTTCAGACTTTCTCGTAGTAAAGTTTTTTTAAAATTTCCTTGGTGTTTATGCTATCTTGCATTTGACACTATCCCTACCAAAGTTTAAAGAACAAATTTGTAGCCGTTTTCGAGAAAATCTTGTTTTTGTTATATTTTAAAATTGCACATATTACACACAATAATGCGCGAAAACTACTAAAAGTTTGAGAAAAAAATATATTTGACCTTAATGAAAGAACTGTGGACAAATTTAGTTTAAAGGGAAAATGCATTTATTACTTTCTTTTAAAGTACGTATATACGGATAATATACGTAACACGGGAAAAGTTATGTAATGCTGCGGAAAATTGATTTCGAGATTTCCGCGGAAATACAAGTTTTAGAGATGGAATGTTATTATTTTTTTTTTTCAAAACGTCTTCCTATGAACATCACTAGCGCCTAAACCATGTGTTGGATTTTTTCCAAATTGAAGAAACCCCTCTCCAATCGGGTTCGAATCGATGCTTTGATATTTTGGAAACCTTTCTAAAGAAAGAAAGATTTCTGGGTACTTTATATGAATTCCCGAACATTTCAAAATTTTCTCAAAAACGGCTCCAAAGGGCATAAGGCGGAGAAAACGGCCCCCAAACCAATTGGATAAGCTCGATGCGCATATGAAAGAGAATGTAAAATGACGAATATTCGCAAAAACTGAGCCTCCTAGGACAATCTGTTGCAGAGATGCGAAAAACGTGTTTTTCGTGTTTTAATTTTTTCTCAACTTTTATTGCACGTATCAGGTTGAAAAATGTACAGACAGGGGGAGATAGATTTTAGGAATAGTATAATAGGTACAGGGAGAAATAGTATATTAGGTATAGTATAATAGGAAGGTATTTTTGTAAACCAATTTTGAGGCTAAATTCAAATAGAAGAATGTTTTTTTGTAATTGATTTTCGTCATGATAACACTGGAGCACTGTCTCAGTTTTTCTCTCTAGAATGTATCTTACAACTAAGTTGCGGATTTTTTCCTGTTTGCCTTTTTTTTCCTTCCATGAAAAATGCAATCTTTTATCTTGCGGAGTACAGAGAAATCGACCAACTATCGATAAATCTTATGTTCCGTTTTGCAGCAGGTATTTTGTATTATGAAACACGTGCAAAATCACTGGTGAAAATGAAATTATTTTTTACTTCGAATTTTTAACCACTTTTTTTAAAAGAACGGCTCCAAATGTTTTCTTAAAATTTTCTTCTCGTTTGTATCAAAGGGCGATATAAAAATTAGGACTGGTCCCATTTTTTGCAAACTGTATTTTCGAAAATTCCAAAATTACATAGGAAAAAGTACAATATTGAATACAGAGATGTTTGTTGTAAATGAAATATGTTCTAAAAAATCAGATCTGTAAAAGGGTCTGGTATATTTTTTTTTTTTTGAACAAGTGGTTTTTGCGAAATTTCTGCTTCAAATTAACACAAATTGTAAAATATGTTAAAAACTGCTACACGTTTTTTCTTCAATTTTCCCCCTAGGATTGAGCAAGGGACTCATAAAAGAATAGTGCATAGTCCCATTTTCGTTAAACTCCGCATTTTAGAAAATTGGAAATTTTGAAATATTTTTGATATATGAAAAAGTATGTGATGTTGTCATGCCACTAATTACATTTGTGTAATGTAAATTTTTCAATTATGTTTGAATTAAATGTGAAGGAAAAGATAATACTGAGCAGCATTAGAGTATCAACTTACATTTAATGAAAAGAAAAAAGGTAGCCATTGCGATTCAGCCTTTTTTGTTCGAAATGCCCAACAATGATAGAAAGGATAAGTATTTGTAAGACTGATGAAAGCAAACATTTCTTGAAGGCAAGTATTTTTTTTACTTCAGATACTTTCTACACAAGTATATAAGAACGAACAAGAAACAAATGTCTTTTTAATCCTCTATTTTACCTTTTGGACTGCATATTTTCCATTTTAAATGTTTATTTTGTCTGCTTATTTCTACAGTTTTGCGTGCCAATAAATCGGTAGCTTACTTATAACATTCTATATTTTTCAGATTTTGAAACAATGTGAAATAGTAAAAAATAGACAATAGTAAAAAACAATTAAAACCAATTTTATCAGTTTAAAAATTTGAAACTCGCGCCAAAATGTGATTGGAAAAAACATTTTTTCAATAATTAATCAATTCAATCACGACATAAACTCAAAATCTTATAGGTGTTACATGGATTATGTACAGAACTCAATCGGAATACCCATGGTGGAAAGAGGTGGGCGGGCCCTTGCGCACCCGACTTCAGTCAATGAGCTTCAGGCACCAGTTTGCGTCATAATACCGGGTGTTTATTTTATCGTTTCCAGATTTGTGCCGCGTCGCCCGGGGAGGCGAGGGTTCGGTCGCCAGGCGAAACGCTGACTCAACTCCCGTGCTAACACGGGAACTATCTGGGCTCTTAACGTTAAAGATGCTGAATGCGGTGTCCGGCTCGAATGCATTCTTGGCACCTATGGAACATATTCTGATTTATCTTTGAAGGACGTCTCGTGGAGTTGCTGCACATTTCTTCAATAGAGCGCCGGAGCTTTCTCCTAATGCGAGATTTATGCATACATCCCAAACAAAAAAGGCCCTAGGGATTAGTTGACCTAGGAGACGATAACCCGCCACGAATTATTTTATCGTTGCTATACACAATATTTAAAACGTTCATTGATCGATCAGCAGTGTGAGCATTTTACAAATCCTGCTAAAAATAACAATATAGCCGTTTTTTACGGCGTCAATTGTTCGAAGAATAATATCAATATCTGATTTACGTAAAGATTATCAGTAACGGTGGTGTTAAAAAAATAGTACGTCCTTGTTAATTCTTGTGGAACTCGACGCACACTACTCTTCATGAAGCAGGCGAGAATTTGTTGCACTCCAATAGAAGTTGTTTTGTCTGTTGTAACGACTCAAATGAAACCGCGTGAAATCAGAAAAGATAATCAGAATATGTTTCTTAGTTGCCAACCCGTCGTGGTGGGTCGGTCCACGTCCTGTCACGGTCACGTCCCCCAACGTTCATTCTCATTATTTGTTAACATCCTGACTCTTTTCTTCTACCCCTTCTAGTTCGCTGCCCCCTCTGTATGCAGAACGCCCACCTATGTGTTTGCCGTGCATGGCGATCCGTGTCGGAGGGAACAGACAGGTCCCTCAACTGCCAGGACAGACATCTGGCAGTTGAGGGACCTATCTGTTTCCCAACCACTCCTGTTACTTTATGCTTTGCACCTAGGTCTGTTGCTTGCGTATTTTGGGGGATATTCCTTGTAGGTTTCCAACCTCGGACTCTTCTAGACGGGCAGTCGGGAGCTAACCCACACCCGATCAACCGGCTCGGACTAGGAATTGAACTGAACTCCATGGTGAGCGGTGGGATCCACGACGGTGCAGCGCTGTCATCTCCCCACTATATCTCCGTGGCGACTCTGGCACTCAAATGGAGTGTCACCTTGTTGGGCTCCGTGGTGGGTGGGGACCACGGGGATGAATCTTATAACCCTCTTCATGGATACTAAACCTTCTCTTCCGCAAGGAACAGGAGATATCCGAAACGAACTATTTATTTAAATAGATTTTTGCAAAAGATGACCGACTGAAAAAACCTCGTTTCCTCTTTTTTCTTTTCTCTCCCCATTGCATGCGCCGAGGAAGGAAAAACGTTTAAAAACGTAAGTCTCCGCTCTAAACGCTCTCCGTCTGGCGCGAGCCATGGAGGAAGAATACGGGAAGCTCCAAGCGGACATGCACAGAAGAATGGAGCACTTCTCTTTGAAGTACGATTCTCTTCGAAGACCGTGATCGGTCACGGGCATTGGCAAAACTTACTAGGTTCCCAACCATGGATAGTCTGATAAATTATTAAAGGTCGAGAGACATGTAGATAGACTATATGGGAAGGTAAGACCGGGTCCTGGAGAGCTTATATCTTATTACTCTCTTGCCGCACGCCGCCTAAAGTAGTGTGGCGAAAGGGTCGATAGATCGGTGGAAGAATCCCTTCGTCGTCTATCTCAGGCATTCTGGTAAATAGAAATCTCATTTCAGCGGAAGATATAGTTAAAGAATTGGCCTCATTATGAGCGTATCTCCAGCTCCGAACACTACCCTCCTGCCTCCAAAAGAAGAATGGTGAATTGCAGACTAGATTTCTCGAGTCGGGTGGTGGAAGATTACAAGTTGCTTTCTCCATGGATGGATTTTCGCATGCCCTCGTCCGTGCAAACGATTCTTCTCCAGGACCAGACCAGATACAGAAATGCTTAAACACCTACTAAGAAAGGCTCGTTCTTTTCTCCGCATTTTCCACCTGAATTGGGATGAACATTCCTTCCTAAGGATTTGACGTGATGCCATTATTATTTCTATCTCTAAAGAAAAAGGACACAATAATCCCTTTAAGTTACCGCCCAATCTCGCTCACAAGCTGTGTGAGCAAGCTTTTAGAGAGAATGGTTAACAAACGTCTGGCCTGACTCTTGGAACAAAGGAAGCTATTTACACCTTTTCAGTGTGATTTCAGGAAGCACAGGTAAATCATAGACCACTTAGTCTCCCTTGCCACTCAGATCTCCACTTTCGTGCTACAACACCAGATAGCAATTGTTTTCGACATAGAGAAAGCGTATGACACCACCTGAAGGTATGACATTCTTCGCATCTTGCATTCTTGGGGCCTTAGGGAATGACTCCCTTCGTTTCAAGATTTTCTTTCGTCAAGATCTTTCCGTGTCCGCCTTGGTGACACGTTATCCTCTAGTCACCAGTAAGAAAACGGTGTTCCCCAGGGATCAATTCTGAGCGTCACTGTTTGCCATTTCTATCAATTCATCAATCGCATCAGTAATTCGAAAACGTGTGAAAGCATCGAACATCGTTGAAGACTTTACATAATCTGTTCCTCGAAGAGCATGCAAGTTATTGAGAGACAATTACAGATTGTCCTCAAAAAACCGAAAGAATGGAGCGATGAAAATGGATTCAAGTTCTCCACCTCAAAATCCAGTTGCATGCACTTCTGTAGATGTCATCGCCTCCATAACCATCCTGAAGTTTAGGGGGAGGGGTCATCAACTTCCTTCGTTGAATCCGCCACTTTGCTTGGTCTGACATTTGACAAGAGTTTAACATGGCGAAAGGGTATTCAAAACTTGAGCCGATGTGAATCCGTCAAGTTTTCCGCCTTCGCACCCTTACTGGTAGATCATGGGGCCTACATAGGACAATCATCCGTCGTATCTTAGATCATGGGTGTATTGTTTATGGGTCAGCATCTCCATTGACTCTCTGGTCATTGAATACCATACACAATGCCGGTATACGGATCAGTTCACGCGCCTACCGCACGAGTCGCACTGAATGCCTCTTGGCCGAAGCTGGTGAACCATCCCTGACCGAAGGCGATGAATTGTAATTGGTACGAAAGTATGGTGGAACCTCTATAGTGCGAAAGTATCAGCTATAAATACTCCTTCGCTCCAAGCAGTTCTTCACCCAATCACAGGACATCGTGCGCACTCAGACCATCGTTACCTTGTCCTCCGGGTATCCGTCTCTACACGCTTTTGCAGAAACTCCACGTAAAACCCCACGAATTCGCCCTTGGAAGCTTCTCCGGCCTAAAATACACCTGAAATTATCACACTGCCCCAAATCTTCAAATCCCCCCCCCCCCAGTGCATTTCTGGCGGAAGTCCGGGAGACAAAATCCATGTATCCCGGCTACAACTTCATGTATACTGATGGTTCCTCCCAAAATGGTAATGTAGGTTGTGCCTTCTACTGCAGAAGTGCGGAGTCTTCGAATAGGCTCATCGTGCAGCGCTTATACTGCAGAAACTCTACTTGGAAACACCATCTTGGATGCACTTAAGTTCGTTGAATCGATGACATTAAAGGAAGCAGTGATTCAAAAAGCCTGCTCGCATCTATTTCCTGCTTCTCTTTTTGTGACCCTCTGACGATCATCCTACACCAAATCCATAATTTATTGGTGCGTTGTTATATTTTTTTATTGGGTCCTTGGTCACGTTGGGATAACAGGGAACGATATTGCTGATCAGGCAGCAAAGTTCGCCACGAAGAAAATTGAGCTATACATCCTCACTCTCCCAAGAAATGATGCCAAGCTGTTTTTCAAAAGCTGTATTTTCAGTCCATGGCAAACAGAGTGGCCCAGCTCAAATTTTTAACTCACGATTAGCAAGGATTCCTTAAAACTTTTGTTTTTTTCTTATCTCGTGAGTCTATGCGCGAGGAGATAATTGTGACACGCCTTCGGATCGGTCACTGCCATTTCTCCCAGGGACTCCGCGGTGACCTACCTCCTTGCGATAGTGCGAGACGGATCTTACCGTGGATCATGTTCTCCTGCGCTGTTCTAAGGGAAGAGATAGCCAGCGAAGGCTTCACCTTGCTAGCTCTCTAGCACAGTTACTTGGAAATGACGAATCTTCTCTCAGCAAACTTTTTAGCTTCTTACGAGAGTCTGACATTTGCAGCTTTATCTGAGAGAAGAGGGATTATGCCAATTATTTGGCTTTTAATTGGAGATTTTAAAGTGTTTAACTGTTTTTTTCTGCCAAGCCCCTTTTCTTAATTGATAGAACACGTTTATTTTCAGTTTAACTCATATTTTACTTTGCATTAAAATCTTTGAGTCTGGCACTGCTACGGTATGTATTGATCTTCAAATAATTTGACGCGGGCGCCAATGACCTTAGCTGTTGAAGCGCCATCATCATCGCAGGTGCCAAGAATGCATTCGAGGCGAAGGACACCGCTTTTATAACCTTTGAGGTAAGGTAAGCGCAGCAAAAGTTCCCGTGTGGCGAGGGCTCGGTCGCCGGTCGAAACTCTGACTCAACTCTCATGCTGACACACGGGAACTTTTGCTCCGCTTCTAGTATAAGCTCTCCAGGACGCGGTCTTACCTTCCCATATAGTCTATCTACATGTCTCTTGACCTTTAATAATTTATCAGACTATCCATGGTTGGGAACCTAGTAAGTTTTGCCAATGCCCGTGGCCGATCACGGTCTTCGAAGAGAATCGTACTTCAAAGAGTAGTGTTCCATTCTTGTGTCGCACGACCGCTTGCGTTGCGTTGAGTTTCGCCCGGCGACCGAGCCCTCGCCACCCTGGGCGACGCAGCTCGATTCTTTGGCGAACGGTAAAATAAACACCCATTATTAGCGGGAATTTTAAATGCCAAATCGTCACAATACGTCATGAAAACAGATAAGCGCTCTTTTTTTTAAAAAAAATATTACACCTTTTACTTCAATTACACCGTCATCGTGTTATTTTTAGTCAGTCAACGTTGAAAATGGTCACTTTAGACCACTTTCAAAATGTTTCTCATCACTTCTTGTTATCCATGCTTCTCTCTTTTCTACGGAAGTGCCCGTGTTGTGGTCACGTGTTTCGAGACGCAAACTGGTGTTGGCAGATGGAGCAAAAATCGGTGCTCCGGAGCCGACCCATCGCTTTTCACCATGGGGATATCGGAAGTGAAACGATATCATTGTAGGCGCGCGAACTGAAGGAGCACCCTGTGATGCGACTCTCACATAGCTGCGATAATTTATTATTTGACATATGCTCGTTGCTTGGTGAAAATTGTTTAACCACAACCTACTCAGAAATTTTGAGTATGCTGTTTATGAACGAGCGAACGCGTGATCCCAATTATTGAAGAAGGCAGTAACAATAATTAATTGTCTATGGCTGTCTGATTGTCAATTTTTAATAAACCAACAACAGAATAATTTGATTTAAATTATAAACGTGATTCATATATTTAAAACTAATTTGGTTTAAATTGAGCACAATACATAAATATCAAAACAGAACCGGTTTGATGATTTTATTTCGATAATATAAATACTTTCTACATGAAAAACAAACATTTTTGAGCAAAATGTTGTAAGTAAATGAATTAAGTAAATTGAAGTAAAATAATTTAAATATAAATTGTTTAAACATTGGTGAAAACATTTTTTCAATCACATTTTGGCGCGAATTTCAAATTTTTAATCTGATTAAATTTGTTTTAATTGTTTTTCAGCGTCATCTACCTTTCACTATCGATTGTTTAAAAATCTGAAAAAATATATCTTATAAGATACATTCTGGAGGAAAAAACTGAGAGAACGTTATGTCGAAAATCAATTTCAAAAATGTCTTATTTTTTCTATTTGAATGTGGCGTCAAAATTGGTTCACAAAAATACCTTCAACTGCTACTATTTTCCCCTTGTCTCTGTAATTTTGTCCTGATACATGCAATGGAAGATGAGAAAATAATAAAACATGAAAAACACGTGTCCCGTATCTGCAGTAGATTGCCCTAGTAGGCTTATTTATTGTGAATCTACATGTTGTATCGTCTTTCATATGAGCGTGTATCGATTTGGTTTGGGGGCACTTCTCACCGCCTTTTCCGGCTATACCCTTTTCTCTTCAAATTACTTGTGAGAATGAAGTAAACTAGTGTACCCGTGTGAGAACTCTCGCATGTTAATCCCCACCCTTACCCTACAATTCAGTAGGCTAGACTTCACTTTGCTACAAGGGAATGTTTCTCAAACGATGTTTAAGTATTGAATTTCTGAGCGAACCGACGCCATAAGTTTAATATCAAATTGTATTATTTACGATAAGAGTTTACAGCGGGGCAATGATGTACAGACTTCCAGATAGTGCCATCATTTAAATCCTGCGTCTGGATTGTGATCGTTCGTTGTTGCCCAGTAACTTGCGCTATTCTTTTTATAATTTTAAATTGGTTGCTTTTTTTAAATTAGTTCTCGTAGTATTGCTGGTAGCGTTTTGATTTTTTGTTGTTAATTTATTTCAAGCTATTTTACTTCAGTTAATTTAAAAAGTTTGTTCTTTGTGTTGTGCCATAGCACCAATTTTCCCTTACTACCTCCGCGTATCCGTACTAGAACTCTCGAATGTTAAACGCCATTAATCTTCTCTACCCTTCTATTTCCATTCTAAGAGGGATAGTTGGTAACGAAACGTATTTATTTGTTTAGAAATGTATAATGGTAACTTCCATTGGACTAACACAATATCAAATAAAAAAAATGCAAGTGATATTGAAAAGAAATATGTGTTCAGTGTTATCGAGAGGTATCTTGGAATAATTCGCAACATTTCCTTAAAAATATTTGAAGTTATTATTACATATTCTTTGATAGATTTTGGTTTTCGTGATAGCTACAAAAATATTACAAAAGGTAATTTCTTGAGAAAGCTACGTGTCTGGACACGCTGTCTTGAAAGCTTCACCGAATCACTGCTGATAGCGAAAATACTGATACGAAAACACTAACCAATATTTCATTAATATTCTTGGAATATTTCCGTTTTATTATTAGGGAAACGAAGAATTAATAAAATTTCAAAAAAATATAGTTTGGGCGGCCGTAGATGGCAGCTAGCACGAGTATGTGGCACGTTCGTGTAGCTAATTGAGACCAAAAGAAATAGAAAACTAATACGGGAAAGTTCGTCCTATTCTGTAACATCACTAGTTACATTCCCGTATAGTTACGTACATACGGAGTAATATACGTAGTATAGAGAAATTTATGTAATGAGGAAAATCGATTTCGATATTTCAACGGAAATACATGTTTTGGAGTTTCCATACACCGAGCTTTTTTCTCCAAAACGTCCGTCCGTACCATCAGTCTGTCTGTGAACACCACTAGCGAATGAACTACGCTTATGATTTCTTCCAAATTGAAGAAACTCCTGTCCATCTGGCTCGGGTCGAAGCTTTGAGATTTTGAAAAACATTCTTTAAAAATTTTGGATACTTTTCATGAAGGCCCCCCCCCCCGGACATTTCCAAAATGTTCTCAAAAAAACGGCTCAAATTTTTTCTTCCAATTTCTTGTAAGAATAGTCTAAAATAGTCTTATCAAGGCGGCATAGATCCGATTTTCACTGATAACTAAATTTCGTAAATTGCATAATACTAAATTTTTTCGTCATTATTCTACAACTACCAAAGAAATTGTTCTTTTTCTTTCAAAGAAATTGTTGTTCATAATTAGTTATTTTATTAAATTCATGTAAATGTTTTTGAAAATTTAAGTAGTTTTCGCTCAATAATACGAGCAATATGTGCAATTTTAAAAAATTACAAAAATAAGATTTTCTCAAAAACGACTCCAATTTTTTTCTTTAATCTTTTGGTGAGGATAGTGCTAAATGTACGCTATAAGATTGCTCTCCCGCCAAATTGCTCTATTTTTTTCAAAAATTACAAAAATGTATTTTTTACTAGTCTCTCGTGTCGTTAATATTAGTATTAACGACAATTTGTTCAAAGTATTGTATTTATGTTACATGTGCTTTAAATAATGTCATAATGTTTCTCCAAAACTGAATCATTTTCTGTGAAAACTAGCTCAAAATTCCTCATTTTCAGAAACGCTCATACACCATTTTCTCATGAATGGCTCCACATTTTTTCTTCGAACTTTTCGAACGGATAGTGCTATTCGCACTTTTTAATATAACGTAAAGCTCATTTCGGGGTACTTTTCTAATGTAATTTTCTCAAAACATCTCTCACGCCGTTAATATTTACATTTCCAGCAATTTGCAAACTCTACTGAGTTATGGTTCTTCAAATGGCGTTTGATGAAGTTGTTCTAAAACTCAAAATATCTCTGTGAAGAAGAGCTTCAAATTTAGAATTTACAGTAGCGCTAAAGTACCATTCTCTTTAAAACAGCTCCAAATTTTTCAGAGGAAATTGCCATTTTGGACGGGATTTTATTGTTCTTTAATATTCCTAAAACAATATGTCCGTTCTACTAAGTACCGACTTTCACAGTTAACTCTGAATTTTCGATAATTTCAAAAGTTTGAATTTTTTTCGGGGTCTTCCTACAACAACAAAATTAAAAATATACATTTTTCTTTATGGAATTTTTTGTCCGTAATATTTTATTTCATTAAGGTCATGCGCATTAAAATTTTAGTAGTTTTCGTACAATATTGTTAGCAATATGTGCAATTTTAAAAAATGACAAAAAGCGAGATCTTCTCAAAAACAGCTCCAATTTTTTTTCTTTTTGATAGGAATAGTGCTAAATGCACTCTATGAGATGAAATAAACGCTATATTGCTCCATTCTTTCTTTTTTTCAAAATTTTCAAAAATTTAATTTATTTGACTTGTTTCTGACGTCGTGAATATTAGCGACAATTTGCTTACATTATTATATTTATGAGTACATGTGCTTTAAATGTCACATAAACCTTCTCGAAAACACAACCGTTTTCTGTCAGAATGAACTCAATTTCGCATGTTCAGAAACGTTCAAACGCCATTTTCTCCAAAACTGTCCCAAATTTTTCAATCTTTTTGAATGGATAGTGCTAATTGCACTCTTTGGTATGATGTAAAGTTAATTTCGGGGTATTTTAAAAAAACTACACATTTAATTTTTTGGAAGATCTCTCATACTAGTAATGTGCACATTTCCAGCAATTTGTAAGCACTA
Source organism: Gryllus bimaculatus (assembly GCA_017312745.1). Taxonomy (NCBI): domain Eukaryota; kingdom Metazoa; phylum Arthropoda; class Insecta; order Orthoptera; family Gryllidae; genus Gryllus; species Gryllus bimaculatus. The sequence continues at coordinate 213,627 of BOPP01000104.1, forward strand.
TTGTATTTGTGAGTTAAAGTGCTTCAAACGATGTTTTTTGAAAACTAAATAAAATTACTGTGAAAAAGTGCTGTAAATTTCGAATTTACAGTAGCGTCAAAATGCCATTTTCTTAAAAACGGCTTCAATTGTTTCAATGCAAACTGCAATTTAGGACGAGGTTTTACTGTTCCTTAATATCTTAAAATATTTCTATTCTACCATTAGAAAGCAGAAAAATTAATACAATTTCAAAAAAATGTTCTGTGGGCGACAATAGATGGCAGTAGGCAAAATACGTGGGAAGTTCGAATAGCTAGCCGAGGAAGTAAAAAACTAGTACGAGAAAGTCTGTGCCATTCTGTAGCACCACTAGTTTTCTTGAAATTTCTTGTAAGAATAGAGTAAAATACACTTATAAAGGTGGCGTAGTTCTGATGTACAAGGTTAACTCTGAATTTTCAAAAATTTCCAAAGTTTGAATGTTTAGAGGTTTTCCTAAAATTACAAAATGAATTATAGAGATCTCCTTGAAATGAAATTAGTTGTACATAATTTCTTCTTTCATTTAGGTGATGAATATTTATTTTGAACATTTTCGTAGTTTACGCGCAATATTGATTGCAATTTTTGCATAATTAAAAAATTACAAAAACAAATTTCTCAAAACTGGCTGCAATTTTTTCTTTAAACGTTTGGTAGGGATTATGCTAAATGTACTTTATAAGATGACATAAATGCAATATTACTATATTCTTTTGTTTTTTTCAAAATTTACGAAAAATTAATTTATTTGACATGTCTCTGACGTCCTTAATACATATTAGCAGCAATTTTCTCACATTATTATTATTATTATTATTATTATTATTATTATTATTATTATTATTATTATTATTATTTACGAGTACATTTACTTTAAATGTCTTATAAAGTTTCTCCAAAACTTAACCATGTTCTGTCACATCTCGCTCAATATTTCGCATTTTCAGAAACTCTCTATCGCCATTTTCTCAAAAACGGCTCCAATTTTTTTCCGAAAGGATAGTGCTAGTTGCACTTTTTAATACGAAGTATAAAAGTTCACTTGGGGTATTATTTTATTTTTTCAAAAATTTCACAAGTGTAAATTTTTTGTAAGATTTCTCACGCCGGTAATATGCAAATTATCAGCAATTTGTAAACACTGTTGTAATTGTGAGTTAAGTTGCTTCAAATAACGTCAAGTGAAGTTTTTTGAAATCTCAAAAATTATCTGTTCAAATGTGCTTCAAATTTAGAATTTACTGTGGGGCCATTTTCTTAAAATCGGCTTTAAATATGTCTAAGAAAATTGCCTTTTAGGACAAGGTTTTACTGTTCTTCAATATTTTAAAAATAATACTTCCGTTCTACTATTAGGGAACGTTAAAAATAGAGAATTAAGAGAAAGTTAAGAAAATTTCAAAAAAATGTACTTTGGGCGGCGATAGATGGCAGTAGGCAAGAGTATATAGCAAGTCCGAATAGCTATCCGAGATCAACGGAAATAGAAAACTAACGGGAAAGTATGTGCCATTCTGTAGCATCACTAGTTATATCTTGTATTTTTTTCTTCAATAATTGTTGTAGTTTTGGTTAATAGACCTTATGCGGCCTTTCGGTCTTAATTTTAAATCATATACGTGTTTTATTCTGCACAACAGTTGCATCTGTAAAGATCCTTTTTACAATATACATTACGGTTTTCCCTTTTATGACATGGACACCGACTGCCACAGTTGTTGAAACTCCCTTTAAACTTCAATCAATATGACAATGAACGGTACCGTACCCATGTGTGAATTGGCTACTGCTTACACGGAGAACAATAGTACAAGCACCTAGACTAGAAAAGAGCTACAATGCAGCCACTAGATGCAGGAATGAGACGAACCTAAAGGGTACCTCGGCTTGGCGTTTGTGGAGCTCAACAGAGCTTTTCACGAGGGTTTGCTCCCGAGGAAGCTATTTTTACCGCGGAAAGGTGGCTCAAGAGCGAAGTCGCTCGCGTTTTACCCAGGAGGTCCGGGTTCGATTGCCGACGAATCCCCGACAATCCCATGTGAAATTTGTTCCAACAAAACCGATTTGGCTGCTTCACAAGGGCTAGTCTAACCCCTGTGAAGTGTCCTAAGCCATACCCCAATCCTAATTACTTCCCCATGCTACCTGGCGGTCCTCTTGACAACCGGCTGCGACGAGACGTGACAGTGATATGGCAATGTAAAAATAATTAATGGAGGATTACTCTGAGCGCAAACCGCCCCCCTCCCCCAAGGGGCTTGGAGACGCGTTGCGTCAATTGAAGGGGTAGGAAGACGCAACAAATTGAAAAAAATAACATGGTCCCTTAGAGATAGTCCCATAGCCATCTGGAAAGGAGACGTGGGAACCCCAAAAATACAGCCCTGACTCAAAACAAAATTAAACTAAAATGAGACAGTCCATGCCATTCTGTAGCATCACTATTTCATTTAACACAAAACAAAGTAAAATAATTGAAACGGCGTTGTTAATAAACCGCACGGAACATCATGATAAGTAATGGGCTTCTGTATGTCAAAGGAAGAATGTATCTTCAATTTTTCAATGTCAATCAAAATTACATTTTTTTAAAAAATAGATTCTGAGTGCAGTGAATTCGGATATGGTCAATTTTCGATTAGAGTAAACGTAAGTCACTTGTCCGATTCATATGTATTACAAATAAGTAGATTTTAAATTATAATGTCAAAAACACAGTAAAAACTGTATGTGACGTATGGAGATGATCATCTGCGCACGTTTTCTTGAGTTTCAGAATTCCTTACCATCATTTTAACTATAAATAATTGAAAAGATAAATAATGAAAGGTTCGGTGATCTCTTAACATCAGCTGTATTATGAAAACGGAAAATACAACTTTTAGGGAAAAAATCTCAGTACCTCGAATTCATTTTATATCTCAACTAAGTGATGTTTGCTGCAACGTGCCACTGTCTTTGCTTAAGGCCGAAACAATAGAGGCGTAGATATAAGAATACTAAACTCAAATTAAAAATGGGACCGTGCTAAACTGTTGCGGAAAAACACGCGATTTATCTCGTCGCAAATCCCGTGTCTTCCAATGTATATTTTAACTGTATTTGGATATGATTGCACCTCGTGTTGGAATAAATAAGTTTGCTTTTCTCTCCAGAATCTCCAATCAATCTCTAACACCCGATGGATGTCAATTGAAACTATAGTTAGGATTATAACTCAATAGCTCGAACTGAACACACATTTTGGAATTGTCAGGAATTCGGATGTTTTACTGCTGAAACTGTATAGTTTATAGGCTAATCTGTGCTATTTGCTAGCAATTCAACCAGCTTTATCAATGTTCAAAGAGTTAACAAGTGCTTTGAAGCAAATACAGTGATCAACAAAACTATTGTAAGATTTATCTACATTAAGTCCATTGCTCAAAAACTACTATTGCCAAACTCTAACGTCGATCTGATTTTATCAGAAGTTGATAATTAAGTCAACAGAAGTGCTTATTTGGATGTTGCAGAAAAACAATTCGCTGAACTAAAAACTAAAGGAAAATTTAACGCCAATGATGAACATCTTTTTCGTCAACGATGAACTGATTTTGTAACATGTTTGTTCAAACCTTTTCAGTAAAGACTTCCAAACAACATTAAAGTACTTCAGAAAATATCACTTTTGGCGCCATCAAATTTATTAAATGCTATAAACTAGTCCCTTTGCCCACTTCTTGAAGAATTTAGATTAGATAGAAATTTAATAGCAAAAATTGAGAATCAGTATCGAAATTTGAATTTAATTTTAAATATTTCCATGGTTATAATTATTTTGTGAACTTATTGACCATTAAAGTATTTATTTGTAATATGTTCGCTGTTTGAAATCTTAGTTTTTGAATTTAGTTTAGAAAGGGCACATAGCCAAGTCAAAAATAAATTATAGAATCCAACCTTTTCATTTTTGAGAGAACAGGTTAATGCTATATTTTTATTGCTTTTACAAAGCATCCACAAATGTCTGAGCTAGTTTTGGTTTTTTTTTTTCTAGGTGTTTTTTATTGCCCCAAGTCTTTGGGAAATTATAATATTCACAAAATATTAATACAGTATTGTTTATTGCAGTTAATTTTCTGTTAAAGAGTGACAGGGAATTGAAAGTTTTCGCTTTTGTTACTAGAAACAAATTAAAATTTACAATATCTGTTTCCACACTTTTGTTAGTGAAGCGCAAACAAGTATTTTGAATTGATTACTTACAAAACTGTTAGAAAATCCGTTCTTCGTGCTTTTCAGACTGGTTTTCATCTCAAAAGCTTGAATTATATATTAGCCTTTGAAACGTTGCTGCATTGACTATTAGGTAAAGTAAAAATTTATTTGGCACTTGCATTTCTCGTAATGTGAGAACTTTCTACCCAGTTAAGTGTCTCGTAATGGTTCCAGTATTTTGAAGTACACCTTCCTAATGAAAAACAAATTCCGTCAAGAGGTAGTAAGTTGTATACTCTCTCGTAACTTACGCGTTAATTTTTGTCCCGATCGTAATTGATCGTGTGGCTGTTTTTCTTCTTCCAATTGTGTAGCAAATGACGCCAAAGTAGCTGTAAAAGCAAATTCGTGCGGGGCGATGGTCCGAGGCACTGTCACTCGTGATGCGAGAGACATTTTTATAAATATTTTGTTAACAGTGTTTTGTTTCATCAAAGATAGAACAGTTATATATAATCACGTGACAAATCCAAAAGTATTCAGCGTATTCCATGCCAATGCGTAGTTGTTTTATTGCAATGATTTCTTGACCTTAATAAACAAACTGTCTTTTTTATAGTATTTATTTCTTGTTATACAATCATAACGTTTTGACCCTGTTTGGGGTTACTTTAAAAACAATCGGGTGTCCAGGTTTGTTGTCTTCACATTATAAAGAAACGGCATTTTGATAAAAAATTGTCATTGGTATAAATAATCTGGTCAAGTCGTAAACTTCATCCCTTGAAAGATAATTTATTATCGGACAAGGATAGATAAATTATTCAGAAAACGTCTTCCGATCTACTGAGTAACTGTATTAATAGTAACAACGTGAGAGATATTTAAAAAAATAAAAATACATTTGCGTAATTTTTGAAGGAAAAAAACAAAACAATACAGCAGAATGACTTTTATGTCATCTTAAATAGTGCATTAGCACTATCCATACAAAAAGTTTGAAGATGACATTGGCAGCTCTTTTTGAGAAAAAGTGTTTGAGCGTTTCTGAAAATGCGGAATTTTGAGCTCATTTTCACAGAAAACTTTTGAATTTTCTAGAAAATGTATAAGACATCATTTGAAGCCCGTAAACTCACAAATTCAATAGTCTCCGAATATAAATCTCCACTACAGTCAATATTAACGTTAGAGACAAGTAAAAAAATACAGTTTTGTAATATTTGAAGAAAACAACGAATATAGCAAAATGTCGGTTATGCTATTTGTTACAGTACATTTACCACTATTCCTAAGAAAAAAGGAAACATTCAAGAAAGATAAAAAAGAAAGAACAAAGAATAAGATTATTTGGAGCCGTTTTTGAGAAATTTTTGTTTTTGGTATTTTTTAATATTGTATATATATCACGCAGTATTGAGCGAAAACTACAAAAATTTTCAAGTAAATGTACGTGACATTCAAGAACTAATTATGAGGAAGAAATTTCATTTAAAGGAAAAATCTCTATCTTCAATTTTAAAGTGATAGGGAAACGCCCAAAAAATTTCAAACTTTTGAAATTTTGAAAATTCTACTCTCAAGTTAACTCGAATATTCTGTTCTCAAGTTAACTGTGAAAACGAACCTATGCCATCTTTATGTGTCTATCTTTATACGTGTCATCTCTATTCTTTCAAATATTTTTTAAAAAATTTGGAGAGATTTTTGAGTAAAAATTTGAAAATATCCGTGAGGATTGACCCGTGAGGACCCTAAACATGTTTCTGTTTAAAACATCGATGTTGCATCCCTAGTTTTTACGAGGAAGTTCAAACAATATCGTACTTTTTCCATCCTTCCAAAACTCAGTGGAAATCGAATCAATGTCATCTTTACATGGTTATTTCACTGTCTACAAGAACTGCAAAGAAAATTAGTGGTGCTAAAACGGCCCGTACTTTCTCGCCATTAGTAATGGTTATGTAGTACTCTTTTTTTCACAATGACCGCTCATCTATTCGTTTTCATATTCAACACAAAGGACACATTTTAAAATGAAATGACATATATACAATATAAATATAATTAATAATAATAAAATGAAATGTGAAATAATATACGAATTTTAACTTACGTAGCAGTCAAATGCATAATTGGGAGCGGAAAACTGAAGGTTAGCAATCGTTGTTTAAAATTTATTTCAAATAGGTTTTAATTAATTTCTAAAATATTAATTTGTAAACAAAATCTCCAATATAATAAACGAACAAATAAATACGAAATAATATCCACATTCTAGCTTACGTAGTATCCAACTGCCTCAAAACACATCTACAATTATGACCACGAAGCGCAGGATTTTCAGAGCGGGCTACCAAATTTGACACCCAATTACTCCAAAAATACTTATATTTTCAAATTCAACATGACCGTATTTGATGTACTGCTTTTGATGAACACATTTCATTTATTTCTATTTTCAAAAAATCAGAGTTTGCAACCAACATAAAACATGCGCCATTCTCTTAAACGTCCTTCAGACTACACAACATAAATTTAATCAAAATTGATGGCGCCATTTTGTTTGAAAATGTTTCATGTCCCAAGGACTTTATGTAAAGTCGTCATCATTATCATCTTCCTTTAGGCATATTGCCTGTTCCAGTCTCTTTCCATTTCATTCTTGTCCTTCCAAAGTTTCTTTTTCCTCTCATCTTATAATTCAGGGCTTGCGCTGGAAGTGTCTCTTGCGGTATATTTCCAATATGAGTCCCCCCAGTGCTGTCTCAAAAATCTCATTTCTGCTCATTCAGTTTTCCTAAAATCGTGTTTTTGAACCCAGGTTTCACATCCTAACAGTAGAGCTAGGAGGGTCATAATATCATAAATTTTTAACTGAGTTTCTTTACATGCTTTTAAACGATATATTTATAGTTTTGAATTGATGACTTATAGTTCCACATATTGCTCGAAATTTATGTATATTGCTGTTGGTCTTCATATCTTTTCCGTACGTAATTTCACACTCTAGGTAGTTACAAATGTGTCACTTATTCTTAAACCATATTTTGAAGCACAATCCTTATTGGTTGTTTTCCTTTAAAATCGATTACTTTTATTAACTGATTCTATCAGATTGTACTCCATAAAAATTTGACCCAGATAGTAAATAGATATTTGTAAATTATCTTCGTTTTCCTGCAGAATCACCTGATCGTCAGTATATAAAATAGTATTTAAAAATGTATTTTTCCCAGGTGGATTCCTGAGGGCACCACGTTCTTCCACATTTTAATTATATATACCAGCTATATGTTAAAGATAGTAAAAAACTGTCTCCCTGCCTACTCCTTTATTTATAATCCTTTCATGTAAAGTACCGCCCTCAATTAGAATATCGGTTTCAAATTCAAGGGTCCGCGACATCATTCAGATCGATAGTAGAAGTTGGGGTGCAGACGGACAGACACGTTTTTAGCAACTGGATTTATCCACTTTTTCGTTACCAGGGCCCTGTGCTAAGAATTTTTCAGCCAAAATTCGTCGTTTGTTAAGAAACTACAAAACGTGGGTTCTATCAGTAAAAGTAGTTTACTACATATAGATGCATAAACAATCTTTACATTACCAGTACCAGCCACAAAACGATTTTTTCTATCGAAAAACAACACTTTTTGCGTATATAACGTATCTATGATTAATTTATTTATAACTAAGAGACTTTTCCTTTTTTACTTTCTCACCTTACGAATTCTTCGTAAGAAGAGGAAGTTATGTAATCGTGCGCCAGAAAACGCCGAAATTTCGACAAAAATAAACAACAACTTATTTAGCCGGGATCTGGTAACGGAAAGTACATAAATCCTGTTGCTAAATTTAGGGGGAAATCCTCTTAACACGTGGTGTAGCCAGAATCCGTTTTGTTGGTTCTTGGTGCCGAAAAATCGATCGACGGCAAAACGTCCATCTGTCCTTCCGTCTGTTGTCAACGCTAAGCGGCTAAACCGTTCAACCGATATTCTTCAAAAGTGATATTCCCCAATCTATCTTGCTGATATCGCGGCTCGTGGAATATGAAACCGATATTTTTATTTTGGGGAGTACTTTACATAAAGCCCTTCAGACATTTTCAAAACAGTCTCCAATTTTTTTAATTAAATTTTGTTGTTTAGTAGCGCGAAAGACGTACAAGAAAATAGTGCAGGTCTCCTATGCGGTAATATTCTGGATTTTTCGATAATTGAAAAAAAACTATTACAAAATTGAAGATATTTTTGGATCAGACGAAAACTGTTGAACAAAATTAGGTCTTTAAAAAAGGTAATAGATATATTTTTTGTAAAATCTAGTAGTTTTTGCGTAATATGCGCTTTAAATTTACACAAAATTCCTTAAAAACCTCCAAATTTGTTCTTTAAGTTCTCCATATATGCAACTCCACTACTAATTTTGATGAAATGGTATTCCTGATGAATGATAAGAATGGTGTTGTGAATCCAGTTTGCGCAGTGAATTTTTTAAGCGTTCTTTTAGAATGCATTCACAACAAGATTCTCTCTTTCACTCCTGTTTTGTGTAAGTAGCTTCTGCAACGAAAGCATTTTAAACCGCGACTTGCCTAATCTATTGTATTCTTCTTTGTTCTGACTTAATGGCACATTCAACGTTGCTCTTAGTAGTGCGTAACCCATGGAGATGCTTACAATGCAAAAGAGACTTTACAATCCAGATAAGTTTCCCGGACGTTTCATATTCCCGTGAAGCCTTTTGCCAGACAGCTCATTTTAGAACTATTAATAAACCACGCAAATTACAGGCTTATCTATGAGGTGGTTCTACAAGATAGCAAATGATGTCATGAAATTAATAAATTGCATTACGTGCAATTTATTAACTGTGCAGAGTACAACACCTAATTTCTACCATGTAAAATTATATTTCATTAGAAAGTAGTGGTGCAACAGACTGACTCAGCCTTTCTCATTCTAGTAAGTTTTTTATATCTTCAGACTGGCCTTTCTATTAACTTTTACCCCATCTCCTCAGCTGCTACGAGGATTGCCTTTTATATTTCAGGATTAGAGAACAAAAACAAATATTAATCATCGAAAATCACTTTGTTTTTCAAAATATTCCCCATGAAGATCTATACACTTTTGCATGCGTATGAACCAATTGTCGAAGCACTTTTGCCACTCTGATTGAAGTAGCTCCAAAACATGCATTCTGAATGCGCAACCGCTTCTTCAGGTGTCGAAAAACGTTGACCTCTCAGGGTTTTTTTTACGTACGGGAATAAAAAGTCATTCGGTGCCAAGTCAGGACTATACGGCGGATGACTCATCAAATGGATGTTTTGGGTGCTCAAAAATGCAGTGTGAAATGTGTGAGAGCTCGCATTGTCGTGGTGAAGAGTGATATGTCTTTGGCGGTTGGTTTTCCTGATTTCTTGGAAGACAGCTGGCAAACAAATCGTTGTGTACCACTCAGAATTAACTGTTCTGCGTTGTTCTAGTGGTACGGTTGCGACATGTCCAGTTTTTCCGAAAAAACAGGCGACCATCTGTTTGGAAGTGCTTCGTGCGCGAACAACTTTTGTTGGATTTTGCTCATCTTGAAACACCCATACAGTCGACTGCTGTTTACTTTCGGGCTCATACGCATAAATCCACGACCTGTCACGATGTCATAGACGTGTTTCCAAGCACCGCGATCGTATTTTTTGTGCATTTCTTTCGACCAATCGACACGAGCCTTTTTGAGTGATTGACAGCTGAGTTAATCCACGTCGAAAGTTGTAAAAAATAATCGCAAGAAAACGTTCACGGCTTAATTCAATTTTTGGGCCAAGATCAATCTTTTAAGTTACTATAAACAACACAAATAGCGCTCGTATGTGAAAACGTTCTGAGTACGTATAACCTCAAAACATCCAACTTTACGATAGAGCTGTCAGTTACCAGATTGCAACATCAGGGTTGCCAAATTCCGAAACATAAAAGGCAACGTATATATTGAGGGGCTAAAACACATTTTTCACGTTTCTTCATTTTTTTAAAATACACAATATTGAAATATGACTGTAAAAATTTTATAGAAGGGTACCATTTGCTCCTATATGCACTTTTTTATTGAAAAATTGAGAGCTAATTTTCAGAAAAGTTTAAGCGTTACGGAAAATGCCCGTCATAAGAAATTAGTTAAATCAATTGTACTCACAAATGCGATAATGTACAAGAAATGCCCGCCATGTACATATTGACAACAATAGAAATATTTCCAACAAATATTCTTGTTTAAATTTTGAAAAAATATTATCTCAAAGTGGCATTTACGTCACGTTATTCAGTCCATTTAGCATTGTCAGAACAAAAAATGTAAAGAAATGATGTTGAGCCATTTTTGAGTCAATGATGAGCATTTCTGAAAATGCGCATTTAATGCTTATTATTACTCAAAACTTAAAACTTCATTAGAAATCGTTTGAAACTCTTATAATCACAAATGCAATAGTGTGAACAAATAGTTGGTAATACAAATATTAACGATTCGAGAGATATTTCAAAAAATATATTGGTGTAATTTTTGAAAAAGCAAAAGAATGTCGCAAATGACGTTTGTCATCTTATACAGAGAATTTAGCAGTATCTATAAAAAGTAAACAAATGGAGCCGTTTTTAAGAAATCGAGTTTTAAATATTGTGTAATATTGTCCATTTTCACTCTAATACTAAATGCTCTTCAGTCATACTAAATGATTTTTTTTTTAAAAAGTACATGACAGTCATTAAAGCACTATTTGTGGGGAACAAATTTCATTTGAAGAAAAGGTTTCTATCTCCACTACGTATTGTATCTGTAGAAAACTCCTAAAAAATTAAATATTTTGCAATTTATTAAAGTCAGGGCAAACAATCAGCTAATAACTAATATATCAGCGGGATGCGATTCTATTTTGAATAACGTTCTAAAAGAACTAAATAACAATCTCATAGTAGGCATTAAAGCAATATTTAACGCAGAACTCAGATTATGTTACTTTCCCAACGATTGGAAAATTGCTACAGTACTGCCCTTCCGCAAACCTGGAAAGAAACCAAAAGACCCAGGAAACTAAACCAATAAGGCTTCCCCCCTCGTTGTCGAAACTATTAAAGAAACTGATAGTAAAAGAAATAATAAACATTTTTGACAAACACACACGTACTCCCATACTCACAATTTGGATTTCGACCTCACCTCTCCACAACACATCAAATATTACGATTAACCGAATATATAGGCCAAGGATTCCATACTAAACAATACACTAACGCAATATTCCTGGACATAACCAAAATATGGCATTAAGGCCTTCTCTACAAATTTAGACAAATAGGTACTCCAGACTACTTATACCAAATTCTTCAAAGTTCCCTAAATCAAAGAAAGTTCCAAGACAAAATTTAACGATGCCATACCATCCTTGCGGCAGATTTCAGCAGGACTGCCCCATTATCTCTAGTATTATTCAATATATATATATATATATATATATATATATATATATATATATATATATATATATATATGATTATCCACATCTAATAAATTCCCAAAATAGCGCTTTTCGCTGACGACACTGCACTTTTTCAAAGTATGGGGAGATTATGACAGCTAGGAATAACTTGACACTTTCGACAACGAACTCGACACATTCAATGAGTGGACAAAAAATTGGAGAATTAAAATAAATCCAGATAAAACACAGGCAAAACTGTTCACTCAAAGACTCCCATCATCCTCTCCAGTTAAATATGCACAACGAAATTATTCCCTGGGTACCAAGTAATACAGCAGTGAAGTATCTAGGAATGCAACTTGATACAAAATTAAACTGGAAAACACACATCAACAGGAACCAAAACACAATCATAAATTTCTGAACTTTACGCATTAATGAACAAAAAAGAAAATCCTCCTTTAAAATTGAGCCCGGAGTGATAATTTACAAATCTGTAATTCGACCAACTATGACTTACTCATGCTCAATATAGGGAAATGCAACCTAATCTAATCTAAACATTTTTTTTCAAATTACACAAAATAAAGCGTTAAGGATTGTAATTAAAGCCTCCATGGTTTATTTCTAACGATGAAATCCACCAGGAACTGCAAATTCCGTCAAATAAAAAAACACTTTCGAAGACTTCTTTTCGTCACTCCCCACATCTCCCAACACCTCCATTGGACGCAAAGCAGATCCGAAACTACGCATAAACTCTCGCTTCTCTAAAGACATATTCAGACCACCATAAAATAACAGGAAATCGACCTCAAATGATATGACCTTCATCAATTAACCATACCAATGATCATTATGTCTAGCTTCAATTTGCCTAAAAAATAATTTAAATTGTGAAAATAAACCAAAAACATTTAACGCACCCATCCAGGACACCCACAGTTAGGAAATAAAACAAAAGTTATATAGTATGTTTCTATTCACAACCCTGAAAAACATGTATGTTGAGCAGGAAGATTATAATTTTTAAAAAAGGGGTAACAATGAAAATTAGACGTATGCCATCTTTATAAATGTATTTCACACTATTCTTAAAAGAAATTTAAAGAAAAATGTACACCCATAAGAAAATTTCAAAAATGTCCTAGGGGCTTCATATAAACTACTAACAAAATTTGCTTTTTTTCAAAATTTGAGTCGAGAGAGATCGATAAGGAAATGTTAATTTTGAAGGAAAAAATCTACGGAAAGTTTAGGTATTGTTAACAGAGTGATGGACGAACTGACGGAAGTTTCCATCTTCCACGAACAAATTTCAGAAAAATCTATTATTCTTAATATTTTAGCTGTAGGAAGGCACCAAAAAAACATTGAAATTTTGCAATATTCGAAAAATTAGGGTTTTCAACAAATAGGAGATCTGTACCATTCTCTTCAACGTCCTTCACGCTATCCAACAACAAAATGTAATAAGAAACAATAGGGTCATTATTTGAAAATTTTGAAAATGACCTACGGACTTCATGAAACGTATTCCCAAAATTAAAATATCTGTTTCAAATTCAAGGGCCCGCGACATCGGCCACATCGATTGGGGAATATCAATTTTTGAGAAAATCGTCTGAATGGTTTAGCCACGGTTTGTTCACGGACGGACAGACAGACATTTTGCCCTCATTCAATTTTTCTTTATCAAGGATTCACAAAACCTGGATTCTGGCTACACCACATGTTGGAGAATTTTTTTTCTGTATTTAGCACAAGGATTTATCCACTTCCTCGTTACCAGAGCTGGGCAATAATAGTTTTTCTGCCAAAAAGTCGGCGTTTTCCGGTGCGCGATTACATAACTTTCTCTTCCTACAGTATATTTAAGTACCTTGGTAAGTGCGAGAAAGTATGAAATGGTTTTTATCTTTTTGTTCGAAATATTACTAGAAATTCCAGATATAAACCGGCCACTAATCACCATCACATCTCGTGTAATTAAAATATGTGTCAATACGAAGATAATTTTATTACGAATGCTTGGTATTTGGTTGCCTAAGTAAACGTGATCCAGACTCAGGATCGTTACTCTTTGAGGGCCGAATTTTTGAGTAAGAGGGAGTGGTGCTACAGTGAGATGCTGTAGTTCGCAGAAGCGGAATTAAGAGCCCCCCCCCCTTTTCGGACAATTAAAAAAAATGTATTTAGAAATTTCATTTCGCCAATCTTCAAATTTATTTTATAAAAGATTTACTTTTTTTCTGTATTTTGAAAATAAATTTAATAATAATTAAGCGAACAATAATTTTATTAAGGTGAGCTAGTACAGGAATAAAATTGTGAACTTTAGTACAGTAATATAAAACGTGCTGTATTACATTCAGCGTTACTGTAAATATTCCGTATCAATAAATCATCTTTCAATTATATTTTGCTTTTAAACGTGATTTATTTAGAAATTAAACAGTTTCATGCCCAAAATCATGAGTCATAATACTCGAATTAACTCTCATAAATAAATACTATTTCCCATTAATTATACATATATGATACAGTATGGTACTTAAATTTCAAAATATAAAACACAATTCGAGCACCTATAATATAATATATTTATATACGTATATTATATTTATATGTTTTGTACATCAAACACGTATTGTGACGCAATACAGATTATTAAAAAGTAAATTGTTGAATACAAGCATTTTTCATACTGCTTTTCGTACATTTTTATTAAAATTAATATTATTTAATCAAAGAAAATTTAAACTATTTTTTATAAAACTAATTTTAAATTTCTATAAAAATACTTATCTCTCAAATTTGCTCCCCAATAAATTGATCCGAAATCTTGCCCCTGCTACTACGCAAAGAGTGATCAAAATGTACGGAGTCCAGCGTATGTGTGAAGTATCTACTTCACGTCAGGAGGAAACGGAGATCTGCCTCTTAGAGGGATTTCAATCGTTGTCGAGGCGTTTAAAGAACAAGCGAATTTAAAACTCAAGATTTATTTCCTTGCGATAGAAATCAACTAAATACAGACATTTTTATCAAACATGCAAACAGATATTAATTTGGTAATTACATTAAAAATAAAAGTTATGAGGATGATATTCAGCCCGTGAAATATCACCAATGAATGATGTGAAAGGGGGCAGATGATGAACACGTATCATTAAAAAAAAAGTACATGCTATATATTGTAGTTACATTCCAGAACACTTTTTAAGCATGTTTTGTATTGCTTATGTCTTCACAAAAGTTATAAACACTGAAGTATGTGAAGTTCCGCATTATTCTTATATTGTGCGAGGCTTACGTCGTGCGGCTTACCTCTGCTGAGTTGGAAGCACTGCGCCGTTAATCCCCAGCAGCTGTAGTGGGGGTAGCAACAGCGGCAGAAGTAGCAGCATCACGCACATTGCGTCTGATACTTGAATTACGCCGCCGGCCAGTGCGTTGAACTGCTCAGCTATAAGAAATCTGAAAACAAAGTGAAATTAGAGTTCTTCACTTTATGAAGTACGACGCGACACCGGTACACTAATGACATCCTTTTAGTTTCTCGAATACTATGTAGAATAGAAAAAAGTAATGTAATACTGCGGGAAAAGTGCCGATTTTTCGACGGAAAACAGATTTTGTGGGACCCTAATACCGAAAAAGTGGATTTTTATTCCTCCTATAATCAAAAACAAATTCTACAAATTGATAATCAAAAATATAATATCTCAAAACCTCTGACTCCGGCCGTCTGACTGTGAACAACTTTAGCGCCTAAACCGCATCAGAATTTCACCAAAATGAATCGATCTGTGTTATGTCGTAGCCCTTGAAATTTGGAACTCATCAATTAATTACTTTACATAAACTGATTAAATGTCTTAAATTGCCGCCCGTCCTTCTGTCCTGCCCATCTGGGAACAACAATAATAATAATAATAATAATAATAATAATAATAATAATAATAATAATAATAATAATAATAACGACGACAACAACACTTAATCGTACTAAGGATTTTTACCACAATTTATATTCCCCAATGGATTTGGCTGATGTTGTGTTCCTTGAATATGAAATTGATATTTTAATTTTGGGGGGTTATGTTACATTCAGAATTTTATGTTGCAATAATATCGTGACAAAAAAACCGTAAACAATATTTTTCTAAATTCCTTGTGCGTTATATTATTAAGCAAATATTGTTTTTTTGAAACCAAAAATGAGACATTTGGAACCGTGTTTTGAAAACAATATTTTTTGTAATTGTCCCGATTTCTCTGAAAATTCCAAAAAAGAAAACCTGCTGAAATGATCAAAAACTGGTATATGACTTTATTCGTACCGATATAATTTCTCAGAAAAATCACGAGAAAGAAATCTCTATTTAAAAAATGTAGTTGTAGGAGGAGCGAATAAATCTTTGACTTTCGCTATTTTCGAAAATTCAGACGTTTCAATGAAAATGAGTACTGCCCAATTTGTATTAGCGTACGTTCTCAATTTGAGCAAACAGCTTAAAGAAGTAATTCGAATCAATTTTTGTGGACCTTTAGAAAATGGCTTGGTTCTTCATGTATATCTTCCCACAAAATGAAAATATCGTTTTATATTCAAGGGTCTGAGACACCAGCATATTCGATCACGGAATATCAGTTTTGGTGATATTCTGTGAACCGTTTAGCCACTAGCCACATGACTAGCCATAACAGTGGTGGAAATTAGTATAAATGCAAGACAATTGTTTGAAAGAAAATCATAAATGAATTGACGAGTAGAGAAATTATCACATTTATTAATTAATGCGTCTACAATTGTTATGCACATCGTTAAACCCGATATTGCTTCTGATTAGTTAGCAAAATTGCACAAGAGTAACAAAGCACTCTCGAGGTGGAAATCAGTTTAAAGGCACTCCGTTGGCACTTTTCTGTTTACTTTTGTGTGCAGAAGAGACTGTTTGTTGTGAAGAATTCTATTGTTTCGTTAATTCCAGGAAAACGTTTGTCTGAGGAAGAGAAAGCAAGAATTCGTGGCTATAAAGATATGAGACTTCCCAACTGTGGAATATGCAATAAATTAAGTCAATCGAGCTGTTATTGATAATTTTGTCAAGCTGGGTGCGCAGTACGGCAGAAACAATAAATATGATCGAGCAAGAAAGCTCTACGGGGCTCCAAACGATTAATTTTGCGAAAAAGTCAATAACGTGTATTCTTCTCAAATGGTGATTTCCAACCACCTGTCACTGCTAGGAAGATTAGGTACTGGCAGAATATCGTAATTTTACATTTAAAAAAATGACTACTAAAACAGAATCTAACCAATGTCCACGAGATGACTAGATTGAAATTTTCTGAAGAGCA
The DNA here is from genome assembly GCA_017312745.1 of Gryllus bimaculatus. Taxonomy (NCBI): domain Eukaryota; kingdom Metazoa; phylum Arthropoda; class Insecta; order Orthoptera; family Gryllidae; genus Gryllus; species Gryllus bimaculatus. Next base: position 230,701 of record BOPP01000104.1, read on the forward strand.
GATGTGTTGGAATTCAAAATAGAATGAAGCAATTTTTAGCGACGAAAAGAAATTTAATTTAGACGGTTCTGATAGTTTTCAGTGTTACTGGCATGATCACCGTAATGCAAATCAAGTCCAGATGGCTAGAAATTTCGGGAGCGGGTATGCCATGATCTTGGTAACACTCTGTGCTAAAGGTAAATCAGCCATTCACTAATCTGCAAAGGCAAGATAATGGTTTCAAGAAAAAGGAACGCAGTTTTGGGGTTCTCGACTAGAAGTCCTGACTTAAACTCTATGGAAAAACAATAGAAATTCTAGCAAGGTGTGTGTATGGAAATGGACGGCAATTCGAGACTGTAGCTGAGCTGAAAAGTTATATTCGTTCAGAATGGGTGAAAGAAAACGTGCGCAGATTATCTTCTCACCCACACGACACATACAGATTTTTGACTCAATACATCTAAATGGTTAGCAATCTCCATTGAGGAGATTTAACAAATATTAGACATCAGTAGGAAAATATTTCTTGAGTATTTTCATAATGAATAATCAAAAATCAAATTGTTTAATTTTGTTTTATTTCACAAAAGTAGAATATTTTTGTATTCTTATTTTTTACAAAAATGTATTTTATTGCAAACGAAGAACTGGCATGTTAAATAATTTATTTAATATGACTGACGTTATATTCTTTACATAACATTAGTGCCTTTGTACTAATTTCCACCACTCTAGTGTTCACATTTTGAAACAAAACACTTTTGGGGTATCAGGGACCGTCAAAACGTACACGTCAAAATCTCGACGTTCCTTTTTTTGCAACATACATAACTGACTGTATATAGACTACGCAAGAAAAAAAAGTATAAACCTAACACAAACCTACAGGTGAACTATTCAAAGAAATGAGGGTCGTAATCAACTAGATAAACCTTAGTGACACATTTTAAATGGGATATCTCTTTGTTGAATGAAAACGTACGAAATGATTCTTTCAATGTGCGCTATATTTCCGCGGTGAACGAAACACGAAACAATATTTAATGAATTGATGATTAACAATTCAAGATATTACGTTTTTTTCTCTTGTCGGTGAGGATGTCATGCGTGGCAGTGTAGACGGCTTAGAGGCAGCCATAAATTTGGTTGATATTATTATAACACTCTTATTTTATGTTAAAAAACAAAATCAATTGAGTTGATACTCATTGCTACGGTTGGCCTGAAAGTTAGACTTCATCGTGGGCCAATACCTCATCCGCCTTTGAAAATTTCAAACATCTATTTTTATCGAGAACTAGTTAAAAATATTGTATTCCAAAGCAATGTCTGCTAACTTTTATTATATATATTTGACATCGATTCCAAAAACTAAGACCTTAATCGTAATTATAATTTTAATACTTTCAGAATATTTATAAGAAAATAAATATTTGTCCAATAAAGTTTTTGTCGGATAGAAATATTTAAATCATGTTCGAAATTATTATTTTTCAAGTTAAAGCATTTTTCTAAAATAATTTTTTAAGTCTATTTTATTTTGTAATTTATTTTATTATCTTTTTGGTTTCCAGTGACTAGTGGATAAAGAAATTTTGATGCTCCCCCTTCACCCCCCAGAAAAATATTATCTATCTAAGGGTCATCATATTTGCGATAGGAATTGCCATTTTGTCATTTAGAAGATAGTGACATTTTATATGTACGAAATCACTGATTAAGTGAAGAAAGTTACTTAATGTGAAAGGGGAAAAATTATAGTACTTTGATACTACCTTACTGACAGTCTTTTTTTTGTGACGTTCGAGTTGGATTACCAACTAATACTTAATGGTAAATTTTCGATAATTTTAGAAAGAAGTAAACAATAGGGTCTTTCGGGGTTAATAAGATACAGCAAGACATTAGGGCGAATGTGATACGCTTTACGAAAGCATTTTGAAACTGTGCCAGTAGTTCTGCTGAAGAAACTACAACATCAAGTGAAGAGATGTCCAACGTTTTGATGGTCATGGCTGATAGTAGTTGTGCTTTTAATAACAGTTCATTTAATTAATGTTCTTTTCAGTTACTTCCAATTCGGCACATTATTTTGACATTCGTTTCTTGGTAAAAAGGGATTTTCGAATATAAACGACACAGATATAAATTCCTTTCTTAGTATAGCTTCCATATCTTACTTTAAATCATTAGGGAATTAAATGATATTAAAACCATAAACAAAAAAGGCATGTTAAAACTACAGTACTTTTTTCGTTTTATTATTTAATAGTTATATTTGAGTTCATTAAAGTAGAATTTATTCACGAAGTAATACACAATATCACTCGTGTACGTACTTGGAATCCTCAACAAATTCAGAACTTGCGAAACGACGAGAATGTTACCTCATTGTTGTGCTGTTCTCTATCTTTGAAAAAAATGTTAAAGAAAAATTTGCAGCAATTTTTTGAAAATCTATTTTAGGTGCCTTTGGAAAATAGAAACATTTTGATTAAACATTACAAAAAACTACATAACGTATATTTTGAAAAATCTCTGACATCATTTACTTTCCTTGTGTTAAAGGATCAGTTGCATTAAAAATAATGTCATTATCAGGGAATGATTTTCAAAACTCTTGACTTTTTGAAAATTCAATATTTTACATTCCGTGCAGTGCAGTTCCTTTTGCGCAGCGAATTTAAAGTAAAAAATGAAACATATTTTTGAGAAAAAAATTGAAAGTGAAATTATTTAATGAAAAGTACATTTTAAAGTTAAGATTTCTTTGAAAAATCTCACATAACCAACGGGTCAAATGGAGCCAGATCGAATGGAGAATATCCATTCTTGAAAAATCTGTATGGTCTAGGTGCGTCAATTACATTTATTGAATTTAAACGGGATAAGTTTTTCAGAAAAGAAGAAATATTATAACTAGTGGTGCTTCATCATCACGTACGTTTTCGAATTATTTGCAATGCTTTTGTTGAGATTCGACATCAAGGACACTTGGTTTTAGCACGGTAAGAGCATCTCAACAAGACCAAAAGATGCAGATCGAATAACAACCGTTTGGACGCCTTAAAAAGAAAATTGAACTGGTGTAACTCATGTTAAAAAGGTACTTAAGCTTATTTAAAGATCTGTTTTTGAAGAAAACGAGTCATAAGAAAAAATCTATCTTCAATATAGTAGTTGTACGAAGAAGCAAAAAAAAAAATTTTTTTTGCAATTTTCGAAAATTTTGATTTTAATGAAAATGATACCTACGCCATCGTTTTAGGGTGCTTATGTATGCTGTAAAGAAGGAATTTATTCAACAAATTTGGAGACTTTTTGAGAAAGATTAAAAATGTTAAGGTTTAAAGAAAATAACCCCCAAAAATCGAAATAACAATTTGAAATTATCAGGGCTTGATTTCCAAAACATCGATCTGGTTATATCAAATTTTGGAAAAATCCCTGAACGATTTAGGCGTAAACATTGACCACAAAAGGGTAGACGTTTTACCGTAAACCAATTTTTCGTTATCAAGTACCCAAGAGAAGAGGCGAGATTTATGACTCCTCAACGTGTTTCATACCGTGTGTCAATAGCAACAAAGAGAGTTTCTCTGCCGCAAAATCGCCTTGTTTGCCGCAACATTACAAAACCAACTTCTATTTAGTAAGTAGTACAAAGAAAAGTAAAAAATAATCAATGAGACTTTAACATGCATACTTACAGTAAAAAGTGACTGCATCGAAGTTGTTCGTCTTGACTGGAGGGAGATCAACGATTAGCACTAAAATTTTAAATAATGCTGAGAAAAACCGGCTAATGTGTTTTGTTTGGAATCCCTGCTCACTGAATGAATCAATTCACCAATGCTTGTTTGCTCATTTGAGATCACTGTGTCCGCTCGACAACTGAGTCGCCGCCCACCTGAGTCGTTTCGTCTTGTGGGCCGCCCGCTTCTGCTGTCCGGCACTCCTCTGCTCGCTCGCTCGTCAAATATGCACCAGCTCAGCAACAAACGGCCGCTGCAGCTCCTTAAATGGGCGGTTTTCGTATTGTGGAAGCGCCACTGTGACATCGCGTTTAAAAGGACAGGCCGAGCAAAATACTTCATATTACGCCAAGATTGTTTACTCGTGCTTATTGCAATGTGTTTGAAACTCCTCGCTACGGGTGGGATGGTGTATTTTCTTCCTCGAAAATAAAACTGTGTATGGGTAGAAAGAGTTAAGTTTTGTACACATGGTGAGGGTAATAATTACACAACTGTTTTAATATTCATATGTGTCATTCAGAAGAACACTTTTGCAACGGAACACGTGTTAATTCTTTGTTCCTAAGTGTCACTTCAGAACAACCATTGTGTGAAACCCGTGTGGGTAAGAAATCGCGATGTTATGCCATTAGAACTTGTACATTTAGATATACTACATTGCCTTCCTTATTATAACAAAGTATCAACAGTAGAAGAGGTATGCCTGGTCCTAAATGTAAATTTTCGTTGATAAAAGTGGGACTGTTTTTGAGAAAATGCTGTTTGACCGTTTCTGAAAAAGAGCATTTTTGACACTAATTTTGATCCAAAGCTTTTGAGTTTTCGAGAAATTTCATTAGACGGTATTCGAAGCAATTTTACTCACAAATGCGATAATGTATAAGAAAAACCCTGTGAAATGTAATGTAAGTATAACGACGTGAGATATAATAAAATCATTTTTGTAATGTGTTTGAAACACACACACACACACACACACACAGAAGAGTAGCATTGATGTCCTGTTATTCAGTGCGTTTAGCATTATTTATAAAAAAATGGGGTTATTTAGCAACGTACACATTGACGTTCATGTAAATATTAACGACGTGCATTTTGTGTTATCGTTGAACAAACAAAACAATACGGCAAAATTCCGGGCACGTCATCTAATACAGAGCATTTAGCATCATCAACATCAAAAATTTGAAAAAAGAAATTTGAGTCAGTTTTTGAGAAAATTTGGGTTTTAATACGGCCCATTTTGCACTCACAATTGCTAGGAAACCACTAAAATGTTCAAAATAATGTTCATGACGTTAATAATACAAGTAATTCTGGAAAACAAAATTTTCCGGAGTAGAAAATGGATGTCTTTAAGATTATATTTATAGGAAGACGGTGAATTTTTTTAAAATGTTTGCAGTTTTCGAAAATTTAGAGTTAACAATGTAACTCACACCTATGCCATTTTTACAAATGTATTTTACTCCATTCATACAACAAATTTAAAGAAAACTTTTGATCCGCTTTAGAGAAAATTGTGGTAATGTTCGAAAGGTTTCATGTACAGTACCATGGACGTTTAAAAAAATGTTTTCAAAATTGCACAGCTTTGACTCCATCCAGATCGCCCGAGGAATATCGATTTTGGGGAAAACTATACTAATGGTATAGGCGCCAGGGATTTTCACACGCAGATGGACGGACGTTCTAAAATAAATAAATAAATAAACCTTTTTGGAGTAAGATCCCAGAACGTGTCTTTCAGTTGAAATGTCGATATATATTTTCCGCAACCTTACATATCGTTCCCTATATTACTCCTATATACGCACGTATACGAGAAAGTAAAAAAAAATGTAGGCAATACAACTCTCTTGGAAGACCTTGTTACAAATTGATGAAAACCGGAAAGCATTCAACCCAAATATTAGGCAGGAAGCAGTTTTCTGTGCATCATTAAAGAAAAATCTGGCACGGGTTCCTGGAGTTATTTCAATGCATATGAGGGCCAGGAAGTCAGAACGGAAGCTAGAATTGCGGTGCGCCACCAGAGGCAATTGGACGTATGGTTTAAAGATGCAATGATTGACAGTCAGATGGGTAATGAGCAGATGAGAGAAAGATCTTTGCAACAATTGATACAAATGGGTCCTTTTCAGTGAGCAGAGCAGCGGCAGCAGTAGCCCAGTACGTCCCAGCCCTGGGAGCACCCCAATACCCGACCGGCAGAAAGAAGCTCTGCTAATACGAGGAAGGACACGCACATCGGTGCGATTCGCTCCGTATGCTACCCATTCAAGAGGAGGAGGGTGCTGTGTACACAGCTCTCTTTGAAGTCGCGCAAGTCGGTACGCACTTTATTTTAAAGAGAGCAAGGCAGCAGGACGCTAATCGCTTCAACAAGCAGCGAGCTGAGGGAACGAGTCTTGGACAGACCGGGTCACCGGTGTATATAACGAGGGGCTCAGCATTCGGACAGTCAGAGCTTGTTTCACAAGTAGAGCAAACTGTCAACGGCAAACTGCCTCGCGCTTTATAAAGCAATAATTGGGCCGCAAATGGACTACGCATGCCCAAGTTGGGCAATTGCAGCAACTTCTCATCTGAACAAACTGCAAGTAGTTCAAAACGAACTCTACGCGAATTATCAATGCCACTGCTGATAAATCATATCGAAAATATAGTTTTTTTTGGAAAAGCCGCTGACTCGGAAAACCCTCTCATTTCCGAGATCGCCTCATACCAACCCGATCAAAGGGCCAAGTATAGACGATCGAAGCACTTCCTAGAGTAAGAGTAATCTGAAGCAGAGAAATAAGACTTGAAACATAAACGTAGTATTTCCAAACACGCAATGCGCGCGCCGGTACGCTAAAGTCATTTGTTGACCTTCTGTTTTTCATGTTGCAGGACTGACCATAGATGCCCTTAAGGGTAGGAATGGTCCCACGGTGGTGGCGTGAACGTACATTGCACTTTCCGTGCGTTCATGAAAGGTCAGAAGTGATTGAGACCGAGCTACGACGTCAAGTGTGTATTTTAGTGACAGTTACGTTGACCGCGCCTCAGTTCTGTCAATATTCCTGGATGTATTGTGAGTTAGCTACGTTAGATACATGCTCTGAAGATGAGCCGAAGACCGAGACTTGAGACGCGGCGAGAAAAAAATATACATAATGCGATTTGAAAATAAAATTGCAGAAGAAGTCGTTCAGCGAGAGGGAATGGAGGGAATCTAGATATAGTGGAGTGTCATTCTAAAAGTAGTTCTAGATCTTTTCTGCTGAATCTAAGATGTGTTTGGCCCTGGCAGAAGTGGTGGTGCGAGAAGTACGGGGGGGGGGAGGAGTGGGATCTTCTAGAATATTTTCGTACTTTACATTATGTATTATTAAAATTATTATTACGTACTAAAATACATTGTTTTATATTTACCAAGATTTTTAAGGTGGAAAATATACACAGAAGTTTTAATTCAGATTGGACGTACAGAAAACGTTCAGATGAGACAACACTATTTTTAACCGAAAACTTTTGAGAATGTTCATTATTTTTTATGCAGAAAGCTTAGTTTGATTGAAGCTCCTATAGCGGCAAAAGCGTTCACTAACGAAAGTGTTTACCCGATCCCGATGCGATGGTAATCAGCCATTCCCATTTTGTGATTATGTCTCAAGGTGTGATTGTGTCACATAATATCGTGATAAACTACCTCTTTACCTTTTCCCGCCTTCCTGTTGTTTTTAAATTTGTTGCGTCAATTTAAACTCAACGCGTCTCCAAACCGCTTAGTGATATGGTCGAACGCACTCCATTAAAGTTGCCGCCGGAAAGTGGTTCCGGCGCCGACCAAGAGAG
>BOPP01000104.1:238583-282130 GCA_017312745.1 Gryllus bimaculatus
CTCTCTCTCTCTCTCTATCTCTATCTCTCTCTCTCTCTATCTCTCTCTCTATCTCTCTATCTCTCTTTCTCTATCTCTCTTTCTCTATCTCTCTCTATCTCTCTCTATCTCTCTCTCTATCTCTCTCTCTCTATCTATCTCTCTCTCTCTCTCTCTCTATCTCTCTGTGTGTGTGTGTGCGTGCGTGTGCGTGTGCGTGTGCGTGTGTGTGTGTGTGTGTGTGTGTGTAGGAAAATATCTAAGTCTACGTTCAAAAAGAGATCCACTCGACCCAGGCTTCCTCTCTCTCCTCCACTTTCAAAATGTTTTTCATCACTTCTCGCTCTCCATGCAACATGGCGGCCAGCGTCTGGTCTGTCCTGATGGCTCATGACGCAAACTGTTGTTCCGCAGAACGAGCAAAAATCGTTGTACGAGGTCAAAATTGCCTCCAATGTGTGTGTGTGCTTGTGCGCCCTTCGTAACCAAGCAGGGCTTCGCTCTCGCCATGAGCCCCATCTCCTGCTTCTAGAGCTGTCCCTAGACGATCAATATATTGTGTACCAAAATTGTATTAAAATATCCATCTATTCAATGTATGATATTATGGCAGCCTACACCATGCAATATTTTTGCACAATAAATTAGTTCACCTCGAAGAAAGAGTTGGGGAGTGAGGGTGGCGGGAACTCTTTCTAAATGTACTTCTAGAATATTTTCTTACAGAATCTAAGAAAAGAGTTTAAGCCCTTGCAAAAGGAGAAGTCGTGGATGAACTGTGTTTTTCTTCGGAGAAGCGGTGGTACGAAAAAAAATCAGGACGGAGTTGGGTCTGTTTCTGAACGCAGTCCCAGATACTTTCTTACTGGGTCTAAGAGCAGTGTAGCTCCTACTATTCCATCATAGAATTTGGGTGGTTGTGTAATCTTTATTGATAGCCTTCCTCTAGGAGAAAGTTTGTATTGAAAATTTACTGATGGTACAGGTAGCAGGTGAAGCTAATATTTTGGAATTCGTGCGCTAAAAGGTGTGTCTTGAATATAATTTTGTTGGGGTATATGCACAAATAGAAGATACAATTTGGACCTAAGCAAATAAAGATCTGAAATGCTTTTGGTGCTCCTATCTTCCACCTTAGCTTTGTTATGTTTGCCACGTACGTAATCTACTCGCCCCCTTTCAATCCATGTAAATTTTCGAATATCCATGTCTGAAGAACCCGTTCCACATTTTTGTTCCACCGTGCCATATATCATACACACTTCTGAGTCAGCCCATCCATGTTTGAGGAACAGTTTCCCTCAGCCAAACATTTATGTTAATTACCCAGAACAAAATTATGTAAGGGCTGTCCCACCTCCAGAGACTGCCTCTGTGTCAGGACCGTGTTGCTTGTAGGATTTCACAGGACAGCTGCTAGAGCATGGGCATAGTTCTGGGCCGCGCTTAAAAACACTAATTGGTCACATGCGGCTTCCACCCCTGGTATCAGGTTGTTAAGCGCACATGTACCTACCTGTTTGTTAAGAAATTTTACACCCTTAGCAACATAAATTAACAACCATTGATTCATCGATAGTCAGGTTTAAGGAAAACGTGCGATATGCAAAGCAAATCCGAATAAAAGTACCGGAATCCACCGCGAATTTGCCGGGCAATTCAGACCGATATTTTTGAACAGGCCTATAAAGAGTGATTTCTTTAGGTACAGAATAATTATTCATGTCAATCTTTCTTAAAACATTGTATAAGAATATTGTTTAAGAAGATTACAAGCAACACCCCCACAATATCGTATTGACCTGGCGCAGCAACAGAATGCATTTGTTTACTATTGCAGTAGTGTAAATTGTTGCATAAATCGTGAGATTTTGTGGTGACCAATAAAATGCTGAACATACCACGAAATGTTACAAGGTTATTATTGTCTCGTCCAAATTAAAAATTTCGACTCCAATGCGCTTCGCCTTGACTTTTAACTTTTGGCCTCTGCAGTAATAACTAGTGCTCGGATTCTGGTGACACAAATTCTTCGAAAATGACTTAAAAATTAAGAGGAAAATGACCTAAAAGACTTAAAAATAAGGGGGATAATTACCTAATTTTTCAATAATACTAAAAAAATTGTATTAAAATGTTTATTTATTCAATGAATTTTACCATTGTAAATAAAATATATTTATATAAAATTATATTACATATGAAGTCATTGTTTTAGGAGGAAATGTAAACTTTAGCTTCAATCTTCCAACCAAAGGTTTGAAAGGTTGAAGAAGTTACCAAAGATACGTGTAACTTTGAGAGTTTGAAAAAATGTCCACTGCAGTAGTGAATTTTATCATGAATCGATGCTAAAATAAAAACTTTTGTTTTAGTGTGTCATTGGAAATTCATGACACATTCACTAATAAAAAACATGAAAAGGAAACAAAATAAGTAAACATGACTGCAAAAATATAACCCTATAACTATACATTTCTGTAACATATGTCATGATAAACATACATTTACAGGTTAGCAACATCTTGAGTGCACTAATGAAAAAACGACCTGTAATGAGAATCCGAGTCTTGGTAATAACACTCATAACATTACTAGACCAGTTCAATAGCTATAACTAAAGTAAGAACATTGATCCCTTCAATCTCATTTATCATTCCTAGATCGAATGCAATGAAAAATTGACCTTTATATTTTTGAAACTTTGTGTGTCTATTCTAATAACAAAAACTCTCACAGTTTTTTTTAAATTTTCAATTACATCATATACGTTCAGAGTAATTCTAATTAAAAATTGCAAACCAGCGTGCATACTGTCATGTCTCCTTTATTAAAAAATCTGATGATTCCAAACTAGTCTCATTTTATAGATTGTAACACGACCTTTTATTATATTTCAGCTCAAATTATACCAAAATTGAAATTGTATTTTTCATAGCTTTCTAACTTAAAATTTTTTTAAATATAAAAAAGTCACTTAATTCCCAATCATTTATTGTATGATTGTGCAAAATTTCAGAATGGGATATGCATAAATAGTTGCAATAAATTAACTTTCCCAATCGAACATTCGGCATGAATAGCATTCAGAATAGTGCCCTGAGTGTACTCAGTCTATTTATCATTAAAATGAGAATGTTAGGAATGAGTAGTTGAAATTGTAGAAGTAGTAGTTGAAGTTCTTATTCATTAATTCATATATATTTTACAAAAGTTAATAAAATTTTAGATCCATGAAAGTGTATTTTTATATAACTAGTTTTATTTTTTTTCACACTGTATTTTCAATATTTCACTTCTCTTTTCTAGTCATCAGTTGTCAAAAATATACAGTGAAAACCACTAATATTTTATTGTCCACTAGTATTATAATATCTGTGCCGATCTGGTGGCCGAGATCGCTAAGGCAGTAGTGCCGTAGCGATCTCGTACTGAAAGATCGCGGGTTCAAGTCCCGCCTCGGGCACGGTTGTATTGTGTTCGTCCTTTCACCCCCTATCATCCATCATCCTCCATCTCTCATTATCACCTCTCTGAATAACATTCAGAATTGTAACTCGAGGATTTATCCTCACCTCAAGGTGATACCTTCGACAGTCGACCACGGACAGTAAAATGAAGTGGAACGACTCAAGTGGTCCAATCTGGCCAATCAAGTTAATAATAGTATCTGTGGTGTCATAATTGGATCATGAAATGCATGTCGATTTTCTCGCTTAGCCAATCTTTTTATGTTACCAATTGCATTACTAGGCCCTTTCCCATAGGAAGTAGCCCAGATATGCCACTCAAAATTCACACCAAAACATTTTTGGTGAAAACATAAAATTACAAACTTTTTTCTGGATTTATATTGCGCACTTGCCCCATCTGAAAAATATATTAATTTTTTGACATTACCTACTTCACAACTTTTAGAAATTTAGCCATATGTTTCTGGAAGAGGAGAACTTCATTTATACTATGCTTTAGGCTAATGGAAATTGTTATTACACTTTTGTGCCTTAGATGACTATTTTATTTGAATTATATAACAAAGGGGTGTAGTGTGACCTGATTATTTATTTCAGTGCTCCTTGAACTGGATTTTGAATGACAATAGAATAAGATGTCATATGCTTAAATTTTTTCTTCTTATATCTGTGATTTTTGAGATTGAATGTATTAAAATTAAAGTCAGGTCTTCGATGTTTAGTAATGAGTAACAGCTGTTACATCAGTGTGTTAACAGACTAACACAAATTATGTAAAATCTGCAATAAACATGGTTTACACTTGCTGCACTATGCTGCTGCCTACTATAACAAATAAAATTGGATCTGCCAGACAGCCTAGTATGTCTCGGCCTGACGTGGCTATAATAGGACCGAACTCACGAAAAGTGAAACATATACTGGCAGGAACCTTGTCGAGGGCACTCATCTGGATTTTGAAGAAGAACCTCTTCGTTTAAGTCTGGTAGAGTCATATGATTGCTCGCACTGGGTTCGCTGATGACAGAATGAGGGCTTTGATTTTCAGAGCCAGTTACCAATAACGATCAAAGAAAAAAACATTCTTCTAAAGCTACAGGTTTAAAAATACCTGTAGTCACACCTAGACATTTCAAAATGTTTAAAGATTATGTAGACTCCACGTTTCATTCCAATCTTTCTGTTCCAAGTATTACTAATATTGAAACATCCTGGCAGTACACTATGTAGCCGCACACATGTTCAATTAATATTTTTTAATTATGTTATTCATAAATATTCAAATTTGAAATTTTGCATATTTGTAGTTCATTAAGCTGAGAATATAGAATTATTTTTAAAATAAAATTTTATTTCCACGAAATTTGGAAAATTGAAATTTTAAAAATTAATTGAGATTTAATGAATCATTGATATTTAAAAATTAAACCCCACTATAAATAATCTTAATTAACCGTGTTGATCTATTATTTCCGACTAATCTCAGTTCTGTACAATCAATGTGGCAGGAGAAATAAGCATTTTTATTTGTTGGTGAGCACGATTTTTTCGGAAAATTTCATGTTGCATAAATTCCAAAATAATTAAGTTGAATGCTAACAAAAACATTTAAGTCTCTTTTAGTTACCCTCAGAACATATTCAAGAAGTTTCAAACGCCTAAGGTCAAAATGGTGTTTGATTTGATGTGGAATGACTCATTTTTATGAATTACCATTTTGATTTCTAGCATGTATAAAAAAAATTCTTTTGCAAAATTTTATCTTTTCCCATCAAAGTTAAAGTTGTTTTGGATAAGAAATTAAATCCAGTTACTGGCAATTCAGTCAAACACTACATTCACGGACAACAAATATTTTGGAGAGATAAACTTATGTGATTGTCTTGCTACACACCACCCCTCTTTCCTTTCCAATCCACCAGCCGCAACTACAATTGTACTTAACACTATAAGTGCAGTCTGAAAAACTATGATTAACTTTTGTAAATAAACTGAAAGTGGTAATAAACAACTTTCTTATGACGCAATCAAAGAGACCAATACAATAATCTGATATTTATTAACTTATTTACACAAAATATTTATCACACAATTTGAAAGAATGGTAAAAAGACAATGTTAAATAAACATATAAACAACCATTTTAAATATGAACAGTTCACAACACATTATTTTGGAATCAAAATACCAATAATAATAACTTGTCACTTCTTCCATATTTTCATCTTCCATGTTTTGATGTGTAACATTTAATTCCATTAGATTTTGATGATCTTGCAAATTTGGTTAAAAGAGCTCCTACATTCATATTGCCACTTGCAAAGCGTCTGGAAAACATAAATAAATAAATAAATAAATTTGTGAACACCATTCTTTTACCCACAGATTTCCATGTTTCTCCAATTTTAAAAGAACGACTCAATATCTTAACATGTTAATGGAAATTTATATCTACTGATATTATCAATGTAAAAATAATATTGAAAGCATATTAAATTAAATTAAATTATATTATAATATTGAAATCATATTAGTAATAAATACTACATTTTTGTTCTTACGCAATGAAAGGGTATATTTCATCGTATGTCCACTTCTCACGAATCTCAAAAAGAACAGAAAATCTTTCTGAGATATTGATTGGCAAGTCAGATTCAGGAAAATATTGGACTATCTCTTTGTCATTTACTTTTTTAACCAACATCAACCCATCCATGTATGATGTTTGCAATTTCATTCCTGTAAATAAAACAATTTTTTAAAAACTAAACCTGTAGTTTCAATTAACAACATACATTTCTGATTATGATTTGTACAGTGTATTTAAACGCCATACCTTCAGGAATGCTGTTTTGCCAAGCAGTTATAAAATTTTCTAAAGTCAGTCCTTCCACTGTTGCCAGAATCATTTCTCCCATGAAGCGACAAACTTTTGCTTCAATTATCCTATACAAGGCTGCACCTGGATTTTCCAAAACATGTTTACACTCAAAATACACAAATAAAACAGAAAAAGGTGCATTCAAAATAAGCACCTTGATATTTCAAGCAAACTACCACAATTATGTTCTTTTATTAAAAAAAAATAATTAACCCCCCAGCACCACAGTCTCACTGGAACGTAAAATACTACAGGGGTCCTTTCGAGACCCCATTTCCAATATCACTTTTTGATATTTTTTTCTGACTGGAACTTAACAATTTTTTTAGTTGGTATCTGTTAGTAAATAGGTAAAATACAAATTTCCAGGTCAAAAATGTTTATTTTGAAAAGAAACAAATTCAGAGATGTATGAAACAAAATTACTTACAGTAAGTACACTAAAGTAAATATAACTCAAAATCACTTACAGAAAAAATTATTGATTAATGTAAGTGATGTTCCTTGTAAACAAACATTTTACACACTGAACAAAAAATATTAACTTTTATATCACTTTTTTGGGCACATGTAGCAACATGATCGCTTTATCGCAGAATTTGATAGACTCAGTGTGTCTTTCCTAGCCAGTTCACTATCTTCACCCATCCCAGAAATGCTTTCCAGAGACTTGGACATCATCTTAAGAAAGTTTGAGGTTTGTGTGTTTCATATAGATGGATCATTGAGCCGTCTCTTTATCATCGGTTCAATGAGCTGTTTTGCAGCTTCTCGCAAAAATAGATGTCTGCCACTTTTGTCACCAATGTTCCATTCTGGATGAATATGTTTCCATAAAACAAATGCAGTCACTCCTACCAAGTCAATCATATTCATGGAGAGCACCACGGGCACCTACGTGTCATCCTATGGCATGTATACTCCCCTGCCATACGATCTAGAGTATTGACTACTGATGTTTCAGGCTTTGTTTTTATATATGCACGAAAAGGGCATGTCCCCTGAAAGGAAACAATCTTTCATCTACAGTTTGATGACTACCAAAATTGGAATACTGATGACTAGGAGGTAAGTTATCTCTCGAATCAGTGCTAACTTATCCAATGCTATTCTTTCATTGTGACAAATCATGTCATCAAAACTGAGATAATAGGATATGGTCGAAAATTACGTTCTTGACGTCGTTTCTGCATAAATTGATCTACGAAAAAGGAAGTCTGAACACCATAGCATAGAAACTGCTTCACAATTGCTTTGCATGGCGCTGGTGCAGATGAGGAGTCCAATAAAAGCAAACATCTCAATTTCATCTACATCAAGCCACTTATACCGTACATATAGCCTTCTTATTATAGCTTTCAGTTTCCCAAGCACCTCTCTAGTCAGTGTATTTTACAATAATTTCCACAATAGCAGGAGAAATAAATAACTTAAAAATTGACAAAATATTATCTAGTCTCTCAATATCTGATGAGACACCAGGAAGAATGCGAATAATGTTGGAAAATGTTTGTTTTCTGCTTACAAAGGGATCTTTCAGCCAAAAGGTTTCATTCTTCGATACAAACATTTCTTCAATTTCAGTCCCTTGAATTTTATCACCTTTGTCTGCTGTTTCCAAAATGTCAACTTCGGAACACACTTCAGTTTCTTCTCATAGCTCATCCTCAAGGTCGTCGGAGACATATCTAGCCATCTCAACCATTCATTTTGCTCTTGAAGAAACAAGAAAATCCATTTTGATCAGAATTTGGTCAGAATTTGATCAGAATTCTCTCTTTCATTATCCATGTCTCAGACCCGTACATAGCTATAGGTTTAACAGTTATACTGTGAATTTTTTGTTTTATGTTTGCATTCATGTCTCTGCCAGTGTCGTTTAATTGTTCCACAGATTTTGTTGTATTTATACAATTTATTTCCTAAATCCTCCTGGTTAAATACACTTACGATATTGGCAAGATACGAAAATTTATTGACTTGTTCCATTATTTCTCCATTTATCACAATTTTGGCTCTTTTGTTTTTTTGCCTTGCAGTGCCAATACTTCTGTTTTTTGAACTGATATTTTCATAGAATATTTCTGGGCTTCTTTTGTCAGTTCAAAAGCTCGCCGCGAGTTTCAATGCAGATGTAGCAGCTTGAAAATCCATGAAATCCTCTTTTTCAATCTTTTCTACTTGAATCTTATTTTTAACTCTTGCATTTTTTCAACAAGCTTTCAGGGATGACAACATTGACTTTTCTTATTTTCTTGTCTGCCACATGTACATTACTGCACATGTACAACAATTGTCCTGCTTTGGTGGCATACTTGTTGGACTACTGAAGTATGATAGTCCTGCTTTCTTTGGATTTTACTTTCTGCTAATCACTCCCATTTCACTTCCATTCTTTAATTTTTCACAACTACTTAGAACAATCACTTTCAGAGCCATCCATGTTTTAAAGCAATGATTACATGATCGCATGTTGGCGCTGTATTGGAGAGAGGCAGGTGACACTTGGCAGAGCTCACTATAGCACTACAGAAACCCAAGTTTTCATTTTAGTGAATATTAAAGTTCAAAAAAAGGAAGAAGATATAATTTATTAAAAACTTGAACAATACTATTAAATAAAACAATGTACTACATAATCATGCAAAAATATCAATTTTGGAAAAACTGTTGTTTAGCTTGCTCATGCTTCCCATGCCTCATTTATTTAAAATACTTCAATTTTCAAATCATTTGTTATATTTAACTGAATATTCTGGAGTTATTTCTCAACCTATCTTAAAATATCAAATAACAATGTTTTAAATTCAATTTCCGATAACTCAGAAAATAATAACAATAAAATTCTATAAATAAAATACTGAAGACAATGCTTTAAAAATTCCTCCATAGTTCTTTCAGTAGGTTTGCATTTTTCAAAGCTCTCCTGCCAACAAGTTCCTTCTTTTTTGGAGGGGAGCAGAGGGAGTGGGATGGGCAGCTTCCAGTGAACTTTATAGGCACAAAATCTTTGTGTGACTACGAGACACTTCTTCAATTAATTACATATTGCATCAATAGACATTCATTAAACTATGTTAAATGTGTAAATAGAAATTATTAAATTCAACAAGCATTTCAGTATAAAACATAATTTCTTGTATGAAAATACAATTGCGTAAATTCATGTCTCGCGTACAAGGCTTAGCCCTCAGCAAGGTGCACCAGTATATATGCACATATTCTTGTATCATGCAACATGAAAAAAATTGAAAAATATTGTTGACTCTTTTTTAAGACTTAATCTCACCATTCGAATCGGTCTCTCCCACAGGTTCGGTGTACCAACTAAAACACTGAATCAGAATCTCTGCAGGTACAATTTCAGAAAGAGCTTGGCAAACTTCATCTTTTACAACTGCATCAAACGTCCAAGAATTCTCTTCTACAACACCAAGGATCAATGACAGAACTCTGAGTTGGTATTTAGGATCAAGCATTCGCCACCTTCCTAAAAAAAAAAAAAAAAAACAAAAACCAACTACAAACAAGAACAAACAAAAACCAACTACAAACCAGACAAAAACCAACTACAAACATTTTAAGTCCAGTAAATATGGCAAAAAAAAGGGCCCCTAAAAATGGTGAAAGATTGAACATTTGTAATCAAAAAGAATATGTGTTGTCTTCAGATAGTTATGACAAGCAAAAGAATTCAAGGGAAAGAAATTAACAAAAATTGCCAAAAAATGCTACTGATGACCATAAACATATTACCACTAATGCTACAATTTCATGATTTAAGACACTTTGATAAGGCAGCAGAATATTTTTCAGAACGGCAACGTTTAATTAAACAGGTCTACATTAGTACAGGCCAGCATGAGTTGTAGTTCATATACCCAAACTCAAAAGCTGTTGCTGAGAGTCAAGAATATGTGAATACCAGTCCAAGAGCAAGAAAGTGAACATCCCTGATTGACAATAATTTTAAATAATTTAATTACAGAATTACCATTTATGCAACATGCTGTCTCCTCAGACAAAGCTAGTTGCAATTCTTCTTCACTTGCTTGCACTCTGGCAAGCAATCCTTCAAACGAATACCCAGTTGTCTGATTTACATCCTCATCTTCATGTTCAGGACCTGAATAAGGATGTTCTTTCAACAAGCTACGCAGTTTGTGAAGTTGGGGTAAACAAGGTCGAAGCTCAAAGTATTTGTGAAATATGCCACAAACCTATAATTAAAAAAAAATTGTATTCCTTGAGTAATATAATATTTTATACAAAAGCTTATACTATTATCTTTCAAAAGGTTCTTCCTCAGACGCACAAAGGCCAGAAATGATTCTAATTAATACAAATAACTTTAGTAAATACTCTGCAAAATTCAAAAATAGTTTTTCCAGGTGAATTTATTTAAAATAAAGTTGCATTTCATACTATTAATCAATTAGTATTAATTGTGATGATAATTTTTAAACGTTTTTCAGTATTAGGAATGATAAATAAACACAACTATTATATGATTATTTTCACTATACAACAAAAAATTATCACCAAATTCAAATAAGTATTGTGAACACAAACTTCTCTTTCTTCTAAAGTACGTGTATCAGCTTCATCCACTTCATCAGACCATTTCAGTGATGACAGCAATAGTAGTGAATTAGAAGTTTCAGCCTCTTTCACTTCGTATGTCTTATTTCTTGTACACAAAACTGCATTTTCATCTTTAAGCCCACAAAATTTTAATCTAGAATTAGAAATTTCAAAAAATCATTTCAATATTTCTTAAATATTTTGCAAAAATAAATTTAAAATGAAAGAGACTTAAATAATACTGAAGTATTTGAGGATTTCCTCCTTTTAATGCACGAGTACTGTCAACATGTATGATCTTAGTTTGCATGACCCTGTGAGACATGCTATTTCAATCACACCTGACAGGGCAGTGCATTTAAGGAGTGTCAGAACGTAACTAATATTTCAATCCAAGAGTTGTAACCAAAGTAGTCCTAAGAAACCGGACCCTTAGAGTTAAAAAATAAAATTCATAAGTACATGCTGAATTCAGTTTGCAATTTAATAACGCTCTTCTTGAACTTTCATTACAGTAAATGTATAATAGTTACAAATACATCAAAACAATAAAACACATTCCTTATTGCAAAAGGTAACAATAAGGCCCAGAACAATCTCGGTGATAAAACAGGCAGATATTCATTATTAGTTAGAAAGTTGAAGAGGTTTGAGTATAGGCTGTTAAAGGGGTTCTTGAATCAATTTAATGCCCATAAAATTTACTAGGTTTGCAATGTTATGTTATACATGATCAGATTAATGTCTTAAAATTTTGGATAGTTTTTGTACTAGGAGTGTATTTTCCATTTGTACAAATAACTTAGGTTTAACTTTAGCATGGCTTATCTGCTTGCAGATCCAGCCGATCATTTTGGGGGGCCATCATAGATTTGTGTGAAATAATAAACATATTTGATATTATATTGTGTATTATTTATATACAGTAGACACTATACAATATTATTTAAAAAATTACATAATTCAAATATACATAAATATTTAAATCGAATGGCCTCCCCTCCCCCCCTTGGTTCCACCAATACTCAGGGTGCAGTTTTACAACATAAAGGTAAAGGAAGGCAACAAAAACAACCTCATTCTGATAACTGCACAATTACAGCACATTTTGATTAAACAAAATTACTACTGCATGCTAACATCAAACTTAGCAGCCTTCTCCACACTTTTCAGGGCCTGCAGACTGAGAGGTCAAGCTATAGTTCTGCCAAAACGTGCTCTGTAACACATTATATTCACCAAGAGGGATTTTCAGAACAAGACGTTTGACAGTCTCTATCAGCAGTTTTTCTACATGAAAGACTAAAACATACACTTATTTCAATTACGTTGTACTTAGTTTAACATACTTTTCCCCTTCTTGTAAGACGTTAAGTAATGTTGGATCAATTTCAATAAATTTATATTTTTCGAATTCGTCCGCATGTTCTGAAAAATATAGGGGCTGGGTAATTGACTTCAGATCACTTTCATCTATTTTGGCATGATTTATGACCACTTGGGATTCCTCTATTGTTCGAATATACCTGTAAAATGGAGAACATACGAATTAAATAAAAGTACAAGAAATGAAGTAATTAATAATATTATTCAATATTCTTATAAAATTACAGATTACCTCCCCGCCATACTTCTACAGAAAGTATGATACTATGATTGTTCTGTAATCGAAGCCAAGACAGGGGATCCTGTTACAAGTGAAATAGCCGCAGAGAGCCGCACTGAGAAATAATACAACGACTGGAATTAATTTACGTTCACACTATCATGACGCAATCTAAAACACTACGGTCTCATGAAACTATGACAGATGACCAGATGATCTTTCCGCTCAGTTCCCGCCTATTCCTGTTAAAGCATTCATCTTTGATTGGCTCAGTAAATTGCAAAGAGTATTTACAAAGTTCCGAAACTTTAGTTTACTTTTTCCATACACAAATAGTAGTATATTTGCTTTACGGTAAATCATATTATTCCTTCTAAATATACAATTTCAAAGAAAATCATTTTGATATTGTCTTTAATTGGTGAAATATACGAATTATGATTTTAATGATAGTTTATGTGCATTTTCTTTGACTAAATGAAACAACTGTGATTGGTGTAAAATACCGCGGAAAGTAGAGTGCTGGTCTCAGTGTAATGTGATGGTGGAAATGGTGTGTGTTTGCTTCACGTCCTGGAAATTGTCTGCGTTCTATCTCGCTTAGTTTTCATGCACGCTGTTTTTGTATTCAACGAACCGATGAGTTTTATTTGTGTTGATTCTTCATACTTGTTATTCTTGGGGAACATATAAAGATATTCTTCTTGGACTTCGTACGTGTAAGTATTTCAGTATTTCGTTCAAAATTGTTAGTATTTAACTCTTAAAACCTATATTACACTTGCAAGTTTTCCTGAGTTCCATTATATCCAGCCATTCACCTTTACCATCAAAGTTTCTCATTAAGGACCAAGCATTGCAATAATTATATTTTGGTAATAATACTATGAAATCGTATATTGCACTGGAAAGGATTAAGAAAAGCTCATTTATGTTTTAAACCTAATAATCAAAATGTTGCGAATACCAACTTAAGAAGAATAGGGTATATCCAGTGATCTTGTCAGGTCATGATTGATAACAGTTGAAATGAAAATGAACTTCGCATTTTTTAGATTTGTAAATTGTAATGCTTTTGCACAACCTGAACCACCTTTAGGCTATGTTTTCTCCCAAAATTATCACGTGATGTATATAAGTAGATTGATTCGCGATTACGGCCGCGTAAACTGCAGTCACTAGTCCCGTAGTTGTAGTGCATGTTTTTATCGCGTGAGGTGGCGGTGATCTTCCCACGCAGGGTGGCGAGATCCGACGCCAACCTACCCGTCTCGGCTTGCAGGGTTTCCCTAACCAGGTATCTCCCATCAGCTGAGTACCGTTTCGGCAGGGACAAGCTCATAAGCTACTGATTGGTCTTCCGGCATGTGTGGTAGTGAACTGTGTGTAAGTAAGCGGTGAGAATAGGACAAGGATAAGGAAGGAAAAATCGCCTTCCGTGGCTCGTTTATTAGGATACTTCTCTGGCATTAGCCTGCTTTTGATCGGGGAGACCAAGGAAAACTAGCGATGAGAGAAACCAGCCGCTAGAATTTTCCTCCAGGCTGTGGTTGAACTCGACCAGGTTATGAGCTAGTGTCGAAAATCCGACCACTGCCAGGACTCGAGCACGATATAAGACCTCCTGGTTAGAGGCACTACAGAGATATTGCCCTGAGCCCCCTATGTCTCTATCCCTTTATCACAATGAATTTCGTAAGATACGGAATTGTCGACCAAAATTGAATATTTCAGTCTCCTGTGTATTCATTATTGTATTTACTGTGTCACATTCTCAGATTTCATTTAGGCCATGACTAAGTACGAGCGAATTTCTAGTTGTAACTTCATTCGCAATAATATGAATATTCCACTGTTGTCCATTGCATTGACAATTTAGGTATCTTCTACTTCTTCCTCCAGGAGATCTATATTTTCCTAATCTGTCATTTTGTCAACTTTAAGAGAAATGTTAACAGAATCATTCATATTTGTACTGATTAGGTCAACTTCTTCCTTCAATTCTGAAATAAGTTCAGCAGTTAATAGAGGACTTTATTTTCAATTTTTTGTTCTTGAAACAAGCAGAATTTTTATATAAGATAAATAATTACTCGTAAAGCATTGATTATACAATTGAGCAACAATGCAATATAAGTCTATATTAAAGATGTCATAATTATATCAGGAATCGAAATGTGAAACGATGGTTAAGTCTATTCAACACTTACATTCCAATTAAATTTGTTTTATAGTGTGAAGATCATATTTGTGCTAATTGCAAAGTTGCATAAATGCAACCTTATTGGAAATTATCAATAATAAGCTTGTAATAAGGACTTACTATAAAAATTCTAAAATGACCTAAGAAGGTTCAAGCAAGTTTGTTGAGTAATACAGAAAAAAAGTATTGTGTGATACTCCACAAATCTACCAAATTTTAGAGATTGTTTTTGAAGACCAGATGCATAAGAATTAATGCAGATACTACAAACGTCAGTGACTTGTGTTCTTTCTGCACTAAGCAGAAGCAATTTCTGTTTGAAGTTGGCTCAGCCAAGAGATTTGAAGTATACAGCACCAGATCATTAATTGATAGGCATTTACATGTGAACCTTAAAAGGTTAGCTAAAACCTAAAACAAGTTTTATTTACAAAATATAATTTCAATAAATATAACTATATTTCAATTTTTTTGTACTTGACAAATAATATATTATTTTATATTTATTATTTTATATTTATACATATTTCAAGTACATAAATGTGTTAAAATTAATAATGCCATTATTAGAGCTGGGAAGTTTATGCAAGCTTTTAGTCCTGAAATTTGCATGCAAATATGCCGCAAAAATGTTGAAATATGCGCAGAAATTGTTAAGATTTGCAGTGTTTGGGTACAAAAACATATTTTACAATGACTTTACACATTTTTGCCACCTAGGGATGGAATATGCAATTAGAAATAATTAGTATCTAGTTTTGCACATTTTATTTTGCATTAAGAGCACAGAAAACCACAAGAAATTTATTAAGGTTATTTGTTGTCAGGTTGTCTTCTATGAGACAATATAAAACATAATTCAAATAACAAATAATATTTTGACATGAGGTTATGGGAGACATTGTTTATGCTCAATACATTGGAAGACTAACACCGTTTCTTTCCAAGAATTTACTCTATTGTCGTAAAGTAAGAAGCACTTGATTCTTTCCAAAAACTTCATTGGTTTTCTTCATATTTTCCCCATTTCACCTGGAGCTATTAAGAACATAAAGCAACAAGAAAGTTCATGCTTTCCATTAATATTTCCACGTGGATATTCATATATTTTTATTTTTAGCAATTATTTATTTCAAGCAAAAAATTGAAAAATATGCAAAAACTTTAATTTACAAGCCAAAAAGTTCTGAATATGCAAAATATGCATAACATTTCTTACCCTATTTTCAATATTTTGCCATGAAACATTCACATTTGAAGTTTCAGGAAAATTTGACCATTAACAAAAAACATGCTATTGCATGAACTTCCCAGCCCTAGCCATTAAGTACCCCGATGTAGCCAGAAGGGTACACATTGCTGAAAAATTGGAACGTCTTTAAAGAGCTCGAAAATTCTACATAAAGATTCAAGAAAGTCTGCTCTAGTCAAAAATGAAGATTCAGGTGGTGTAGTGTGCATTGACGATATTCAAAACTTGAACTTTCTGACAATACTAATACAAGAGACATTCAACTTGTGCCAACTTATAGTAAATGTTACTTACTAAGACTTGCAAAGAAAACACTCGGGGTGACTTCAAATTAAGAGTATTTCGTTAAGAGCAAGTTTCTGCATTCTACAAAGAACTACAGAGACGGCCAGTGTGTCTAATTAATTAAACAATTTCGTGTAAATAGTATTTTCTTTAATTTGTAACGTTCCAGTTTGATGATTTGAAAGTTTGGGGTGGCACATTTCAAAAATATAAGCATTTAAATTACAATGCATTTTTGCCCTCGTATGTTTTATTTCAGAAACCACATAAGTCAGCGGTGACTTATAAAAGAAGAAATTAGTTTTTGCAAAAGGTGACAATTCTTTAAAATTACGGAACAGAATGTATGACTAATGTAGCTGTATTAGGTTTTTGTCCATTCTAAAAAGTTAGATTTATGCCGTTTCTGCAATAAGCCGTGGCCGTAGTAAGGGAAAGTCGTGGATCTATTACGGGAGGTGAAAGAGCATCTGAATGACTCATCAGTAGTGTTTGAAATTTGGTGACTAATCTGAAAGATAGCAGGAAACAAAAAAGGACGGATGAATGCCGGCAACACTGGCAGCGTAAACGCGACTATGGCATTGTCTCGCGACGAGCTGAGGTACGTCATGTGCCCTCTGAAGCAATCTGCTTGCGAGGATTTGTTTGCTTACAGCCAGGGTTAAGAGTTGCCGCTCATCAGACTCGCACGAAGTCGCGGAGGCGGCCGATAAGGTTCGGCTTTGGGGAAAGTTATGAACATATCACGACGTCCACAGCCTGTTAGTAAGCGTTAATGTTTTTAGATTTAATGTATCACTCGTGTAGGTAATGAGTTCGAACTAATGTGAGGCAACAGAGCCTGGAACTGTGTGAATCGCTGACACGCTGCCATTGTTTTTGAATGTTTCCTAGTGTTGCCAAAACGCCGCCTCCGGATATTGTGTAATGTATAACATGGCAACTGCGGCAAGCTATGTTGGCAGTTCCGAATATATCTAACTCTTAGGTGGCGCTTAGAGCTGAGATGGCCGTAATCGTGGAGCTTTTGAATACTCCTAGGAATATTATGGAACTATGAATAGCTCCTAATATTCCCAAGACCATGGTCGTAATCTATACTTTGGATAGCTTTACTCTAGATAGCTATACTTCAAAATTTTTGAAACGTGGGGCTGGACGTAAATTAGCTGTTGACTGTGTCGTCCAATCGAGAGCTTAAGTCATTAGTGACATCATTGTGATGAGATTCAAGATCTCGATAGGATGACACCGTATCAGCTGATTTACATCAATCGCCTCGTTAGAAAAAATCGAAGTATAGCTATCTAGAGACGGAGGTGGCTGAGTTTAATGGTTACCCAAGAAGTGCGTTGTGGGATTAAATTTGAAATAAAAGCAGATTTCCTTCCTGCGCCAAAATAGAGCAAGTTTGATAGAGATATTTTGTTGAAATTATATCACAGTGTAAAGATCAAATATATCAAAGTTGCTTTTGCTGATGTTGCCGGGGTATATGCAGTCAAGATCACTTACTTAACGCCAAAAAAGTAGTTAAAACTGTGACATACTATAGAATTACAAATATGTGCACGGTTTCTTGAGCTCTGGGAAATATCCTAACTCATACGGATGTTAAGTCGAATAATGAACTGGTAGCTAGGGGCGTTTTTAGCAAGAATTGGTATGAAAATATTCCCATGTAACAAAAACTATTTGAAAAAGCAAATCAGCTGCTGACTTGGAAAAGTAACATTGTAAATATGCGATCACTTTTCTAAATTGCACCTTGCAACGTTTCTGTATCCGGTTCAACATATGGGAGAAAAGGTCCGTGGATAAACAAATGCCACGGCGTAGTAGAAAATCGAGGATCTTGCAGTTATTGTTTGGAAGTGGAGTGTGGAACATGGAGTAAGAAATTCTTACAACGTTGGTACAAACAATTCAATTATTTATTGTTGTACTAATGTCGCTTTCACAACCAGTTTTCAGCAAAACTGTTTTGTCTTACTGCGATCGTGTAGTGAAATTATAAAATCTTCAATATTGTGTTCAATCATACCCTCACTTATATAATATAGAAAGACTGTCATTGACATTTCTATTTTTAGATTTTTAGTTCAGAATTATACTACACAAATTGAAACCAGAAACACATTAATCAGACCATAATTTAAATTAGAGAATTTTATTAACATGATTTAATTTAATTCTTTACTCCAGTGTACTCAGCCTGCAAACTTTTGGTTTTTGACTGTTCTTTAAAATAATATCTCGGCCTTCATTTATCGCAAAATCGACCGAACTGACAATGGCGCCGAAAGGCGCCACAGGAACCGTAGATCGCATAGGACTCATTATGGCTGACATAATATGAGCGAAGAAATCAATAGCCTACTTAGAAATTCTGTGGTGAACATTGTTGCACCTCGTAAATATTGTTTGGAGCGAGTACCATTTAAATGACACTGAAATCGATTAAATCCGCGAAAAGATCATGTTTTCGGGGGTCGTTGCCCAGACCCAAGATTTAACAAACCTTTATGTCAAAGCGCTGAAATCGAAGCCAGAATTATAGATTTTTTACTTTCCCGTATACATTCGTATATACAAAGGAATATACGTAGTATAGGGAAAGTTGTGTAGTGCGCGAAAATCTGCGGCTTTCGGAGAAAAAAACAAAACATTGCCGGGACCTTATAACGAAAAAGTAGATAAATCCAGTCGTTTTGTGGGTCCCTGATACCGAAAAAGCTATTGACGGCAAAACCTCCGTCCGTCAGTCTGTGAACACTAGGGTCTAAACCCTTCGCATATTTTTTTTTCTTTCTAAAATGGATATTTCCCGGTCGATCTGGTTCTACTGAAGACGCTGAGAGTTTGAAAAACTTCCTTAAAAAATTGGGAGTACTTTACATGAAGTCCCTGGGACATTTTCAAAATTGTCACAACATTTTGTGAATTTCTATACTAAATGTCATTGTTCTAAAGTGAAAATAAAAAGAATGACATTTCATTGAAATCCGCCCTCAAATGATTGATGAATTGAGCTCTCGCCAAGCTGTGGTTGAAAGAGTTTTCTGTTTGAAAAGATGAGCTGCATCGGAAATCCTACTCGGTCTACTATATCAGGTACTTATATTTCATTCGGGTCAGACTGAACACGACGGCGCCCCCCAGTCGTAATCCAACTGTGCCTTCGGCCGTACACGTGGTGATGTATTCAAATCATCGGTATTCCGTTGGATGCTGACACCCGATTGGCCCAGCGCGTGCCGTCGCCATGGAAACGCGAGAGATGGCGCCGAACTGGCAGTACCAAACCACATCTCCCGCAGTATAATTAGGGTTATGAGAGTACTCGAAGCATAAATCAAATCTAATAATGTCAATTTCTGTGAAATGAAGTATGTCCTCATTAACATTTTAATTACCTGGCTTCAATTACAAAAGACAATTTAAACAAGGTACTTAGGATCATTTGTATCCTTTCGGCTAATATCAAAACACACCCTGAACTTGTCATGAATTCTCTTGTAATAGTCGAGAAACTCGCTTTCCGCTCTCGCCGAATCGAAAGAGAAGTTAGCATGGCGAAGCATAGCAGCACAATTGATCTGCGCGTGCCTAATTTCGAATCACTATTGCATTGCTCGTGGTCTTTTAACCGTGCATCTGCGTGTGCACAGAAGATAGAGATCACAGTTGATTGCTGCATGCTATGCCATGCAATGCCTCCCTCAGCAAGCAAACTAATAAATGACTTGAAGATGCAATTCACATCCTGTAAAAACTTTATAGCGCTGTCTATTGAAGGGGTTAGTGAATGTTAGATTGTATTTGCACACGTCATGGTCAAAGAGTCCTTAAGATTCTTCTATAGTAGGGAAGTTAGCAAACAGAAGGAAAGCTATGAAATGGGAAAAGAAACATGTTATTTCATTAAGATATATCAATTAAAATCATGTGATGTTACCTGAAACAGAGTCCCCCTGTTAGAAAAGAGGCTGGATATCCTTTTACATAATCTGACAATGCATTGTCATAGGAATATGAAGCATAATCTCCACTCTTTCCACTTCTATAGTTCTAAATTACTTGATATTTCTGCTTTTGGTCTATCTAAGAAATATGCCTGGCTGCAATTTGCTTAGCTATGGGGCCAGTGGAAAGGGAATATTTACACGTGCCTTATGGAAAAGTCTATCAGTTCTACAAAAAACAGCGTTACTTAAGGTGACAGCTTCATCAACATAGCCATATGTTCAAATTTAACTCTATATATGTACGTAAACGAGAGAGTGAAATTGGTTTACGGCAAAACATTTTTTTATCTGTGAACACTAGTGGCTGAAGCATAGGTAGGATTTCCACAAAAGTCAATATTCCCTGATCTATCTAGCTTATGTCACTGTTGCTTGAATTTAAAATGTGTATTATGGTTTTGGGGAGTATTTACATGAAGCCCCAAGAAAGACATTTTCAAAATGTTCACAAAAATGGCTTGGAGTCTGATTTTTGTTGAATTCTGTACATTTTCAAAAACTGCAGAAGTTGGCAATTTTTTGCCTTTCTTCAACTACAAAATATAAGAGAGGAAATTATTCTTAATAAAATCTATTCCTCAAAATTAGATCTTTAAATAAGGTAAAGTTCAACTTTTGTCAATGTGCAGTTTTTCTCGTAATTTTGTGTGAAATCAGGGCAGTTTTTGAAACAGATTTTTCTCAAAAAATGCTTAAAATTTTTAACTTTGACCTTTTTGAAAGGATAAAGCTAAATGCACTAAATATTACATATCACATCTCCAATAGAAAAGGGACACAAGTGCAAAATCATCATTTTTCAGCTAAAAGCTAATAAAATGTTACCAAGAGGTACTGTTACTATTCTGAAGTTGATTTTGAATTAGTTCAATTACTGTCTGCTAGAAGGTGAATATTTGGTACAATCTATAACAAGTATTACAGAACTACAAAACTTAAAATTGCTATTTCTGAGAAATCAAAAATTTGCACTTGTTACTTTTCTATAGTTTCTATTGGAGGTGCGATATGTTATTTTGCCCTCTTTTAATTTTAAAGAAAACACTGCAGTGTTTGTTCAAGTAGTAGTGTTGTAAAATATTGTATAACCATTTCCAATTATGTGAGAAAGTACATGCTATTGGAGCACCCAGTTTATCTGTTTTGAACTAGGTGTCTGGGAAGAGTTTGAAAAGAGAGGGGACAAATGTTATAATATGAATGAGTTTCACTGTAGATAATTAACTCAAGCAGTTCCTTTAAATTAAAGACCATCAGCTTTTAATACAAAATTAATGTATTCTGTTATTTAAAATAAGGATTTAAAAACAAGTACTAGGCAATGTTTCACCTAAATGTTTTATAGCCATCTTCAGACTGTTTTATAGAAAATACAGATAAAAGATTAAGAAGAAAATAATTTTGTTGTAATTAAGCTGTAATTTATTTAAAACTGTGAACTTTATTATAACAAAAATAAAATAAAAATCAAAAGTTGCATGTATCAACATCAGAATAAGTTTTTGATGTAGTAGTAGGCAGTAGTACCGATGTCGAATTAATAATATTTGTTGGATTATCGCCATCCTAATGCGGCAAGAGGTTTTCAAAAGGTAGAGTTCATAGTCTCGGAAACATTTTAGACATTCAGCCACTACTTGAACCTAAATTAACCTGTATAAATGTATATATTAGTTCAAATCTTAGTACTTGAAAATATGTGGACTGTTTCTGTAAACTTTTTGTAAGAAGTAAACTGATTTCAATGGCGGAAAGTAATTTTCATTTAAACCAGGGATTCCCAACTTTTCATTGACTCCATTTAAAAGAATAAATTGCTCTATCAACCCCCTCATGTCAATCTATAATATACTGTATACAGAATCATAACCCAAAGAATTGCACACGCTTAGCACTGCTAAAAATTATTTCATAGATCAATAATTTGGTCAATATCTAAATTTTCAATAATCAAGGATTCGTCTGCTTCTTGGTAATTGCGTTTCTTGTCTTCATTGTTGTGCAAAGATTGCCAAATGTGTTTTGTTTTTTTTATCAAATTAACATTTTTTAGTGCTTATTATAGTGAGTATTTTCTTGTGCAATAGAGTATTGATGTGAATACTTAGTTATAATTTCAGTTTTCTAAACATCCTAAGATTGTTGCTAGGTGTTGTTAGGTTTGCAGAAGCCCCAGTGCAGAAAGTCGAAATGTGGCCTTGATCTGTTATAAACGGGAAATTGTGTTTTAAATATAATTGGTGTGAGAATAAGGCAATGAACAAAATAAGCACGGAGTGTCTTTTTTAAGTTTTAGCCAATGTGTCCACAGGGGGGTATTATTGAAAGCCCCTTTACTTTGTGAGACCAGTGTGATTAGATTTTGTTATTTTGTTAGATTATGATTACAAAAATTATTAAATTAATTTGATAATCAGTGGAACCTTGATTATACTGGTCAATATCTGGTTTGTAGTCAATCATAGACCCCCAATCAACCTCTTAATCATCACTGATCCTTTTCAACACATTAACTCCCCCACATGGTTGATATCAGATGTGTTGGGAATTTTTGATTTAAACTTTCAAAGTTTCATGAAAGTTTTGATTTATTAATTTTTTTCTTTCTCTCAAACTTCTTTGTGCTTTTCTTGGTAAGATGTTTTTCAAGCGATAGCTGAAAATGATTTTTACAATATTATAATATTATGTTCCCTTTACAATTATGAATATTAGAAAGTATGTGGTGGTGTACCACCTAGTTTATGTTGTACTA
Source organism: Gryllus bimaculatus (assembly GCA_017312745.1). NCBI lineage: Eukaryota > Metazoa > Arthropoda > Insecta > Orthoptera > Gryllidae > Gryllus > Gryllus bimaculatus. Next base: position 261,633 of record BOPP01000104.1, read on the forward strand.
AAATTCCTTCCTATTTTACTACAAGTTTTCTCAATGTCACTTATTCCATGCTTTTCTGTCCCCCTCATAAGTGCACATTTGGAAGAGATTGTTGACCTCTTTATAGTACATATAAACCATTTAAGATAATTGCAAGAGCTGACATGTTTAGGGAAAAATTACTTTTAACTGGCAGGTGTATTCAAAATATTTACAAAATCCTTTCTTGGATTCCCAGTGAGTTTTAAATATCTCAATGATAAATAATTTATTTTTTTAAGAAAAGAGAAATGATTACTGCGCTAAGTCACCTAAATCTAACATGTCAATTGTCACTGGTACCTCAGCTGACATGTGAGAAGCCTAAAGATGTCACACAAATTAAATTTAGTAAATGATTATTGTTAATGATTATGATTAGATGTAAAGTTAAACAGAACACGAGATAAGTTCATACTTTGAAGTTGTAAAAATCTGAAGCTAAAACACTTCATGTAAAACAAAAGTAAAAAAGTTACAATATTCAGAGTCTTCTCTTTTCATATCTCCTTTTTCCATCTTCCACTCTTGTACCCTCAGTTTCCAAGTGCTGTAAAGTACACTAAATACAAATAGGTTGAATTAGGTGGGTGGAATTGGGATATAATCTACTCAATGCTCAAAATTAGGGTCTGGACCTATTAGGCCAATAAACTTAAGGTCATTATTTATGACATATTTTGCTTGTTAACATAATGAGTACAAAATTATAATCAAAAATCTAAAATTGACATCACTGTCTTCCTTTGGTCCTATCAAATTTTCAAGACACAAACTTATATTAGTTATCTAGAGTAATACAAGGTTATAGAGCATGACACTTCTAATTATGCATGCTATTGTTAACATCCTAATAACACAATATAAAGGAAACTCATTTCATATTGTAGGCTAAAAAAATAAAACTCTTAAATTCTTAGGGATTTCCATGGATTATTTGCCAATTACGTACACCTGCCAAATCACTGGCAGGTGTCCATCAAACAAACTAATTTACTATATTGTGACCAATTAAAATTGTCAGCACTATCTAAGGTCTGTCTTAATTGCTATCACTGTCATTGTGAACCAACCTAACTTCTAAAATGCTTATTTTATAAGAAATTACCTTGCATTTCTCCTTGTCAGTATTCAGTGCCATTACTTTGTGTTAAAGAATAGTCCCTTGTCTCATTAAACACTCACTTTGGCATGTGATAATTTTTATTTTATTAAGACCTCAGATCAATTTTATATTTAATATTTTTTTATGAAATGAGCTTGTGTCCTTGGTAACAATAAATTGTTAATATTAAATTTTTTTTTTTTTAGGATACGCATCACATTCAATATGGATGCAAGACAATATGTTATTCTTACGAACTCGGCAAGTAAAAGATCCCTTTTTCCATCACGCCCTTCAGCATCTGAGAGTAGTGATGAAGATTCTTTGGGCCATATGTCACCATTAAAGAGTTCATCACCTGATCGATACAGTTCACCTCGATACTCTCCACTGTTAATTGAAGAAACGCCTTGCAAAATGGATACATCACATGATGACAGTTTAAACAACTTGCAGATAAATAAAGTATGTCGCAACTTTAATTCTGTCCTTAGAGACTCTACTCCTCAGAAGATATCCACTGAAGTTATTGGTGATACTCCAGAAAAAGAGACCAGAAGTGATATGCTTACTCCCTTTAAATGTTTAATTCAGCGTCGGAATATTGAAGAAACTCCTGACAGTACAATCACAAAAACTTCAGATGCCATTAGAAAATTATGTTGGAAGAAAAAAGAACATGTGAAAAGATCTCCGGAAAAAAATGATGATTCTGAGAAAAAGGATTTTGACTTTAATAGTAACATCGCTAATTTAATCAAGAATTCATTTTACAGACCTGCAAATAGCAAGGCAAAAACTGCTTTATTTCCAGAGAAACTAAGCAAACCAACTGTAAATGCTGCCACAAAAATTAATCGAAGAAGACATGTTACTTATACACATCATGGTGGCCTCTCCAGAAATTCTCACAAACGACCCCGTGTGTTATTTGGAGAAATAAATGCTGGTGTCAGACATAGGGTTAAGAAACCTAAACCAAAGTTTAAACGACATTCTGAAATAGTTCGAAAGAGCATAGAAAAGCCTTTAATTTCCCCAGAGGATAGAGTGGAAAAATACATTAGAGAGAATGAGTTCTTGGATGAAGGAAATGTGCCTTCAAAGAGACCAAGAATTGAAGAAGTTTCTCTTGTTAATAGTTATAATAATGGACTGAAAACTCTTGCGGCTCAAGAACTGCATACGAGTGTAAACAGTCCAGCTGCAAGAGAAATTAAAAATGCGCGGAAGAGCCCTGAAGTTGAAATTGCTCCAGATCCAACCAAAAAGTTTTTCAAAACTAATAGAACCATGGCAATTGATCACAAAGCAACTGTGACTGTTGTCAATAATGTCAAGTTAGTATGCACTCTTTAATGTTTATGCTTGTTATTATTTAATTTTATGTATAAGTGAGTGCACTTTTGGAAAGATAATGTTGAATGCCTGAATTTTGAAGCCTGAAAGGGAATCTTTTGATAAGCTCTTGTCCAGAACAGCACACTTGGAACAACTTATTAGCTGTGTAAGAAAACGTAAATAAGGTGTAACTTTCTCTATAAGAAGAATCAGCAAATTTCATGATGTAGGCACATCAAAGGTGGTGGTGGGGGGGGGGCTGATTTATTCAATTGAACGCTAATAACGAGAATATTGTTTATTAATGGAAGTAGTTTACTGTAACAATATGTAAAACTCATTTGCTATTTATAAATTAACTATGTCAATGGGCAGTTGTTGAAAATTATTCTTGTAAAATGTCGCAAGTAGTATTTAGTAGAAAGTAGCCCCTTTTATGGAGGAAAAATAAAAAAATAAAATTGGTCTACAGAATATTCTATTTGAATGAGTAAAAGATTCCTTTTTAGACTCAAATACTAGTTAAGTGCAGTGCTTACTCTTTCCAAAGTGTTTAATTGTATAAAAAAGTCAATTTGGAAGGTTTATGTAAATTGAATAATATCTTATTTAAATGATTACAGAATTCAAGTTCACAAAGGGAAGCTGGCTCTTGGTAATTCCCCTTCAAGAATTGTGAAGCCAGTAAAGAAGCGGCCGGTTGTACTAGAAGATGTATTTGAAGAAGATTCTGCTACTACTCTTGCTACAAGTGTTGTACAGGAAACTGTTAAAGAGGTTCTCCAGAAATTGGACAATGAAATTGAAACATCTGTGGCTGATGATTCTCATCATATTCAAAGCATCACCACTTCAACATCATCTCTTGCATTGCATGATGGTGAAATAGTAAATGCATCAGGAAGAGCATGTGTTGGTGAATATCGGGGCATAATTTCTGAATCAGTCAATGATGAAGAGAATAAAAACCCTGAAAATGTTGCTGGTACACCCGACGGAAAATTGTATCCTGTTTTTTACAAGCGGAAAGGACTCTTTGAGTGAGTATTTTTTAATTTAAAACAATCGTTTGGCTGATGGTGATTTTGATTTGTACCCTTAATTGAAATTGAGAAACATTGTCTATTTACCTTTATTACCTTATTTTACCTTAAAAGTTGAAAATAACCATATTTATCATTGTTAAATAGTAATATAAAATAACAAAATTAATTAACCACTCAGTTAACAGGACTTGTTTAGTTTTATAAATATGTTAAATCTTTTTGCCCTTGATCATGACAATTATGATGTTGCATTTAGCTGATCATCAGTACACCATTTTGAGAAGGCATAGAAAGCATTTTTAGGTATCATGAAATCTGTAAGAAGACTCAACCATGTTGGAAGAATGGTTACGAAAAATACTTAAAATTAAGTGTTTAAATACTTCACCAAAATACTTCAGAAATAACTCTTCAAAAATACACTTGAAATACTTGAGATTTTGATTTTCTAAATTCATATGTATATCAAATACTTAAAATATTTAAGAAAATTCAGTAAATACCGTTGTATATACTGAATTAACACTTATCTTTTGTTATTGCAACAGTTTTATTGTAATTGTTCATTACAATAAATTAACGATTGAGACTCGTATAAATTTCTGAACAAGAACTATTTTATAAACGCTTCCAAGTATAAAACCATGTCGAAAATATATCTAATCCACATTAACAGAATTTCCTTTTAAAGACTTAATTTTTCAATGTAATCATCAGACAATATACCCTTTGTTGGCAAATGTTTAAAACCACAATGGAAAAGTCATTAAACTGGCATGTATGAACATAGTGTTACAATGAATAAATGCTTTTTTTTTATTGACAGATAATTGTCCAGAATTTTTATTGATTTAGATTTCTTTTAAAAAGGAAGAGAATTTAAATACAATATCTGCTGTCACCATCTTTTTGAATGGGAAATTATTTCATAAAATAGGTATTTTTTGTTTGTAGTTGATTAAATAACAATGATGATAAAAAATTAAAATCTTAGAGCTTCCATCAGGTTCCATGGGTAACTGAAACTCCTCCAAGTGTATGTAGCTTGGGAAAATCTACTGAAAATTGATCCATAATCCTTGCATGTTATACTAGATTGGCCCTTTCATCATGGACGTTAGCTACCTTTCTGAGACTTTACCATAAAGTTTTAATTTTTTGTTATGGTGTTATTGTTGGCGGTAAATTAGTTTCTTTTACTTCCTTAGACTGACTTTCTTTGTTGGCACAGTGATTTAGGTGTTTGTGAAGTTGCTTGTATTGTGAAAAATGCCACTCTTTTTGTGATGTTTTTATACCAAGTTACCAGAGACCTTTTGTATATTATTTGCCTTTTTTTCAGTTCATCAAATACTGTGAGGAAATCCAGTCCACATATCAAGAAAATGCGTTTAATTGGAGAAGATCAGTACCAAATAGATGCTGGCCAGTCCCGCTTTCGGGCTGTAAATTGTAAAGAATGTGGTACTTTATATCATCTTGGTGATCCTGAAGATGAAATAGCACATTACAACATTCATAACAATATTTCTACGTTCAGATTTGTGGTATGTATTGCAATTGTGCATGTAAACTTCACAGTATAGGGTGTTTTGTTTCACCTGCAGAAACTCTTCTGCCTCTTATGAAAATAGTATTGACGAATACATCTGAATAATTTTACTGTCAAATGCTGCAACAACCAGCTCATGACCTTGATGTCATGCTGTTTAAATTTGAAATAATTGAAGTACAGTATGTCCTGTAATTGAAAGTGCAGAATAATTTAAAACAATTTTTAGAAGCAACTGTACATCTATGAGAGAAATAATGGAGTGTAATGTTTTGTTTGTAATTTAGTAAATAAACTTGTAGAGTTAATGTAGGTGAAGAAATTGCTCTCTAAATGTGTATTCCTGTGAAGTTTTTGTATTAAGTATAAAAAATTAGGGATATTTGTTTTAATGCCAAGAAGCAAAGTAGTATTGTTACAGCAGTGTTATCAAATTGTATGTATTGGTTTTAGTCATGATTGGTATTGAACATGCCTTATAAGATTACTCAGGTCTGTATTTTGTAACTGCATACAATATTTCGACTGATGTTTTTGATTATGCTGAAACTAAAAAATTGCAATGTGTTTTATCCATCGAGTTTGCAATTGAAGAGTGGCAGAGTTACATATTGTTGCGGGGAGCAATTATCGTAATTGTTGTCTTAAAGAATGAATTATTTTACTGTGCTTTTGAACTGAAATAATACATTTTTAGCAGTTTTATGCTATTGACTTGCTTGTGAGACCTTCACTTATTTCCCTTCATGCTACTTGTTGGATTTTGTTTGTTGGTGTCTGTTTGGTGCCCCAATCTACACATTTTTTCCTAGATAAAGTCTCTTGATAACACGCATCCTGGTCGCATCTCTTCCTGTGCTCTTCACTGAAGCTCCCAGGCATTCTGGGAAGTGGTTCACATAGAACTAAAAGGAATGGACTTTCAAGTTCATTTTGTAACCTTAAATTCTGAATGCTCTATGAATACTGATCACAATGCAAATTCTAAGTATATAGGTACTTTGTTGTTACTTAGGAATCAATTAATGACAGACTTCAGTGATACCAAAGCTTCTTTTTAAGGTTCATTTGTCATTTAGTGAAGTCATCATCTGAGTGGGTTTTATGAATACGAAGTCCTACAGAAATTCTTTTAATAATCTGTTGCAAAGCGGTTTTGAGCAGAATACAAGGAAAAATCCAATAAAATAATTAATTTAGTCTGAAACAGTAATTTTGCTGGTTTACTGTTAAAAAAAAAAGTATTGATTCGTAAAAGTAAATACTAGATGTGATTGAGAAAAATTGAAATCATTCAGTTTTTGCAGAAGAGGCCTTTGAAGTACTCCATAAATTCTATGTACTTTATTTGCAGACTAGTGTATTATATGAAAAATTACCTTTCCGGTAGTAATTTAAGTAAGTTATTATTCCTTCACATGCATTGAAATAATTCATCAATAAATAATTCAAATTCTTTATTAAGGCCGGTGGGTAGTTTTTTAACAGAACTTTGTTTTCATGTTTGTCAAATTTGGCTTTAAGAATTTGAATGAAGAATCTCATAATTCCTATGAGATTAAAAATCTTAATATATTTTTAGAATATTTCAATGGTAAATTTCTCTTGTGCTATATTGCATTTTTGTGAATACCAGCATTATAAAGGACCTTTTTCATTGCATGAAATCGTAAATAAAATGTTTCACTGTGTTGGCAACTATTGTTCCTAAAGACAAACCCTGTCTATCATCGTTAACCAACAATGTGTGTGTACTTCCATTTCATCCTTCTTCACACTTCATGCCAATGGTACTGATATTACTAATAAATAAAAATATTTGGCAATACTTTGTTTTCAATATTTGTATATTGCTGTATTGCTTTTGGTATTACAAATGTTCAGAAATCAGGCATTAGATACTTTGTTTTCATGTAGATTTGTAATTACTGTTTTTCTTTTGCAGGGCTGGAAGCATGAACATGTAATCAAACTTTATGAAAATGGAGAAAGAATAATTGTTATTTATCCAGACGATCCTAAAGCATGGGTGAACAAAGCTAAGGATGTTCTGAATGTAATTGACAAAGAAATGGGTTTTGTAGATGGAAGTTTAATGGAAATCGGGAGTAATAAGGTGAATATGACATTTAAAAATAGATTTTAAAGTAAAATTCAATATTATTTTAATTGTAATGTCATATTTTTTTCCACAAGTCAGTTGTGTAAGTAAAAGATACATTTATGTAGTGTATTTTGGTTAATATTTTTGAGAATTTTTATGAATCAAAAGAATAATTGTTTGTCAGGATTTTCTTTTTTCCTTTGTTTTTTCCGCTTCTTCTTTTTAATACTTAAGTTATGTAAAATATTTTTTTGTAAGAATATTTTAAATTATGAAACTTTACTTGGAAGCTGTCTTCCAATGTTCTAATAATTTTGGTATAGTTTGGAAATTTTCTGAGAACTTTATTCAATTACTTTGCTTCTCTTGATGTTTGTACTCCTGTAGTTGTGCCTCATTAACCTCACAGTAGTCCTGGCATATTTCTAAATGTGATTAGTCACAACAGACTGAGTGGCTGGATGTAGCTAATATTGGATAATGGCAAAGTGGGAAAGTCAAATGTGCCTAGGTATAAAAATAATCTATGTAGAAATAGCCTGAATGTAATAAAATTTCAATGGAAAGTTAACAACAATGGAAGGTAAATTTTGTAATGGATGTGCGGAGAAGTGTTTCAAAGTTCATGTAACAAATCCATGAATTTTTTAACAAACATATTTTAAAAAATGGGTTTATTTAATAAAGTACATAAAAATAACATAAATTTTATGTTTACACATGCTTGTAAAACTATTTTCTTCTTTTCTAATCATTTGAAGATATCAATATAATGCTGGTTGTGGCGCTGGACTTGGGAGGAACTCTGAAAACTACTATACTGGTCAAACTGAAATAAGCGAATTAAAACAACCATTTGTATGAAGGAACTGAAATAATTTTTTTTTCTAGGGTCAATATTGTGAAATAAAGTGATAAACATATTGCTATTTCAATTGTTTTGATAGTGTTTGAAATTTGTAGGTGTATTTGTATGTGCTGAAGAATCGCATTGTTGGTGTTCTGGCTGCTGAACCTAAACGTGAAGCATATCGTATGATAAACACGGGTATAGATGGGCCTGATTGCTGCTCGGAAGAAACATACTCTGTTCAATGTGGAATAAGCAGAATTTGGACTGCCCCTGACCTGAGAAGAAAAGGAATAGCTTCAAAACTTGTTGATAGTTTAAGGTAATTAACTGGGTTGTATTAATGAGGGAGAAAGATAAGTTGTTAGTTTTTAACTTATTATTTTCTTGAGCATATAATTCTGAATGAATAGGTATTTTTTTGTTTTTCATTTATTTGCAATATCTTTAATATTGTTTTGAATTATAGTTTGTAATATTTATTATGGATTACATTACACACTATATCCAGGGATGTTTTCAGCTTTATAAATTAAATTAAGTTGTCATTAAGCTTGTTGAAGCAATAGACAATGTCAAGATATTAGAAGATTAATACAATAATTACATATATTAAAACAACATAGAATGATTCCTACCTTTTAAAATACAATTTAAAAAAAATGTAAATTACACAAGCCTAGATGATACCAACAAAACCCTTCAGGATAGATGGTCCCAGGAAGGTACTCAAAATACTCTTTTTATGGAGTAGAAAGGGGTAGCTACCAGACACTTACACAGTTCTGTTTGGAACTGGTATTCTGTTTTTTTCAGTTAACTGGGATGGCTAACTATTGAATTCTTTTAATCCTAAGATCTCATAACTAGCGAGATTTTATCAGTCTGATAGGGCACTTCAATTTGTTTACATCCCCTTGTAGGAATGTAGGTCATGTTTGTGTTGAAGTACTCTGGATAGCCTGGTAGCAATATGTTTGCTATGAGGTTCGCAAGATAAATATTTGTTATTTATCACCCTTAGAATTTTGAACTGATCTGAATCTGTGATTATGTTGTACTAAAAAACAGTTGTGAAGTTTTCTTTTCATAGAGGACAAAACCATTAACTTTGAACAATTTTGCAGCTTCACTCATAGTAGTTAGATTCAAGTTTGGAAATGAAGACTAGAATTAAAAAATGTTTTATCATCTGCATATAATGTCGTATTAGCATGGACACCCAAATGGTAGATATTTATCAAAAGAATGAATTGCAGAGCCCTGTGGCACACCACATCTTACTGTAATTGTATTGGACTTCTTGTTCCCCACAAACTATTTGTTTACGGTCCCATAGATATTACTTTAACTAAATGAAGCCTGCTTCCTAATAATGCCTTCCTAATACCAGAAAATGTTAGCTTGCTGATGAATGTTGTGGAAATGTCAGCTTATTTACGAGAATGTCGTGATCAACACAATCAAAAACCATACTAAGGTCACAAAATGTAGCCATTGCAATTATTTTTATCTTCAAATGTTCTGATAATATTTTTCACAAGAGAATTAATAGCATTCACTGCGGACCTACCCCTTCTAAAGCCAAATTGTGAGTTACTAAATAAATTTTGTAGATCAATATGTTGACATAATTGTGAATACATAATACTTCTAAGTACTATGGTGAATATTTTATTTTTAAGAATGTTATCATAATTGTCTGAATATAAGACTGGCTTTTTTTCTAAATATCACATTCTATGAATATGGGTTTGTCTTATATTGGTGACCATGGTACAAAATTACTTTGTTTAAATTCAACTTAAACACTAAGAAATTCACTGATATCCTAGAAAGTAAAGATGTCGGTAAGTTTTCAACTGAATTTCACCATTTAATCATGACTTCTTTCTTTCCAGATTATCATTCATGTTCGACCATATTCTTGATAAAAAGGAAATAGCATTTTCTGTGCCAACAGAAAATGGTAAAGCATTTGCAACAAATTACATGAAGACCTCAGAATTCATGGTGTATTACAAATAAGATTTTTGTGATTGTATATTTTTTACTGTGTTGACAAACTTTCTACTAGACTTTCTTGTTTCCTTGTTCAATATTGGTTAAACCAATTGAAGTTCTTTAAAATATATATTTTTAAATGTTTAATTTGTAACTTATTGCCCTAATTTGAGAGTTCTTTAAATGTGATGTAAACTGTAGTTTTAATTAAAAGTTATTTTCAATAAAACTGATGGTACCTATGTTTGTTTTTATATTTAAAAAAATAAAAAATAAAACCTGGGTTTCAAAATTCCTCAGATATGTCTACAAATGTTTTGCTGAAATGGGAAAATTTTCAAATTTGCAGTATCATAGACTAATCAGGGAATATTTGGGAGAAACGATGTCCATTGACAAATAGCAGGATTGTTGTGAGAACGTTTGTGTAAAACTTGTTTGCATAATCTTAATATAGGTATTTGCAGAGTTACAATAGTCGCTTGTGAGAAAGCAAAACTAATTGCTTGTGTATTTAACATTAATCACTTGGAAAGTGATCTGAAATTTCATGTAACTTAGCAATAATTTCTGAAATTTTTTTAAAATGTTTGTTTTATGAAAAATCGTGTGGTAATTTATTTCCTTGCTTTGTTTGTGCTCATTAACACTAGGACGATGGCAATTTCCTTTCTATCTAGTAGAGTGAACCAGTCATTTTGATGGGTATGTGTTTTATGTAGCATAATCATCAATGCAATCGTTCAGATTTAAACTTAAACTTCTTATTTGTTTAAGAATTTTATTGTTTTACTAAGACTTCTTACTGATGTAACAATGGGTAACCTTAATATTGAATAGAACTTAAATGTTTTAATTTTTAGCTTATGAAGTTCTTGATACTCAGTAAAATTAATTAATAAATCCTTCCAAAAGCTTCAAAGCAGCGTGCTAAAGTATAAAATATGTTTCCAGCATGATCCACATATGCAGATGTTCCTGGACTTGTTCTTGTCTCTTCATCCTATCGGGGAGGCCTTGCGAATAGACTGCCGATGAGAGAGATATGATGGATAAAAAGTGAAGATTTTGCTACATAGGAAGATGCTAGTTCTGATAATTTGAAGATACAATCCGGCGAGATATTTTCTCTCCAGTTACCTCCTGTATAATATACGTGCACTGATGACCACCTCATCCAGAAAAATACATGCACAGACTTCCTTTTACACTAATACAATACACTCCTAATTTCACAGTATACAAACGGGCCATTTGATCAAGTATGTCAATGCCACATCTTTCATTATAAAATTGTACTGTTGAAGTTTCTTGGTGTATTCATCAATAATTACAGTTTGATACAATGTACTAAGTATCAACATTTCTGTTTACTTTTATCTGATAGGATACCAAAAGTCAACATTTTAACCATATTTTCATATATTATAAATTGCAAAACATTTTCATATTACATTTTTTTTTAATTGGAAAGGATATGAATTCTACAACAAAATAGGAAACATATAACATCACAGCTAAACCAATGTGTCTATACAGTTCAGAAACGTGGACAATAGAGGGCAACAACAAACAGAAAATACAGCTCAAATGACATTCCTAAGGCACCTCTTCAGAGTCACAAGAAAGGAGTAAACCTGCAATAGGCCAAACGAAATTTCACCAGTAGAAAAAAAAAAAAGAAGCTGTAATCTATAAAAAGTTTGTTCTTCAAAGACAAAACGGGGGAAAAAACGTTTGGCACATTACCTTTCGAAGCATTCCTTTTGTGATGGTGCCTAATATTTTGGACCACTCAGAGACAAAACTTAAAAAAAATGTCTGTAATTAATATGTTAAAAAGTCTCAGAAATTATTAATTTTAAAACTTTTCTTTGGTTTTGATAAAACTAAAATATTTTTTCAAAATTTTTTTGAGGGGTTTCACACATTTCAAGTAGAATTGTATTAGTATTGAATTGTAGAATTGTATTATATTAAAATCAATTAATTAAAGTAAGTAACTATTTTATTTTTCAGTGCAAAAAACTAAGGTCAAGCAACTTCTAATTTTATTGAATTATCCATAATTAAATTTGAAGTACGGAGTATATTTTTCTATGTATTTGCAATTGTCTATGCAGTATACTTCATGCACCTGTGAGTAGATTGAAAAGTATGTACTTTTAGTGAGCTGCACAAAGCAATGCTAGTGGGTCATCTGTGCACATTTCTTTGCGCTTCAGGGACCCAAGCCCCTAGTATTTTACTGCACAATTTCAATTCTCATAAAAGGTAATAAGCGCTTTAATAAGAAGTTGAGACCAACCTTGGATGTGATGAGTGGTAATTATTTTGAGTAACAACAAAATATTGTTTGGATATTAGGAATAACGCACATTTCTCACGTGAGTAGGCTGTTCATTTCTACTTTCCTGTATGTGTGTGTGTATACAGAGTAATATACGTAGTAATGAGAAAGTTATGTGATGCTGCGGAAAATCGATTTCGAGATTTCAACGGAAATGCACGTTTTGGGGTCCCTTGATGTCAGAAAAGGTAGCAACACTAGTGCCTAAACCATTCGTAGAATTGTTTCCAAATTGAAGAAACCCCTGTCCGTTTGGCCTGAGTCGAAGCTGTGTGATTTTGAAAATCATTAGTTTTTGGGAGTACTTTACATGAAGCTCCCGGGCATTTTCAAAATTTTCTCAAAAACTGCTCCAAATTTTGTCTTTAAATTTCTTGTAAGAGTAGAGTAAAATATATTTATAAAGGTGGCAGATGTCCGATTTTCACGGTTAACTCTGAATTTTCTAAAATGTCAAAAGTTTGAATTTTTTGGCATCTTCCTACAACTACAAAATTAAAGATAGATTTTCAAATTTCAAGTAAAATTCGTTCTTCATAGCGAGTTCTTTCATTAAGGTCGTATACATTTTTTTGAAAATTTTAGTAGTTTTTACACAACATTTGTGCAATATTTACGCAACAGCGTGCAATAATTGCAATTTTCAAAAGTTACAACAAGATTTCCTCAAAAACGGCTCCAAATTTTTTCTTTAAACTTTTGGTAAAGATAGTGTATAATGTATAACACGACATAAACGCCATATTGTTCTATTTTGTTTTTTCAAAAATTACAAAAAGTTCTTTTTGACTTGCCTATCATGTTAATATTTATATTAGCGGCAGTTTGTACACATTTATGTGTACATGTGCTTTAATTGTCATATAAAGTTTCTGAAAATTCTACTGTTTTCTGTGTTCCTCAAAACTGCATTTTCAGAAACGGTCAAACGCCATTTTCTCAAAGACGGCTTCAATTTTTTTTTTTGAAACATTTCGAGCGGATAGTGATAATTGCGCTTTTTAACATGACGTAAAGTTCATTTCGGGCAAATTTTTTGAAAGCTTTTTTCACGCCGTTGAAACGCACATTTCCAGCAGTTTGTAAACATTTTTGTATTTGTGAGTTAATGCGCTTAAAATGACTTCAAAGTAATTTTTTCGAAAACAAAAAATTTCTGAGAAAACGAGCTTCAAATTTCGAATTTACAGTAGCGCTTAAACGCCAGTTTTTAAAAAAGGCTCCAAATTTTTCAAAGAAAATTGCCATTTGGGCGAAGTTTTACTGTTCTTTAATAATCTTAAAATAATATTTCTGCTCTACAATTAGGGAAACGAAAAATTAAGAAAATACCAAAAATGTACTTTAGTCAGCGGTAGATGGCAAGAATACATGGCAAGTTCGAATAGTTAATCGAGACCAAAAGAAACAGAAAACTAATACGGGAAAGTGTGCCATTCTGTAGCTCCACTAGTTTCCTGTTAAATTTAAACGAATAGCGATTGGCGAATCGTGCAATAGAAATCTTCCCGCCGAAATTACGCTTCGTAAAAGCGACAATACATTCGGCTAATTTCGGGAATGTCCGGCGAAGCCGGAGCCCCAGTTGTGTTGCGCGCCGTGGCCAAGCGGCGACAGTTCCGCGCCAGCCGCGCCAGCGTTCGCCGGCTGCCGAGCACCACTTCACCCTTCTGACCGGTCACTGCGTTTGCTACTGCCGGCATGTATGGAATGCTCTTGGAGTCTGTTCAGCACTTCATCCAGGTGAAAGGACTTTGATTTCTTTTTATATTATCATTGCTAGAGTGCCCTTAAATTAATGACACGTGGAAGATAGAATGTAATACTTTTCACACCTTTCTTGAAATAGTAAGGTCGGTTCATAGAAAATCTCAACATCGAAAAAACAACAAAGATTTAGAATTTTATAGTAAGTGCTTGAAATCGATTTACTTAAATAGGATACTCTCTCGCGCGAACAATGTGTTATCAGTATATTATGAACATCTTTTCTGGAAAGCTTGTGGTTTTTGGAAAATATATTTTCAACATATTGTTGAAATTTGTTTAAATTTATTTTTTCTATCCACACAATATGTACATTGGAAGCTACGTTTGTTTTTCGTAAAGAAAATCCACGAAGATGGTCCAATGTCGAGTGGGTACGAAGTGCTGAGAAATGCAAAGCTTGAAAATATGGATACTGTCTAACAAGAGGTTTATTGATTCCAATTGCGATTATTACAAGTCATTTTTTTTGTTAGGAAGGTTATTGCAGTTTGGCTTTTGAAAGAAGCAAATTCTTACCAAATCACTTCTGTCATTTGCTAAATAGCATTGGTGAAGATTGCATTATTTGCTCGTAATTCTTCTGGGCTGTTACTCCTACACACGGTCCGGAAGAAATCTGAGGGACGGGAACTTTCACACCGTTCTCTTTACTTAATTTAATTTATATTTACCATTCACTTAAATTACAAAAACCAAAAGGAGAGAAACAGGCCAAGACAGGCGTTATCTGTTCTCCTTAGGGATGGGGAATTGAAAAGTAAGTCCTCATCCCTATATCTTCATAAATACAACTTCACGAATTCCCGCATCCTGCGTTTTGGAGTGCCGAGTATGATTTTATTACTTTTCAAAATAAACTACTACAAAAGCACATACTTTCTTGAACTTCTTTTGAAATGTTAACATCTTGCAATTTCCGAATATACAGAATTTGCTGGTAATAAGACTAGTATCACTTTTTAACGGCTCTTTGATACGCACTAAGAGTAAATTAAAAAAAATGAGCCTTTTTTGTTTTGGGAAAACAATCTTTTAAAAAAATTGAAAAATTGTCCATATTTCACACAAAATTAAACGAAAACTCCACATATTTTCGAACAATTGGACATAATCCTATTTCAATATTTGTGTTGAAAGAACAGATTTCATTAAGAAAACTAGTGGTGTAACGGAATTGCACTGACTTCCTCGTAGTAACGTTTTCTAATTCCCTGTTGTGAGCTAGTCTGCCCCATCCTCTTGCCAGCTGCCATCTACGAGTATCACCGCTCAAAAAATATATTTTTTAAAAATGTTCTCAGTTTTCTCATTTCCTAATGATATATTCGAAATATTACTTTCAAAATATTACAGAAAAGTAAAACCTCGTTCTATATGGAAATTTTCATTGAAACATTTGGAGCCATTAAAAAAAAAGAGGTTTATGCTCGTGTAAATCGAAATTTGAAGCTCTTTTTCACAAAAATCTTTAGTGTTTTCGAAAGACTTAATTTGAAATCATTTGAAGCACTTCATTCACAAATGCAACTAGTGATACAGAATGGCACAGACGTATTAGTTTTCTATTTCCTTTGGTCTCGGTTATACACACTCACCACATACTCTTGCCTGCTGCCATCTATCGCCGCCCAAAGTACATTTGTTTGAAATTTTCTTAATTTTTCGGTTTCCTAATAGTAGAATGTAAATATTATTTTAAGAATATTACTGAACAGTAAAACCTCGTCCCAATTTTCTTTGAAAAAAATGAAGCTGTTTTAAAGGCAATCGCGCTTTAGCGCTACTTAATTACGTAAATTCGAAATTTGAAGCTCTTTTTCACAGAAAATTTTTAAGTTTTCGAAAAACTTCATTTAAAGCATGTTAATTAATAAGTTTTAACTCAAAAATACAGTAGTGTTTTCAAATTGTTGGAAATGTGCTTATTACCGGCGTGAGAGATCTTTCTAAACATTTTCATTTGTGGAATTTTTGAAAAAACAAAAAATACCCCGAAATTATCTGTTCGAAAAGTTTGAAGAACAAATTCGGGGCAGTTTTAAAGAAAATGACGTTTGAGCGTTTCTGAAAAATGCGGGATTTTGAACTCACAGAAAACACTTGAGTTATCTAGAACCTTTATATTACATTATTTAAAGCATATATACTCGTAAATACAATCATGTGAACAAATTGTGGCTAAAATAAATATTAACGACGTAAGAGACAAATCAAAATATTAAATTTTTGTAGTTTTTGAAAAAACGAAAGAATAGAGTAATATGGCGATTAAGTCATCTCATAGAGTGCATTTATCACTATCCCTACCAAAACTTTAAAGAAAAAAATTGGAGCCGTTTTTGAGAAAATCTTTGTGTATTTTTTTAAAAATTGCAAAAACTACTAAAATTAAAAGAAAGTACATGACTTTAATGAAACAATTCACTATGGCGAATAAATTTTATGCGAAGGAAAAATATCTATCATCAAATATGTAGCTGTAAGAAGACGCCGTAAAAAAAATTAAACTTTTGCAATTTTCGATAATTCAGAGTTAACCGTGAAAATCGGAGATATGCGTCTTTATGTGTATTTTACTCTATTCTTAATGGAAATTGAAAGAAAAAAATTGGAGCCGGTTTTTGAGAAATTTTTGAAAATCTCCGGGGAACTTAATGTAAAGTACCCCCAAATTTTAAAGACAGTTTTTCAAAATCGCAACGCTTGTAGTGGAGCCAGGTCGATCGGGGAATATTCATTTTGGAAAAAATTGTACGTATGGTTTAGGCGCGCAGTGGTGTTCACAGACGGACGGCCGCGGACGAACGTTTTGCCGTCAATGCCGTCAAAGACCCACAAAACAGGGATCCTGGCTTCACCACGTGTTAGAGGATTTCCCCCCTTAATTTAGCAACTGAATTTATCCATTTTTTCATTATCAGGGCCCTTATCTCGACCTCGAATTTCGTGAGCATTTCTTAACTTTTTCTACGTTTGTACATGATAAAGTAACTAGAGATGTTTGAAGAGGAAATTTAATTAACTGGTTGAAAGTTGTGATAATTCGGGGTCTTAGTGCCGAGAATTGCGCTTCTATACGTAATTTTGAACTATTAATGAGCAAGGGGATGATTTGACAAAATGCGTGTTGTTATAAGATGATTGACCCCTCAGTCTTGCTGGTAGTTCGATGCTGCTCCTTAAGAAAGAATTCCCAGGGCAACGCGGCGGGGTCCTTCGCCCCCCTCTCCCCTCCCCAATGCCCCTCCCTCTCTCGCGCTGTCCCTGGCCCGAGCATTTCTCCCTGACATGCACAGCTCACATTTGGGCGTCGTGGCAGGGAATTAAATTCCTTGCCCGGATGCCCAGATACTCACGTTCGTGGATACTCTCGTCGTTAGTGCTAAGGTGAGCGCGGCGAAAAGACGGGTGGGGGGCTCCGAGCCGCCGGGTTGGCCCTCAATTGAGCTCTTGGCTTCGTCTTGGCGTGGCCCGGTACTCATGGGTATTAAGAAAGAACTAGTCCAGACCCTTTGACTTGGAGGCCCTAGGTTCGAGTCCCGATGGTGAAGGATTTTCGACACTAGCTTGTCATCTTGGTCGAATTCAGTCGCTGTCGGGAAGAGAATTGTAGCGACCGGTTACTCTGATCGATAGTTTTCCGTGGTTTCTCCGATCAACACCAGGCGAATGCTGGAGCAGTACCCTAACAAAAAGGCCACAGACAGTGCGCGTCATTTCCTTCTCATTCCTTGTCCTATCCTCTCCCCTTACACACACACTTACACTAACACGCAGTACACAAGCACATATGCCGGGAGACCGGCCGGCAGCTTCGGGTTTGTCCCGGCTGGGACGGTGCTTAGTTGGTGGGAGATACCTGGTTAGGGAAAACCTCGCTAGCCTACAGTAGATCGGCGCCGGATCTCGCTATACATCGAGAGAAATATACCGCCACCTCTCGAGAAAAAAACATTCACTACACTTACGGGCTAATGATCCTGTTAGTTGACGTGCCCGGAATCACTAAAACAATCAAACCAGACTGTTCGAGAAGGTCATTAATTCGACTCCGGTACCTGGAACGCTGGTAGCTCTGGCTGGGAGGCCCCCACACTGTTCAAGTGGATAGACATTCCTACAGAGTGTAGGGTACCGACGTACCCGGATGCCAGCCTGGGTCGGTCACAGTGGAGCCGATTTTGGCCGAAATTTTGGTCGGCCGACGTCGGACGTTTGCGTCCGATATGCCCAATTCGTTCAAACACGTACTAGTAATTAGAAATGGGCATACATCTTCATCTTCGGACGGCGTCCGGAAACGGACGAGGATCTTTTTCGTTTGATTTTGTCGATTCTATTGGCCCCAAAATCTGCAGTCAAGGTCATCTGGAATACCAAGACTACCTGGAATACATGAAGATGGTTTTCAGCGCGCCTCTCGCTAATGTTTCAAACAATGAACTGCGGAATTATGGGGATATTCGGACAATTTTGAATGCAACGTTCGGATGCATTTTGAATGAAGTAAGTCGGACGATTTCACTCGTAATCGTTCCTCAGAGAGCGACCGATATTTCGGTTGCACTGACCGTAGCCTTAGTGCGACTGTATCCTTAGTGCTACCGTAGCTTTAGTGCTACCGTCGCCATAGTGCTAAAGTAATATTTGTTACCTGAAGGGGTGGTAGCTACGCTGGAGATCCACTCTAGGGGCGAGTAATATCCCCCCTGGTAAGACATTGAAGTGTAGGCCTGCAGTTGGCTGTGGACTGTAGCAGTGGTGGCTCATGAACAAATGATCAGGTAGACTAAATTGATTACTGAACAGTGACAGATTCCGGGAAGAGGGCATAGGAGCCAGGCCCCATGTCAATCAATTTCTTTTATAATTTTATTCAAGTTAATCAAAACAATTGACTCATTGATTTTGAAACATTCCAAAGCATTATTTCCACGAAGTACGCGCAGACATGATTTCAAGGTATTTAGATTCTAAAAAGAGTGTTGCAAGTTTGTGTTTATTGACAATAATTCAGAAATCAGATTTAATTTTTTTTCATGGGTTTAAATTCACTAAGTTACGTATGTGATCTTTTGATATTTCGTTTTTTATAGCTTTTGATTCCTTTTTCGTGTCAAAATATCCATCGTTATTCCAAGCTCTTTTCTTAATTGACAATAAGAGACATTGTCAACCATAAAACTTAGCTTTAACTTCGCTACTATTTGTTTGAATCGTACCGGAAAGAGTTGAATTTTCTTGCATTTTCTCGCCAGCACAATGTATACTCGTACTCCTCATAGGTGTATGTCGATCACTGACCCAAAATTTGTCTCTTTTCTGCATCGTTAAGACGAGAAAACGGAGTACGAAGTAATTCATACAAATTACCTTTCATATTATTACCGTTAAATCCGATTTGAATGTAAAAAATCACGTTAAACCAATAATCCGTAGCATATTAATTTAAAACGAAAACCTAATAGTTCCTAAATAATGATATCTTTCTCCGCTTATTAACTCGTCAGCAAAACAGTAAACACGCGCGTCACTTGGCTTGCATCTGAGTGGAAATCGCAGACTTTCGTGTGAATAGGCAGCAAGCGAATTCCCTGGCCTTCACATGCATCAAGTACGGACACAGCATGCTAGAATTCTTCGCTCACTAGAGGGCCTTTCCTCAGAATTCAGTGCGAAGCGAGGCGGTGCCCGAGCGTGCCTACCCTGAGAGGTGCAAGCGGGAGCTTGTCCCTGCGGGAAGAGACGAGACAGATCGCATAACGCACAGGCTGCTAGAAAATGCTTCAAATTGAAGTATGGCTCGTGCTACGATAGTGAAATGTGCTTTATATTTTCCATTTGAATAATACTTTCTTATATTGTACCTTGGCACAACAGCTCTTTACGGGCTAAGGCCTACCAGCAGCGTCCCGGCCTTGCGGCCATGGGTTAAGGGGTACGTGTGGTTAGCACATAGTCATCCCTACGCTGTATTCTGGTCTTCTCAGTCTGAGAAGTGAACTTTCTCATCGTCACACTGCAACAGATACTGGCGCACAATCAATTTTTGCCTCGACCGGTAATCGAACTCATGGTTGCGCCGTGGGAAGCGAGCATGCTAATCAACGAGTCTGAATAATACTTGCATCGCATTAAAATTGTAAGGGTAAAGTAATATTTTATTATGAAATGTATTCAATTAGTACATATTCATCAGGGCAGGCAGTGCCAACGTTGCCTACCCCAAGGAGCCGCCACTGGACTGTGGGCAGAATAAACCTGACTGGCGCACGCTGTCGTCACCGCATCGGCGCACAGTGTGAGATTTGACGAACCTAGCCGCTCAAAATACCCTTTTCCCAACTCAGCATTTAAG